>JAHWFO010096488.1:921550-1111570 GCA_023313115.1 Rhysida immarginata | reverse complement strand
CCCCCCCCCCCCCCCCCAGATAACATCCTTAGGTAATTAGAAAAACTTACTCTAGAGACAGGACAATTGCTTACTATAGAAATATATGGATATTGTTCACGCAATCTTACGTAAACATTTACAACTAATTACTTCATTCGACTTTTGAAGGCGTGCAATTTGAATAGCGATGGCATGGCAGCCATGATAAGAAATAGTTCCGAAAATGTGGAAACGCGTGCATTATTAAATAAAAAGCATGAAAAACCTGAGAAGTGACGTGTTAATTTTTTAAAATACTATTATATAATAGTAAGTAAAAATTTTAATCGGGTATATTTACCAAATAATTTTATTTAAAAAAAAGGAACGGATATATATTAAGAGAAGGACGAGACACAAGAACCCTGGAATACAATAAATAATAAATATTAATTAAAAATACAAATTAGATAAAAGTAAGGTATAATAAACAAAAATAATTAATCTAAATCAAAATAAAAAGCTGACGTTTCGGATAGAGCCTATCCTTTATCAAAGCAAAAAAGGATAATTCTCTAAAAGCAAATAGAATATTAGAGAATTATCCTGAAGTTATGAAAGTTGTACTAATATATAGTTATATATATAAACTATATATAAACCCGTCCGTTAGTACAACTTTCATAACTTCAGGATAATTCTCTAATATTCTATTTGCTTTTAGAGAATTATCCTTTTTTGCTTTGATAAAGGATAGGCTCTATCCGAAACGTCAGCTTTTTATTTTGATTTAGATTAATTATTTTTGTTTATTATACCTTATTTTTATCTAATTTGTATTTTTAATTAATATTTATTATTTAAAAAAAAGGTTAGTGACTATATTTCAGCCGTGTATGAACATAGCCTTATCGCTGCCCGTACTTGATTCTTCATTGCAAGGTTAACCTGTCCCGAACCTTGTTTTTATAGATATTACAAGGAGGGACAAAAAACGGACCACTTGCATCCGAAGACAAACGAAAGTGTTCAACATCATCAAGCAATTACGACATGCCAAATAGCAATAAGCCGTACACATTTCTAAAAGACAGGACATCGTCGACCAGTTTTTTTTATTGGATTCTTTGTTCTCTTTTTGGATTCTTTTGACTTATCGTTTGGACATATCCAATATAAATATTTTAACCATGCTGATCCTTTACCTCTATCCTTTTTAGGTTTATATATTCTCTGGTTTTATAGTTCAGGGCAGGTTAATCTTGCAATGAAGGAACAAGTACAGGCAAACAAGTGCAGGCAGCGAGAAGGCCATGTGCACACGAGACTGAAATATAGTTCATAGCTTTTTCAAGAAACAAGTATGTTTGTCCGGTTTTAAAATGCAACTTGGAAGCAAGTTTTAAAGTTGAAATTTAACACAGCTGTGTAATACTTTCACAATGATGGAAAAAATCTAAAATTGGAGATAAGTCTCTTAAAAACGTAGAAATTAATAATATTTATGAAATAGACTTGGTTTATTTTATTTGCTAGCATGTGTGAACAATCAGCTCGTAGGGTTTGCTTTAACAATCGGCTGGTCGTATTTATATGTTGCGTCAACAATGGTTGATGAAATTAATACATACGCAGCCAGCCAACACCTCCTATAGAGAAGGCCTGCGGACAAAAGGTGTATACATTGTTACATCACCACAAGCGGCTATTGTTGTCGTATTTCCACCAATAATAAGCCCTAAATTTGGCCGCTTGATGATGATGTAACAATGCATACACCTTTGGTCCGCAGGCCTTCTCTATAGGAGGTGTTGAGCCAGCGGACAACACCTAGACAGAAGGCACGTGGACGAAAACGTCATACATTATTACATCATCATACAAAGTCATACTTTAGGGCTTATTATTAGTAGAAATAGGATTAAACATGACTTTGTATGATGATGTAACAATGTATGATATTTTCGTCCACAGGCTTTCTATCTAGGAGGTGTTGCCGCAGCCGACGAAAAAGACAGGCCCCGGCAGTGAAAAGTCACCTGATCATCTTAGTCCAAGCAACAATGTAATCTTCATTGTTTCCATCTTGGATTTTAGCAATCAGTATTTTTTCGTTTGTTAGAAAAACAAATAAGAGAATATAACTTCTAGGACGTATTCTGCTGAAGCTTTTGATGAAAAGGTATAGTCAAACCGCAAGATCTAGAGCCCTGAGTGGAATGATCGGTTAAGGAAAAAAGGGAAATTATTTCTCAGACTTGACTATATCATATGAGATATTTCTCATACTTTATATCATGACTTTATCACCTCTACTAGCCTTTTTTTATTAATCGATCATTCTACTCAGGGCTCTAGATCTTGAGGTTTGACCATACTTTCCCTTTTTGAAGTAACTTCCTTCATTGAAGTTATATAATGTTATCTAAATACAGGGTGAACATCGACAAACTGCAGGGAGTGGTTCCTGACTGGAAATGGAGTAAAAAAGGCGACATGTGTCCAGAAATAGACGGTGGGTGTGGAAATCGTCCCGGCACACAGTTCATGGCTTTTCAGATGCCCCCAGAAGTAAAAATCCAGGGGGTTTAAGTCCGGTAATCGAGCAGGCCATTCAACAGGGCCTCCGCGTCCTATGTAGTAAATATACGCGATTAAAATTATTTACTCTTCATATTTAACAAACTTAATACATCACTTTTCAGGCCTTTTCATATTTTTTTATTTAATTACGCATGCGTAGACACCTTTTCGGAACTGTATCTTATAGCTACCATCCCGTTTTACACGCCGTCACTATTCAAGTCACACAGCTTCAACAAGTCAAATGAAGCAATACTTTTAAATGTTTACGTAAGATTGCATGAACATATCCAAATAATTATATAGCAAGCAATCGTCCTGTCTTTAGAGTAAATTTTTCTTATTATTTATTATATATTTTTTGTATTACAAACAAGTAGATAAGCATCCAATCAGGACCACGCTGGACTTTAGCTTGGATTGGTTATTTGGTTATTTATTTGTTAGGCTTGTGAGCGTCTCGACATGCAGGTTTTTCCACTAATATTTTAATATAAGTATAGGGACAACATAAATATTCATCATCATAGCGAGATTCGAGATATCTACGCATATATTTTCAGGCTTTATCTCTTAGTTTATGAGATGTGTCTGTACTGTCTAATTAAAACAATGTTTCCTGACAAGTTTCATTCGCATTCTTAAATCGTAGCTTAATTTTATTTAATTAACAGCAATACTAAAAAGGAATTAATTTCCAAACCACGATCAGAGAAACGTGTATACCACCAAATGTGCCAGATGATTTATCTGTGTATTGCTGAATGTTATATATCCCATAGCCATTTCTTTTTTCTTAGTTTTCTTAAACTGTACATTAATGAAATTGGTTTTAAGTTTCTTCTTCATTTTTGAAAATTATTTTGGCAGCTTTAATTAGTTCCTTAATCTGAATTTGTTCTTAATATCTTTTATATGTTATTATAGTGTGCTTTCAATTATTCTGTCTTGAGATATTGCTTAGGATATCAGTTCCTGGCATGGCATCACTGACACGTAGATTTGGGAGAATGGAGAGAGCAATGTTGTTAGTGTCGATGTATTATTCCGTATTATTTATTAATTACTGCGGTTATTCATCGTCCCATGCTCATTTCAGGCTTTATACAAGGAAAGATTGTCCGTGTTCGGTTGTGGCGAGCGTTAATAGCCGTTCTCGTAGGTTCCGCCTCACATTTGGAAAACATTTCGGGAGTACACGTTGAAAAGCGGCCCAATAAAAGTTGATTAAGATAATCGCCGTGTAAGTGTTGGAAGGATTTTAAGCAAAATTGCCGGAAGTATAAGGCCATAAATTTCCCTCCATCCTGTTCCATTAAGGATGATAAAGGGAATTTAAGCAGCAAAAGGAGAAGGATGATGGTGGTTATTTTTTTTTTTAAACTGGTCATTACGTCGCTATTATGGGGTTGTGTTTAATTCAAAGCAATTTCGTAATAAATTGCGTAAGTTCCCTTTTAAAATACATGAATGGAGCATTTTCCCTTGGAATATTACCTATCACTCGACCGGAAGTCGGAATCTTATTTCCTTAAAAATTTCAGCAGAAGGTATCCTGGAAACTATTCATTTTTCGGTTAAGTAGGAGCAATTTTTCAGCTGACACTGTTTTCATTTAAGACAAACTTTGTAATTATACGCTTGTAGAGTACGCGTGAATCCGTAGTAAAACTGGAGAGCCCGCTTCCGGTAGTTGGAGGACCCTCGAACGAAAAAGGTCGGGACGCTTGAGCTGTCGCCGAAAAAGTCCCCTTACGATTTCCCCACCTCTCGGCAATTATGGGGTTGCGCTCGACTTGGAAACATGGACAAATCCACATTGGCTTAAAAGAAAAAATGTTTCCATTTGGAGGAGGGGGATCCTATTCTGAATACTTCAAAGTCCCATCGACCCTTCCTTAACCTGAGAAATAGTTCAAATTTGGAAATAAATGGTTCAGTTCGTTTCAAAATATAAATGCTAGAGGAATTGACTTAACAATAAAAACAAATCTAGATATATTGATAGATTATCTTAAGGAATTTCTTCCAGAATTGTATACTTGCGTAGCTATCGATAGTAGCACATTTTAAACGGGTCGTGTCATTTTTCGCAGGGGGAAAACCATCCTTTGACAATATGGAAAAATTTTTTTTTGTAAATCTGTAAATGATTCTTTTCCTCAGAAATTATTCTGATGCTTAAGGAATATATTGTATTTGATTGCTTTGTATTTGTTGAAAATAATGTATTTCAAAAATTAAATAAACACGTTAAACAATGTAATGTAAATTGAATGTTTCCAAACTCGAGAATATCCAAGAAGCAGTCAAGAATAACCAAGAAGCAGTGAAAATTTATTTTTGAAATACTGAGCAGCCTTTTTCATATGAAATTTTATATGAATGCATTTAGATATGATTAAATGGAAGGATATGTCATCGAACATATACACGTCATTTGATACGAATCACGTGCTCAGTAAGTTTTAAAACATCGAAACTTTCATAGTACAATTATTACATAGAAGTGATTTTAACTATTTTCATTAGAATATTCTTTCTAAGCTTTCATTTTCATCACTATTTTTCTAGCGGGCAAGAATTAGTATGTGTAGATATGCTGGTGTCCCCCCCCCCAACGTGATTAGTTATTTGGTGACTTAAAACCAACAAATTCTCAATAATTCTAACAGTAAGTCATTCGTTCTAATCAACAAGAGATAAAAGGATATTACAAACTCGTAAGTAGATGAAAATTCAACCCAAATGTTACCGAGCCCGAAAAAGCCTTAATGTTATCGTATGGCGGCATTTTAATATGGGGAACAAATTTTGCCACCATCGACAATATGCCTAATTTAAAATTTCAGATATTAATAAATAGAAATGTTCAAAATCAAAAATTATTAAACAATTTTGCATTATTAGTGATAAATTATAAACGAACTTTATATGGCAAGCACAAAGAGTTAACAAACGTGAGATTTTTAGAATGTATAAACAAAATATAGAAAATGTTATAAATTTCAGAATACAGAGTTATTCAAAATTCGAATCTTCTAATTTGTTATTGTCAATCTTCTACGAATTTTTATTCCATCGTAAATTTGCTTAAGATGAGGCGGCTGTTTGTTGAATCGACGGCGAATTGACGTTGCACTTGAACAATCGATTCACACTTTGCAAATTGTAGCACACAAAACAACTCCTGTTTTCTCCCTATCAACTAGAAGAGCTCTTGTTTGGCATTGAAAGGAACTTTTAGGGGGATTTAAACATTTTTAAACTTCCTCTATTACACTTAGTTTAAAATAAATATTTGAGATCTTTATGAATAACTCTGTATATATTTTATTTATTTATTTTATTTTATTTATTTCGTTCTGCATCCCTTTGAGATGAAACAATAAAAGAAATTACATCACACGTAAAGTTGGTTAGACATTAAATGTTGAAGGAGTAATCGTTTAGCATGAAACTTGTGATTGACGCAGTCCTGATTTTTACATTCTATGAGATTCAATCTCAATTGATAAGGCAAATTGTTCCAAACTTCAATAGTGTCAAAGGGGAAAAGTCTACTCAGTCTAGAAGAGATCAGAAAAGGAGGCATTAATTTATACTTTTGTACAGTACAGGTCAAAGAATTATTTTTCGCCCAATCGGCGATAGCATGAAGTGGGTGGTTTTCATCTTTTATGGCAATGTAAATTTCTCTTATGATCGTGTTAAAGGTTGGGAGGCCCGCCTTATTACATGTATCCGTTATTGAGATATATTTATTTAACGAAAAAGCTGCACGAATAGTGTCATTATATTTAATTTTAAATTTTGTCAATAAGTATTTAGATGCTGTAGACCACATAATAATGCCATATTCCAACTTAGGAATCACAATCGATTTTATTAAAATAGTCAGTTCTCACCTTGTCAGTATTTTTTTTTTTAATTTCTTAATTATGTAAATAGTTTTTGATATTTGATTCATTAGATTTTCTATATGTTCTTTAAAAATAAAGTAGAATCGAAAGTGATGCCAAGAAATTTACAGGCTACATAATTCACTTTATTATTTAAGGTTATTCTAAGGACTTGAGTCTTTTCTTCATTTTGTTTTGGTACCAATATTTTAAAGTTATAATATCATAATTTATATCTTTTTTGCAGTTTCTTCTTCGTGATATTCATATGTCATAATTAAGATGTTATCATCTACGTAGGAATTAATATCAAAATTTAAAGAAAGTTTCTGAACAGATGTTGCTATGGCGTATAAAGTAGAACTTAAAAAAGAGCCTTGCATTATTCCACGGGACGAGGTTTGGCTTATTTCTTTATTGTGAACAATTATAAAATTGATTCGGTTTATTAAGTAGTTTACTAGTAAGTTCATCCAATGAGGACCTATCCCGACGGCTTTCAATTCTTTTATGAGTAAACTATGGGGAACCGTATCAAAAGCTTTAGCTAAATCAGTTTTTACTACATATAACTCTTTAAAGGCATTTATAGCATTCCAATAAATTTTATAGGGAAGGTAAAGCACTGGAAAAACAGGTCTGCCTCCAAACTGATTAGATGGAATTACAGTCCATAAGAAGGTAACCAAATGTGTAAAAATAGATTTCTCAGCAATTTTAGCAGAAGTACGGAGGATAGAAATAGGCCTATAGTTTTCAATCAACGAAATATCACCCTTTTTAAAAATCGGTTTTATTTGAATTTTCTTAAAAGCAGCGGGAAATTTTTGAAATTTAACTATCGTTTGTAGGAGTAGACTAAAATACTGAAAGCCTATTTGTCCCCAATTTCTAAATACAATATTCGCCAAAATTCCATCACGTTTGTTATTTTTCAATTTCATTTTTTAATGATATTCTGCAAGTAAGCCGAAGTAATCAAAGGTGCTTCTGTAAATTTTATCTTAGTTGAGGAATTATCATAAGAAATGCCACGCAAGGGAACATCAATAGGGTTATCAATGTAATTTAGAAACTGTTGACTTTTACTTTCAGGAAAAGTTTCTGATTTTTTTTTTTATTATTAAATGATTTAAACAGTTTCCAAAGTGATTTTCAGGATTGCAGAACATTGTTCTCTTCGTCTTTCTAACCTCCGTTCGGAATATTTTATTGGCTATCTTAAGTTGTCCACGTGTAACATCCTTCGGATATTTTATATATTCAATGTAATGATCTTTTTTATACTTCCATAGATTTAGTATGGTATTACTCCACTCTTTTTATAACAACCAGAGTTTCGGGCTTCTTTCACAATTAATTCACTTGTTTTTAAAACATTACTAAGATTTTCCTGAAAAACACCAAATTTGATGTCAAGGTCACTAGTATTAATGAAAGGTTCCCAGGTTAACTGAGTCAGATTATTTTGGAATTTTTTCCAGTTAATATGTTGAAAAGAAATAGATTTATAAAACAAATTTGGATTATTATCTTGAAGTTGATAAATTTTTTCCAATTTAATTTCACAAGTTAAAGCGAAATGATCGCAACCGGGTAAAGTATGTTTTCCAACAATGACGTGATTCCAACATTTGGGTAAGAAAATCTGATCTAAAATAGTAGAGGTGGTAGATGTTACTCGGGTGGGGAAATTGACAACAGGTTTCATGGCGATCAGACCACAATTATTGATCAAAAGTTTGCAGCAATGGGTTGGTTTAGCAAAGTCTAGGTTGAAGTCTCCCGCAATGATGTTTAGTTGATAGTGATTAAGTTCATGAATGATTTCCATAACATGTTCAATGGGAATGTAACTAGGTCTATATATAACAAGTTCTCTGAGTTTTATTTCAGCTTTTTGACACATCATTAATAAATATTCTAGACCATGATTGGAACCTTTAAGAAGGATTGAAGACTTCCATTTATTGTTGATGACAATCGCAACGCCTCCCCCTCGAGAAGGTCTATCGAAGCAAAAAATTGTGTATTGGTCGCTTAAAAGTAAAGTAAATTCATAATTGCTTGTAAGCCATGTGTCGGTTAGGAAACATAGGTCAGGGGCGGATTGTTTTATCCATGTTTCGATGTCGTCAATTTTATTGACCCACGAGTTAACATTGGCATAACAAAAAAAAAGAGAGTCAACCTCGCGAATCCAAAGGTCCGAAGGCCATTAGGTGTCTTTTATCACATTGTACTGTGGATTACTTTCTAGACGCACAAAGAACATTTGGGATTTTTCTTGCGATTTGGTATACCATCGTCCACATTGAATAACTGTGAGATGATGCTCTTCCAATATTTTAACTAATTGAAGGGTTTCAATGTCGTTTCGAATATTTCCAAGGCAAAGTCTCACAGAGGTTTGAGAATTTAAAGGAAGGCCCCAATTGTCATTATTAATTGGCGTTCTATTATGATTGTGGAGGTTTGTCATTTTCGCAAGGTTGCGATGTTAATTTATTTATTTGCGTATAATCTTGATTATTATCTTGATGATTATTATCAAATGTAACGAGGTGTGGCGACGAAACAAGTTGTGTTGATTTATCATTTTGATCAACTGTGGGTATAATTTTCCGAGGAGATTTAGATTATGGGGAAGATCTTGTGAACAAATAATTTTTTCCTCAGAAGTTATATTTTCTGTGAATCACGCAAAGGGTTTCACTAAGGATAGAGATTCAAACCTGCCTCAATTAAGTTGTTAGCATCGCTTATTAAGGTCTCTAATTATTGTTTTCTAAAAACTTCATTTACTGAAGTATTTAATTGATCTATCACACCTTGAATAACTGCTATAGTGATTTTATGATGAACTAGAAGCGAACCCATCCGATTGTATAATCGGGAAATAACCCATTGTTAGATAACCCATTGTTAGATTTTTTTCTTTGTTGTGACAACGTCCACCGTCGCTGATTTTATATAAATGATTTGATCGATGTTTTTTCAAGTTGATTGGTCCATCCAGATTCCCAAGAGAAGTGAAGGGAAGAAAGCTGATCAAAAACTTATTTTGAAAATCACTTAATGACACACCTGGCTGGTTAGTCAATTTGTCTTTGTTAATATCATCATTTAAATTAAAATCCTTAGCTAATGAATAAGATGTAGAAGCTTGAGTAACTTTATCGCTTACCAGAGAGCTCGTTCCTTCTTGATTAATGGACTGGTCTATGATATTTAACTGTATCCAACATTTAATTTTCTGAAGGATTCTCCATAGACAGTGTTTTATTTTTCTGTGTGGATAAGAAAAAGGCTTCATTTTTAGTAATATGTTGTAACATCTGCTCTTTAGATGTCTTCGCTAATTCAGCAGAGAGAGCTAAGAATTCCTGGTCTATCTTGGCTGCCATTTTGGTATTTCCGTTCAAATATTTATGAACCAGTTTTTAATTTGAAATTTGCATATATTCTGAAATAATTTTGCATTTACCTGACATATAAATTTCAATGATGCTTATAAAAGTAAGAATAACTTGAGTTAAAATGGAGATGACATTTCATTTAGATGGTATTTAAATGCAAGACAATTTGGGGCATAAGCAAACGAGAAACCATTTATCGATTAAAGTCATTAAGGACCCAAAGACATTAATTAATGATTTAAAAACAGGAAAATGCAGATCGCAAAAATAAATTCTTCAGCTATGTTCGTTTAAATTATCATTTTTTTCCCTTTTAAGGTTTGTCCCCGATATAAGTGGAATGGAATGGAAGTTTAGTTTATGGGTGCTTCAACTGCAGCGGTCATTTGCACCCTAACAAAATGTTTTTCAAAACTTATTTAAGATACTCTGTGATATTATAATATTCCTATTTAATATTCTTATTAAAAGTAAATATGTACATAAATGTACAAAACATTTATAGTAGTAGACAAAACAAAAATCAACAAGACATATACAACTAATAGCAGTGTAAAAATATAATATATAAAGAAACAACTTTAAAATACAACTATATACAAATGTGAAAGGGACAAAAATTAAATTTCATTTTAAAGATATAAAAGATGTCTACAAAGTCAATAAGACGTGTAGACCAACTTTAATAAGGTATAAATATAATAAAATACAATAAAAACTTTACAATAAAAATTCAACTATATATAATTAATTACATACGGATATTTAGATATGTGTATACAACTTTATGACTTTCAAAAATTTTAATATTTTTCTAATTTGCATTTGATCGTCTCCCAGCATATGACGATAATCTCCTTTGAGCCCCAATGAACCTCGTACTGATGTATAGTTAGGACAACTGAAGATTATGTGTCTAATTGTTAGTCTTTCTCCACAAGAGCAGTTTGGTGTATTTCCTTTATTCAATAAGTGTACGTGAGTAAGTCGTGAATGTCCGATTCTCACTCTGGCCATCACGACCTCTTCTCTTCGGAAAGAACTACAACTAGATGCCCAATGTCCGATGGTGGGTTTCACTTCGTAAAGTTTGTTAACACCAACTGTATTCCATCTCTCCTGCCATGCACCCAGAAGTTTCCTATTGATCACTGGCTTCATATGCTCTGGGAGGAGCGGGAGATCCATGATTTTTTCCTTTGATATTGCTTCTCTGGCAGCCCGATCGACAACTTCGTTTCCTCGAATGCCCATGTGACTGGGCACCCAGCAAAAGATTACCTCTATTTCTCTCTGAGAGAGAAAAAATAGTTTTCTTTGTATGTTCTGAATGAACGGGTTGGTAGGAGACAACTGTTCGATTGCTTCCAAGGCACTCTGCGAGTCGCTAAAAACAATGATGTTTTTATTTGAGATTGTCATGGCATTTTCTAAAGCCATATCAATTGCGATCAGTTCAGAGGAGAATACGGAATACAAGTCGGGCAAGCGATACGAATAAATTTTATTTTCTAAAATATATGCGCACCCAACACCACCATCGAATTTGGAACCATCTGTGTAGATTTTCGTATAACTATGATACCTTGTCTTGAGCTCGCGAAAGGCAACACTCACTTCTTCCAGAACATATTCTGATTTTTTTCCCTTTAATAAGTTTAGTTTTATTGCTGGTTGAGGGATAATCCATGGTGGCAAGGGAGAAAGGCGTAAGCTAAACATTTTTGGATAACTGTATGTCAAATTTCCTTGCAATTCCCCCAATCTAATCCCAATACTCCTGGGAGATTTGGGTTTGTTTGAGTAAAGGGCAGTACACCACCGATATAAGTACACCACCTAAATATTAAAATATGAATTTCACCTACTTTAGAAAAGAATAAGAAACAGCAAATCTCTTTTTTATTACAATAACACTGCTTTAAACCTTTTTGGAGACCTATTTGAGCAGTGATCGGTGATTTTGTTTCGGCAAGCCATAACTACAAAAAATAATTAAAATTTGGTAGACGCCATCTTTTGTTCTGTCGATGCCGGTGCGCCCTATGAGCAGTTTTTCTGTAATAAACCAATACATTTATCTGACCTACTTTTAACTCTAAGGAATCCTGTAAGTAGGCAAGAAGATAAAACTTCTAGTTTTCATACAAATTAATAACAAAAGAAATATGTTAGTTTTATAGGGTGTCCCAATGAATGCGCCAGTTTGTAATCGTAAAGCGGACCATTCATTCAAAAAATGCTAACATTTTTATTTCATTATAAACTACAAATCAGGAATGGATGAGGACAAACGTATCTTACGATTATAAGTAACTAACACATGGAAAGACAATGGGCGTAATTTTTATTCTGGCGCTATTATTGGATACCCTTTATATGATTTACCCGGGTTCCCATTTACCCTGTATAAGACTTCATAAGTACAGAGATCTTCTATACATGAAGACGCCTCTAAGTTATTTGACGAATGAATTGCATTGGACTTTTAGTTTGCATAGGATTACCATATAATGAAACAATGCATTTATATCATTAGCACACGTTCTCGCCAAATTTCCATCAAATAAGCCTGCGCTTTTACAACGCCTACATTATATTGAGAATGACATGGTTATAAATATAGTTCCATTATAAATTTCAGTTGATATTATTATAATGATTACGACGGTGTTTTATACCCATGTAAACATACTCTCAATCATATGAAACGAATATTATAAGTCCTCTATTCAACAAAAATGAAGATAAAGATCATAAAAATAAACGTGTGTCCTCGATAGTATAGTGGTTAGTATCCCCGCCTGTCACGCGGGAGACCGGGGTTCGATTCCCCGTCGGGGAGGTAGTATAATTATTTTTAAGATTTTTTTCTTCTTTTATAGACAGAAACTTTCCATTTAAAATTTTTATTGTATTTATTATTGTTTGAGAAATTAAAAATTAATTTCTGTTTTTTTCTGTTTACCATTTAGCTGATGGTTTCATGCTTCTTGTGAAATGTGTTACTAGAAAAAGAGTGGATGCTTATTTTAATATTGCGCCTATCAAAGTTCTAAATTAAGTCAGTGTAACATTTAACGGTGGGTTTTCAGAAGTTTTTCAGAGAATGACATTTGTTTGGGCATTAACGCGTTTCAAGCTGCTTACTTGATAGAGTTTTAACATTTTTGAGGAAATAAGTTGAAAGAAAAAATGTTCAGGCTAATGCGCCACGTGTGGTTGCGTGTGCTTAATTGTCCTAAGAGAAAGCAAACACGTTTTTTAAATATGTATTTTTACGGTTCGAGACCTTAATTTATTGAAAAATCCGAAGAATGTTCTAGAAATGGAAACGAGCGCCAAAGGAATTTCAAAATCTTGCAACTTTTCTGCATTCTGGGATTTTTTTTTCTTCACTCCTTCCTCTTTTGCGCTTTCTTGGACCGTGAACATCTTGAGTTGATCAGGATCGCCATCTGGAGGAATGGGCTTGACTAGAAGTACGCAACGGTCATCAGCAGAGCAAAGGACTCGTGCCTTGCGTGAGTGCGTGCGAGCGTGTCAGGGTATCAATCGTTTGGTGGCGGTGCCGCCGTCGTCCTGCGCAAGCAAGCGAACGAGATAAGCCGCGGCATCTGTTGCAGGCGATGGATGCGCAAGCGCAGTGCGGCGCCTGTGCAACAATTAGCGCTGTCGGCTTATCTCGTGCCTATGTTAACATGAGCAGACGGCCTCGTGCGACAATTGCTCTCGTGCATCGGAGCGAGGATCACTCTTGGCTCGACACTGATTGGCCGAATGGGTTCTATTATTTGGCAAGGCGCGCTTTCCCAAAGGGAGGTCGAAAGGGATCAGCTCAAAGGGTCGCTTCCTCCACTTTCACTCACCCTCACTCACCCTCAACCTCACGCATTTTCTTTCGCTCTCTCTCTCTCTGCTCGTTTTCCTCAATCTTGAGATTGAGGCGCAGACGCAAGAAACGAACGAGCCAGCGAACGAACACTCCTTCTCTCCCCCTGTAGGCGCCATGCTGTTTCGCTTTACTTGCAATGGTGATAAAGGGAGCGATAACCGGACTCTTGTAGAACGAGGCATTACATCATTGATAAACATCGACTCACTCGAAGATTGATTGAATCGCAGCAGTCGAGGAGGGAAACTGAGTGGATCTGTGTCTGTGTAAATGTGTGCGAGTGTTTGGCGTGCGTGTGGGTTAGGCAACTGGAGAAGCTAAAATTTTTGCCTTTTTGATTATGTTGAAATTCTTAACAAATTCAGTATAGGCTAATTTTAAAAAATTCATTATAATTTTCTTTCTTTTCTGAAGGATGCCATTTCATAAATTCACTTATCCTCAAAACACATATATAAAAATTCTCTAAACATCTTTCTTAAATCAATTCTTCTTTTAAAATTTATATACTGTATCAGGCTATTAATTTTTCAGTAACCCATATTGTAAGATAATAGTTTACTGAAATTTTAATTCTCTTTTTAACTGAAGCCAAAAATAAAATCTACAGGATTCCAAAACATGTATATACTCTTTCAAAGATTGCAACCTACTGCCACCCATTCGTGAGGTGTTTGGGGATGAAGTTTCTAGCAAGTTGGAGCACCTTCCCACTACTGTCGTGATGCAAGGGCCTAAAATGTCGAAAATCTGCTGAAGAGGTGGATTGGACTGAGAGGTAGGATTGAATTCCCACCCACATTAAGTAGACCTCAAAACACTGGACTCTTTCAATGAGGATACGTCAAAAATAAGATTTATATTGCAATAATAAGATTTACATTGCCAAAAAAAGATTTACTTGCAAACATCGATGCGTTGAGAACAGGGACTGAAAGAGAATGCACCCAATTGAAATGATTCTGAACAGGAACGGTCATCCGTTCGAACATCTGCTATGGTGCAAAGATGTTTTAATCGTCTTCTTTAATTTGGATTATCTTAAAGGTATTTATAATCATTCAATAGGAGTATTACATGTTTGGGACATCCTGTATAAAGTTTTCTTCCACCATGTCCATTCTTCCTATAAACAATAAATTGGGAGTCCTTATTATTGTTTCTATCAATGAAATTGGTGGGGTCTTTACAATAAAAAAAAGGGAGAACAGAGTTTCCGACCATTGTATCAACAGCCTCCGCATCGCCGAGCGTGATTTTTTTAGTCGATAACATACAGGGTGGTTCAGTCAATTTCTGACCATTTCACTCGAATGACGTGCATTAGGGATAAACAATTGAAAGAATATGAGCGCCATATCGAATTTCTAAATAGTTGGAGTTTGTATTGTTGCAACGGCGCTGCATGAAAATCGTATTGTTGAAAAATGGTGCTCGCTTTATCAACAGAGTAGAAATGCAAGGTTGTCGAATGGTATTTCGAGACAAAATCACCTGTAACCGTGCAAAGAAAATTCCGGAAAGAGTATAAGTGTCGAGACGCACCAGGCAGGCAAGCAATCCTGGGTTTTGTCAAGCAATTTCGTGCCACTGGATGTGTTAAAGGCAAGAAAAAAGGCGGGAGCGAAGCTCGTGTTCGAACGGCCGAAGTTGTCGAAAATGTTCGCACAAGGTTGGTCGATTCCCCTACCAAAAAATCTGTTCGCCGCCTATCCATTGAAGAAGGGCTGTCGTATACCACGACGTGGCGAATTTTGAGAAAGGATTTACACCTGTTCCCGTATAAGTTCCATGTTTATCAGGAGTTAACAGACACTGGAAGACAGAAGCGACAACAATTTGCGATGGAATTTGGAGCATAAATGGAAGCCAATCAGGACATTGTGGACAACCTGTGGGTGTCAGATGAGGCCTTCTTCCATCTGTCAGGTGACGTTAATAAACACAACGTTCGTTTTTGGGGTTCCCAGCACCCTCATGAGATCCATAAGTCACCTCTTCATCCACGAAAGGTTATGGCTTGGTGCGCGATTTCCAAAAGAGGCATCATTGGTCCGTTCTTTTTTGAAGGCACCGTAACGTCACAGGCTTACCTTAACATGTTGGAAACCTTCTTCATCCCCGAGCTGCGAAGGAGGCGTATACCGCTTCGACATCAATGGTTTCAACAGGATGGGGCTAGGCCTCACTCCACTAATGAAGTGCTAGACTTTCTCAATCAGAAATTCGGAAATCGTGTCATTTCAAACAGGTTTCCAGGTCGATTCGGGGATGGCTTTCTTTGACCCCCTACGAGTCCTGGCCTAAACCCATGTGATTTTTATCTCTGGGGGTTCCTTAAAGACGTGTGTTCACTACAGCACCAATAACCCTAGACCAGCTGCGACAAAGTATCGTCGACTGCTGCACTCTTGTGGATGCAGAAATCCTGGATAGAGTTATGAACAACTTCACCATTCGTCTGTGAGCAGTTCAAAACGTTCGTGGTGGCCACATTGAGCATATCATCAAGACTTTTCCACGGGAATAAAAACTCCAAACTGGCTAAAATATCATACTGAAATGCTAAGTTTGTAAACATTAATAGGTCAATAAATCATAGTACTGAAATGGTCAGAAATTGACTGAATCACCCTGTAAGAAGGAGATTTTTAATCGTTCACGCAGAAGCTTCTTGACAGATGTCAGCAAAGTGACTGAAAACGCAAGAGCATTGAGTTTTTCTTTCCTTATTACTTATACGAGTGTTATTCGATAACATTGTTTGTGGTGACAACATTTTTTTATTTTTTAATATAGTCTTATACACTTACAAGGGAACCATCCGAACCTGTACAAGGATCTCTTTGTTTGCGCGCAAGCTTATCTTGGAAACGATGGCGCTACGTGCTGGCGGTAGCTAAAGTGAAAAGAAAAAACAAAACAAAACATGGCGAAAAGGTGGAATCAAAATCATTAACGGCAATCGCCGAGAATTGCAGTTACAGCACTATTATTAAGCGCAAAACCTTAATTTTGCTGTAGAATTATTCGTCTCGAAATAATTTATAAGATGAGGGAGGCATCCATGAATATTTATTTTATTGAAAATTATAAAGCACCGCGATATATATCCCCTTACCAACGCATATTTGTATTCTCGGCTGCTGCTCTTTCGTAGGAAATATTTTCATTACTTTAATGTGGAGTGGATTCGTGAGCATTGTCAACACCTTCTAGAAAGAAAGCCTATGCACTGAAAATTCATGATCATAAGAAGTCATAATTTAGGACTTATTATTGGTAGAAATCACGGTCTATAGATATTCATGGTCATCGAGCTCCATTGTTAAAATGAAGCTTAAGTTTCTAGCTCCCGGTAGGGCGGGAACTCTATTGAAAAGTGGCGCTGCATGTACAATCTGCCTAACTGCGCCTGCAGCGCCACCCTATCGGCAGACAGAAACTTTACTTTCGTATTCAGTTTCAATGAAAATCTCTATCGCAGGTTGCGGTCGGGAATAGTGCGATCTATGCAGCACATGGCTAAGCTCGATGACAATGGAAAATGGCCTAAGCTCGATGACCATGAATATCTATAGACCGTGGTAGAAATACGATTAACAATGTCTTTTTACGATGATGTAACAATGTATGAATTTTCAGTGCACAGGCTTTCTCTTTAGGAGGTGTTGGTATTGTTGAGAGGTGGAGGAAAAAAGTTCCGTCAAGCCCCAACGGGTGTATTAATGCGCACAATGGCCTAACAAATGGATATGTACGCTCAATTTTTTTCGTTTTCGCAGTTCATTTTGAAAGAAACAAAATAGAGCGATTTCTTATTTTGCCAGCATTAATGGTATATTTAGTTGAATAAAATAATTCAATTTGCTGTAAGATACAAATTCGGATGGTTCTTTTGTTAGTCCGATGATGTTAGGGTTTTTTGATCCTATTCATTTACTCGTAGTATGATTTGTCCAACTCTTCAAAATAGCCAGTTTTTTCGGCAATCACCTCATCCTTTGATGAAAATCTCTTTCCTGCCAGCCATTTATTCAGGTTTGAAACATATTAGTCCGAGGGAGCCAAATCTAGGGAGTGATGCGAAATGACTTTGTAGCGTAAATCAAACAATTTTGTGGTCACAGTTGCAGAAGAGTGAACGGGTGCGAAGGAACGGTTTTCGCTTTCTTTGGTGAAGATTCTCTGCTTGCAGCTTATGGTTTTGGTCTTCAGCTGATAGCGATGAATGCATGTTACGTCCACTGTTACGAAAAGACAAAAATTCCTCTGAATTCCGCTGAAACAGCTTCAAGCTGCCCTTGCATAGCTCACACGTTAACGCTTTTGATCCAGTGTGAGCAAAGGTGGCACCCATTCTGCAGATAGTTTTCTGCGGATAGTTTTTTCTTGATTAGATGCAAAATATTATGTATGCGCTTTTTTTGATATGCCCACAATCTTAGGAGTTTCGCGAACTTTCACTCTTCTGTCATCCATCAGCATGCCATAGATTTGTGGAATAGTGGCCTCAGCAGGGCATCCAGAACGTTCAGCATCACTTGCACTGATATGTCGACCAACCTAAATTTATAAACCTGTTCTTATCAAAGACACAGGCTCACCAAGCTTTTGCTTCTTGAGGCGTTTTGCCTTTCAAAAAGTAATGTTTAATCATTAAACGAAATTCTCTCTCATCTACCGAGTGGTTATAATGAAAGTTCCCCACTTTTGCTCGGGTTGGAGACCGCGTTATTGGACGGATAGTAATGAAACTTTGTGTATAGGCTATGCAGAGCATGGGGAAGAGCATTCCAACGGAAAATTTATTAGTGCATACGGCTGCCACCAAGGGGAAAAGTGGAACTGCAAGATCATACACAGACGGCAGTAATGCACTACACTAACGGAATGCTGTTAGAAGGACTGTTCAATATGCGCACCCTCTGCCTCGATGACATGCTGGAAGCGCAGGACAGCGTGCTCAACAGTATTACGAAGTGTCTCCCGTAAAATGGCTGCAACATAACAAATGATACTGGCTTTCAGTTCAGGCGAGGTCCGTACGGATCCTTCAGGGTTCCCCACAGCCAGAAGCCACATGGATTAAGGTCTGGTGAACGGGCAGCACACTAATTCCCTTGTCTCTTCGAATTTCTGCATCATCTTTCGTAAACCTCTCGCCGTTATGGGTTCTGTTCACAGTCCGTACACACGCCGATATTCTCGCAGTGCTGTTGCGCTATTGCTGCTGTTCTGGTAATAGAGCTTCACTAGGAGCGCACGTTCTTTCTTTCCCAATGGCATGGTGACCTCTGTAGATTGGTTGTTCTCACTTTTTCCCTTGGTGGCAGCCATATACACTAATAAATTTTCCGTTGGAATTCTCTTCCCCATGTTCTGCATAGCCTATACACAAAGTTTCTTCACTATCCGTACAATAACGCGGTCTGCAGCCCGCGCAGAAGCGAGGAACTTTAATTATAACCACCCGGTATTTTTCACAAATCACGGTCTTGATCGATTGAAATGAACGCCAAACACAGAGTAATAGATCTATCTGAGTGAACCTTAGTTTGTGATTCTCCAGTATTTGCCAGCAATTGAAAATAACCTCGGTAAGTACTGGTAGCGTCATCTCTAACGGCCATATCACGATTAGTTTCCTCAAGTGAATCTTTCTTTAGCAATAATTGTATGATCTTGCTGACATAAAGAGCACTTGCTTCAACAATGTCAATTCACTGCCTACTTGATACTAAGGCAGAAAACAATGGAAAAAAGTCAGCCAGGGGATAGGGAGAAAACGTGGCTCCCTCTGACGTTTATTTACGATACTGGCATAAAACTGTTTATATTTTTATAATAAATTGATATTACTTTTTCAGCTTTAATTTGAAATAAAAAATTAAAAATACAATTTGAAGGTTTAATACGGATTATTAATGAAATAAGGAATCCTTTTTTGCAATCATTTTAATACAAGTAATATTTTTAATTATAATTTTAATACTGCCTTTAAAAAGTGATATCACCATATTGCATGAAACGCTTTATAGTAAATTTACAGGTTATCAAAATATTTTTTTTTCAGATTTAATTTGAAATACAAAATAAAAATACAATTTGAAGTTTTAATACGGTTTATTAATGGAATAAGGAAACTTTTTTTACAATCATTTTATTACAAATTAATTTATTTATTTATAATTTTAATTTTTTCTCGATAGAAGTTTATTGCACATAGAGTTTATTGCATAGAGTTTCTTTCCTCGTTCAAATCCGTTGACAGAAAATATGAATTTGTTCGTAAAATTTTTAAAATCCTGTGTAAAAACAACTTTTTAATTTCAGTCATGTTTTTCCTCGCCTCATCCTCATTATAGTTCTCGAGTCTGCCTGGTCGTGGGTTCGAATCCCGCCGTGGGCATGGATGTTTGCGTACAGATAAAACTTGTGTAAAAGGCGCAAAATGACCTTTATAGTCGACGCCAAAATTTCTAGTAAACCAACCAACCAACCAACCTCGCCTCATCCACATCTAAACCATTGAATGTCATTTATGGATGGCATTAGCTGCTCCATCAAAAGTTTTGAGAGTTTTTGAGTTTTTTTTAAAAGAAGATAGAAAATGTTTCACATAATCATCAATTAAAGTAATTAAAGAAAAAAATTTAGAATTTGGGTAAAAAAGGCCACCCCTGTCTTGAAATTCAATGAAAATATTGATGCCGGATGTTGATTCTGTTCATCAAATTCATGACTGCAAGTTCACAAGAGTGCTGAACTTTGATGTATCTGCATAAAATCCTCCTATCATCCCAAAAGCAGCATTTTTCAGAGCACGGTGTAAGAATAAATTTTATTCTTATACCGTGCTTCAGAGTAACCGTATTGTGATGCAGCAGCTAATGCCATCCATAAGTGACATTCAATGGTTTAGATGTGGATGCGGTAAGGAAAAACATGACTCTGAAATTAAAAAGTTGTTTTTACACAGAATTTTAAAAATTTTACTAACGAAGTCATCTTTTCTGTCAACGGATTTGAATGAGGAAAGAAAAATAATATGCAATAAACCTCTATCGAGAAAAATATTAAAATTATAATTAAATAAATTAATTTGTATTAAAATGATTGTAAAAAAAAGTCCTTATTTCATTAATAAACCGTATTAAAACTTCAAATTGTATTTCAATTTTGTATTTCAAATTAAATCTGAAAAAAAATATTTAATAATCTGTAAATTTACTATGCACATTGGTGATATCTCTTTTTAAAGGTAGTATTAAAAGTATAATTAAAAATATTACTTTGTATTAAAATGATTGCAAAAAAATTCCTTATTTCATTAATAATCCGCATTAAAACTTCAAATCGTATTTTTAATTTTTTATTTCAAATTAAAGCTGAAAAAGTAATATATATTTACTATAAAAATATAAACAGTTTTATGTAGGTATAGGTAGAAAACGTGGCGCCCTATGACGTTTATTTACGATACTACTGGCTGACAGTTTTTAGTCTCAGTGGACAGGCAGTTAATATCAAGTAGACAGTGGTCAATCTATTCTTGCTAAGGAAGACTCACTAGGGACGTACACGTAGTTGTGCAACATATTTTTTTTGCGCGCAAGCATACCTTGGAAGTGATAGCCTTGCTTTCAGTGAAGTGGATTCGTGTGTATTGTTGAGTAGTGGAAGAAAGAAGTTGAGAGCGCAATAATACACACACACACACACACACACACACAGCTTTAACAATGGAGTCGTTATATGGCTATATTTGCGCTCAAATTTTATCGGTTTATTTTGAAAGAAACAAAATTTAGCATTTTCTTATTTTGCAAGCATCAATAGTAGCTTTAGATGAGTAACATGATTTTTCAATTGAAAAATGGAAGGAAAAATTCTGCGACCCGGATTCGAACCAGGAACCTCGACTATCATGGCCGATGCCTCTACCAATTGGGCTATCGCAGACACCACGGACAGCCAAGCTGTCTCAAGGTGTCTTAAAGACAACCAAGTTGTCACGGTTGAAAGCCCAATGGGAGACGGGAACCTGGCCCGCAGATCGAGAAATTCTCCACTCCAAACCATCAGAAAGTTGATGAACTCACAAGTGAATAATAATAATTATTAACTGGAGATACGTCTCCATTTAATAATTATTATTATTCTCATGAGTAACATATTTTAATTTGGTCTGAATCTATGAGGTGCATGTTCGTGTAGGTCCCTTGTCAGTTGAGGAAACCAGTCGTGATATGGCCAGGAGACTTCGCACGGACTTATCGAACAGTTTTCGTACGTATAGTTAAATTCGTATTTATAAGTGATGTCTGAACACTTTTTAAAGTAGCTAGCATTGTTGTCTATGGCGAAGTGCTCGACACTCCATCGGAAGAAATTTTCTCTCCAGCAAGAATGCAACGCCAAAAATGCACATTAGAAATCCTCAATGTGCGATCCCCTGGCGATACGGCACACTTCCATTCGGTAGTCCGTTTCTTTCCGTGCGCACTTTACAAATGCACCTCGCAGTCTGAAACTGTTTATGCCATCTCCAGATGTTGTTGAGGTCAGTTTTCAATTGTCATCGGAATACCCACTGCATAATAACCGGCGATTCACACTTCCCTAACTTGAGCACGAAGGACGATTTCTGCTGGCGTTGCGCGACGATTTCGGCTGTATGCTTAGTTCTTTCACAGTTCTTCTTTCAATCTTTCAAATCTTTCATATCTATCGATACGAGAAATAAAAAAAATTTTCGAACTTGGATTCTTTTGTGTAGATCCTGTTTGGGAAATCCTAGACATGAATCTCTTATAGTATATTTACGTGCTTTTTTTTAACATAAAATCAAAAGTGAAAAAGTATGCAAAGCGTTATTTTTTTTCATGATACTGGTTTAGAAAATGGAGATTCATCTTTATAAGTCTTCTTTATTCCAAATTATCCATTATGAATGGTAATGAGTCGACTGTCTATTATCGATTAATTTCCTGGTATTTACGCCGAAATTTACGCTAACATCTCCGAAATTAATTGAAGTATATTGATTGAATCAGTCCATTGCTTTCACAAACTCATCTTATTAAAACTTGTCACGCAAATATGTTGCAATTCTTCAGATAATGGGGAAGAACGAGAAGCGTATAGTTACGTATTGCGTCCATAGAGAAGTACGTAATAGACATCGCCTGATTCAACTTTTCTTTAACCACATACTGTAGGCAGATGTTAGACTCGTGATATTGTTGCTTTATGTCTGTTTTGTAGCTTTTATTTTGTAAAACAAAGAGTACATTCTTTAAAAATTAGTTGGTGCGAAATTATCGCTTATTTCGCTTACTTAATTGAAGGGCTTTTAGAACCAGAAGTATGTATAATTGATACTGAATTTTTAATTTTTAACTAAAGAATGCTAATTGTTGACTGGAGAATTTTTTTATTATAAACAGGAATATGGTGGATTTATAGGTTTGATTCCCTGCTCAAAGACTAAAATACAACGATAAATGAATAGACTTGAATACTTTTCCTCAAAAATGTCCAAGTCCTACGTTTTAAAGCATTATTAGTAAAAAAAGTTTCATTACCATGAGGACAGACCATAATTACGAGGGTTGTTCAAGAATTTTTGCCTCCTGGTCCGTAACTTTTTTATTTGTTAACCGATTTTCAAATTTCTTTTTGTCTCTGATACTTATATTTGTCCTCTATGTAATGCACTATTCACTTTTCGATATAGTCCCCATCCCTTTCCACGCGCAACGCGTGACTAATCGGGTGAACCCGTCGGAGAGGAATTCCGGGGTTGTTGTCGACAAATTTCGTTTTTAATAATTTTTTCCTTTAAATGGGAACCCTATAATGTTTAGGAAATGGTAAAAACGGCAAATTTGAAAATATGGTTTGGTATGGTTTATTAGAATTTTTGGCGTCGACTACTAAGATCGTCATTTTGCGCCCTTTACATAAATTATATCTGTATGCAGCCCGGGACAAACACAAGCATCCATGCCCGCGGCGGCATTCGAACCCACGACCAGCTGGACTCGAAAACCAGAAAGCGTACGCCCTAGCCCTCTCGGCCGGCCTTGAAAATATGGACTTGGGCATTTGTGAATCTAGGCCCTTCATTCTTAATTTCATCTGTGCTGAAATCTTGGTAATCTAGGAAGAAAAATACTAAGCGATGAAATGAAAAAAAAAATCATAATAAGCAATTGAGACTTATCATTCTTCCTGCTGCAATAAATACACAAGAGAACAGATATTTAGCAGTTTGGAAAACCATAATTTTTATGCGTAATTTTTATTGTTTATACCAACATTTTATTCGTTGAATAAAACAATCAAATGACCGCCAAGGTCCTCCGTATTTCTTTTTGCCATTGAGTAAGTTTTTCAACGAGTATAATTTGGTTTTACTTTATAATGCTTGTCCACTCTAAATCGAAGAGCTCCCTGTGTTCATAAGAATTAATATAAACACGCTTCCATTGGCTAAGTGAATGAAAGCGTTAATCGTTTGTTTAAAGAAATGGGATTGCCCAAGCAAACAACGAATAATACCCGTATCACAAACCGGGGTTACTATGTACACCCAGGGGTAACTTTGCACAAGAGAATGTCAAACATTTGCTGCTCTTAATTTGTGTTTAATGATTTTGGTTTACAATAAGATTGCATTAAAGTGTTAAATACAAAATCATTCAACAAGAAGTAAGTCTTTGAGAGCAGCTAATGTTTGTGTTCTGCTACACATTCTGTCTACACATTTTTTTCCAGCGTTCTGGGACCATCTGGATACCGGTTCTGTAGAAATCTTCAGGCTGATGTCGAAACCATGTCAGGACAGCCTTTTTTACTTCCTCAATTGAGCCGAACCTCTGCCCTTCCAAGAACTGTTTCAATGGTCCAAAACAGAATCGATTCATACGATTTTGAACACAGACTGCGTGGAAGAATCGTAGGTGAACCACACAGGGTCTGAGAGGCTGTTTCATGCGATTTTAAACACAGACTGCGTGATAGATTCTTTTTTGATCCAAACAGGATGTGAGGGGCAGTTTCATACGATTTTAAACAAGTGATTCGATAGTTTTAGGAACAATTCGGCTTGTTTAAATTATCCGGCGATAGCAGCGCCCACATTCCTAGCGTAGTAGAAGGAAGTCCGAAGCTGATAAATATGGTCCGACGCCTCCGTAAGGAGCGCATTCGCCGCCGGTGACACTAATATAAGTCCGAAACCTGTCTTAGTCGCAAGGGGAGAGATCCGGGCTTATGAAGGATGTGGTAAGATGTCCCATTTGAGTTCCGTCAGTGTGTCCATAGTCGGTTTGGCTGTGTGTGGTCTGGCATTGTCTTGCAGAAAACAAACACCACTGGTACGGAGTCCTGGTCGCTTTTTCATTAGTGCCGGCTTCAGGGACGTCCTCAAAATGCCATAGTAGTAGAATGCATTTAGGGTTGACGTTCTTCTAGAATATCGACATAAAGGATACCCTTAATGTCCCAGAATACTGTCGCTATCACTTTCGTTGCCGACGATGTTATTTTGAATTTCTTGGATCATTTTGTCGCCACCAGAGACCTTCAATAGAGAGACATGCCATTTCATAATTTTCCTATAGAAAAAATGTAATATGTTGTTTACAGGCGCCCTCTGAACTTCTCCAATGAAACACTCAGGCCATGCATGAATGATGCAAGTAGTAACAACGATGCAAGGCATTATTGATGTCACAGTAAAAACTGCTCAGCAAAAGTTTGACTGGGCGTGTCCAATTAAATTTCTGATTTCAATTGTTAGACATTGTTGTAATGTCTAACAATTGAAATTGGAAATCTAACTGGACACGCCCAGTCAAATTTTCATTGTAGAGCGTATACGTTTTTTTTTTTGTTATGTTTTTAATTTTAAAATTATTTTCTGGAAATCTTATTTGGATGCTTCACTTGCCAAATCGATTAACTCCACTTTCTGATTTTTATTAAATTTTAATGTCAAAGAACTTGATTGACTCCTAACTGTATATATGCAAACCACAAATTGCTCTAATAATAAGTATTAACACAACCAAATGAAAAAAGGAATTTATAACTTAATAGGAATTTTAAGCGCAATGAAATCTATTTTATCTATGTTTCGTGGTGAAATTGGGAGTACTCCCTTTGCTCGTCTTCCCGTCCTGCTTTGTTTCAAGCAAACCGGCGAAAATCTGCACACAGATACAGATTCGTTTTCATAGATTTACTGAATCATTTAATCGTTTCTGAGGTACTTTTTCACAAGCTTGAAACAAAATTTGATATTGATTCGTTGCTCCATATTTTTCTCGTGAGATGCGTTTCGCACCACACTTAAAATGGCATTATACATGTACCAGATCCTAGACCTTGTGCGGATCAAAGGACTATACATGTTTCTTCCTGAATTTTAAACATTAAAATTTTGCTTGTTTGGTTTGTGACAAAAAAATCAGTCTCCTTATTTATTCGTTAGATCGTGTAGAAAAAAAAAAATCAGGCCTATATTCAGGACATGTGAAAGGGCGCAAAAGAACATAACGTAACTAAATGCAAAAAATTAAATAAAACAACATTCATTATATTACTGAAACCTCACTGCAATATTTAATTTGAAAATGTTAAACGAAATCCATCTCCACAGTATTTCATTGATCAGTGTTGGGACGGTTGCTCATTCTGATTTCATCATGACTATTGAAATATTACTTAAAACATGGTTAATTTCAAACATATTGTTTGCTTTGTAACGCCAGCCCTTATGCCTTTAATTCAAGACACGAATAATACTTATAAAGTGTTATAAGTTTATATGAATAAATATTCATTAATAAAGATTCAGGTATCGAACAAGGTATTTCCCCTATTTCTTTCTTTGCCAATATATCATTTTCCATTTGGCATAATGAATGTCATCTGAAGCACTGATTTTCTGATTTAACACTGCATCATCTTAACACACTATAAAATTTCTATCAAATTTTGAATTACACAGAAGTTAGGTACAAAAATAATCAAAATGTTGGTTACAAAATGTAAATGATATTAGGGAATTCATTAATTTTTTCTCTGTATGAGCGTTTCTGGATAAGACCCAGAAAAATTTTGAATTTTTATCTGGAATTTTGGACATACATGTACATTCAGGTGACATTCGTTATACCGCATATGCGTCCTGTACAAATAAACATCATTCATTATATTGAAAATTTGCATATCGGCTGAATTCATAAAGTTCTTATACTTAAAATCGTTACAGATGTTAACAAAACTTTTCCAATGATTCTAAGCTATTTTTTGGAGCTAAACTTTCTTTGAATCATTCCTCCCAGTCATTGTTTTTTGTTGCTTGTGTACCACTTCAATTAATCTTTTTTCGGTACAGTATTTCTTTAAAAGAAACTGGAACGTGTCTTATAATTTAAAAAATTTATTAGAAAAAAAAAGAAACGGGTTGATATGGAGTGGAGTTGGAATCCGTGTCGTCGTAGGTTCGGGTACTGCGTCGCTTGTTTTGCTCGTCGAGTCGTTTGGGGAAATGTACAAGACGTTGTCGATTTCTTTCACGAAAATGAGAGGTTTCCACCGAAACACTCCTGCCCTCCCTCTCTCTTTGTTCTTGTTCTTTTCGGCTCTCCTGTGGGAGATTCGCTCGTTTCAATCGAGAAGTTTCGCCTTTGTTCGCATTATGAGAGACGAAAACTGGCTTAAAAAACGGATGATGTCGTTGCTAAGGCGCTTCCGTCACGAGAAGGTTGGCGACAGTCATCTCCCAAAAGGCGCTAGGCGCACTGCCAACTAAACCCACCCAAAACTCAACTCCTAACCCCCCAACGCCCCTACACTTTCTATATACACCCCTCTCTTCCATTTCCCTCCATTGAACGGACTGATAAAGGAAGAAGAAGAGGCTCTCGAACCAAGAAAACGTTTTTAACTCGAGGCTTCCCTCCCCAATTCTAGTCTTCGTTTTAGTTTCTATGAAAGTTCTCTTTTTTCCTTAGAAATTTGAATACTGTTTACTTTTATGTAAGAAACGTGAGGAATCTACGCCGTTCTTTGTTAAAGTTAAACACGTAAAATAATTTTTCGAGGTCATTGAATTTACTTTAATCATAGTTTAATAATGAAGCATGTTTTCAATTATTTTATTTTAAATATGTTGATTAATGTATTCTACTTTAGCATATATGTACTTTTAATCTATCAGTAAAATTTAAAAATTTCTTATTATCCATATTAACCCATCCTTTTTTATAATATACACGATCCATTAGTGTTAGTTAAAAATCAGATAGACAAGGTCTAAAATATTCCTAATTTCTGTGGAAATAAATTTCAAAAAGTTTCCCTACTCATTTTATAATATTTTCTTTGTCAGAAAAATACAGAGCAAAATTAAACACTATATATCTTTGAAAAAAAATTGTAACTTTTATCTCATATTTTGTTAACGGTATCCACTTGTGTGTAAAAAAATGCTAGAATTAAACAACAAATAGCAGTCAAACAATGCGAAAGATAGATGATAATTAAATTAAATAGAGAAATCTAGTAAAGAAACTTCCATGGCCTGGACTCCTACCAGGGACCTTCGGATTGAATCCTGTTTTCCATTCTTCTCCGAGATTGTCCCACATTTATTATGTTCATAGATTCCTGATCTGTGAAGAAGTAGGATGGTTCATAGATCTTTAGTCGATCCTAGCAACTTCTTGATGGTATGATTGCTCCTCTGGGCAATCGTCAGATCATCTATACTCTATCCAACGAAAGTTGGAGTGGGCGTGTCCAGTTAAACTTCCTATTTCAATTGTTATACATTGTTGCGAAAGTAGAATCAACAATGTCTAATAATTGAAATAGGAAATTTAACTGGGCACGCCCACTCCAATTTTCGTTGGACAGAGTATAATACTATAATTCTCTTCGTCTGAGGCATCTGTCTGAGGCCAACAAAGAAGTTTACAACAATCTATCCAAATAATGTTGACTCGAGCCAAACAACTATGACAATACTCGAGTCATTGTTGAGAATTAAATAAAATGAAAAACGTTTAGGGTTGATTTTTTAAAATAATTTCCAATTCCGTAGAGTCGTAACCACCGAGAGAGAAAGAGAGAAGGCCTCCAAAATGAAGGCCTCCACACAATTAGTAAATAGAACCCGCATGTGACGTGTAAGCGGTCTAGTATTTTACGTATTCTTCCAATGCTTTTAAGAAATTGTCTAATATATGGCAGGCTTGTGAATCGTTTCTTCTGGTTCACATTCTTCTGGAGGATTATTACTTCCTTAAGTTTTAGTTTCCATCTGTATTTACTGATAAGTTTGTCAATGCACTCAGAATTGAAACCGTTTGCTTCTGCAGCTTGTCTGATGAAATTGAGCTCTTTCTCTCTTGCTTCTTTTTGGAGAGGAACTTTAAAAGCTTGGTGAACAAGATGGTTATAGGCCGTCATGGTTAGATTCCGCGTGGATAAAAGCTGGGATGTAGTTCTTTCTTTCTGTAATTAAAACGGAAGGAGCCTTTGTCATACCTTAGGATTTATCCGTTTAATTTCCTCAAACCCAAAGCTGAATGAAAAAAAAATACTCGAGTCAAATAGAAATCTCATGTGTAGTGAAAAACAAATATTAAAATAAGGAAATTCCAAAAATAAATAATAAAAATGAATAAAAAAGTAAAAGCTATACTATTGAGACTTAGAAAATTTTTCATCTCATCCAAGGAAAATAAAGTTGTGAATAATCTTCTTGTAGAAAAATAATCTTGTAAATGTGTTGTAAATTTGCAAATATCTTGTAGATGAATTTGAAGAATTCGAATAGTTTTATACGAGGGCAAATCAATAAGTCGGTTTCACGAATTTTTTTTCACAGCAATTTATTGGTCAAACAAGACGACATTAGGCATGCAGGAGTAGCAGTTCATTACTTATTTTTCTATACTTGTATCGCCTGTGTTCGAAATTCGACTAATTGTGTCTGTGACCAATTGTATAAACGATCACTTGTAGCTACAAATATTGAAATATAAACACTGCAATTGAATCAACGAATCTCTCGCGAATTGAATTGAATTCTACTGATGGACATAGCCATTTATCGGTATCTATTCATCCTATCGGTATAGGTTTTTAATTAATATTTCGGCTAATTGTGGTCGCAGAGACTTTTTTCTTTTTTCTTCGCTTCTATGGCACAGTACCTTCCGAATGAAATAAGTTTCATTCCCCTCCTTTTATAATAAATACCCCAAAAATGTTCCCCAATTTCGACGTTCACGTATTAATATATAGATATCCACCAACGACGGCAATATTTTTTCCCCTGTGACACCAATTTGGATATGCCAGCTGCTGGTGTAACCACTGCTGCACAGCATGTGGGACAATCAACGCAATATCCTACACTCCCAGGCTTACCAAGCTACGCCGTGCTTTGTGTGATAAACGACAGATTGACCAGGTCCTCCTCCTTCACGATAACGCAAGACCAAGGAAAAAATCGCTAAGTATGTCTGGGAAATCATAGACCATTCGCCATACAGTCCAATCGGCCTCGGTGGCTCACTGGTTGCGTGATCGCCTGTGATGCCCGAGTACGCGGGTTCGATCCCGGCCGAGGACGACGAGGATTTTTTCAGGGGGAAAATCCTGAGATCACGCACTTCCTTCGGAAGGGAAGTAAAGCTGTTAGTCCCGTGTAGTCGTTTGCCGGCTGCACGTTAAAGAATCCTTGCGAGGCAAAATTTGCGACCCCTATAACGCCGTCCTGAAATGACCATGGCAGTTGAAAAGGACGTTAATACCAAACAAACCAAACCAAACCATACAGCCCAGATCTGCGCCCTTGGATTATCACCTCTTCGGCTCGATGAAGAAGGCATTGGCTGGCCAGCACTTCTCGTCTTATCGTGAAGGGCAACATGTTGTGCGGCAGTGGTTACACCAGCAGCCTACGACGTTTTATGCAGCTGGCATATCCAAACTGGTGTCACGGTAGGAAAAATGCATTACCGTCGATGGTGGGATATACAGAAAAATAAGTAATGAGCTGCTACTTCTGCATACCTACTGTCGTCTCGTTTGACCAATAAATTGGTGTGAAAAAAATTCGTGGAACCAACTTATGATTTGCCCTCGTAGAATGACAATCATCTACAAAAATTCTTCAAGATTATCATTCTCCAAGAACTATTCAATTCTTTTCAAATTCATCTACAATCATTCTACAAATCTACAAACTTCCGAAAGAATATTAAATACAAGGTTCTACCAGAACTTTATTTTTTTTTCAATGTGAACCTTACATTTTTATTCAATTTTTATTTATTTATAGAATTTTAACAATTTATTCATATTAAATCTAAGGTTCCTATTCTCTGTTTACTATAATGTTTACATTTTTTCAATTTTAGAAATATGGCAGAGAATTTTTTTTTCTCTCCACATGGTAGACAACGCAGTTTATAAATTTAAGCTTCTCTCTAAAAAGTTTTAGAGTCTTGCCTACCTTGTGGTATTTTTATAAACCTTGTTTGTCAAAGAACTAAGCTATCACCCGTTCGCTTCTTAAGTCTCAATAATACCGAAAATATTGGAGTCAAATACAGAGTAGAATTTTAAAAGAATTGAGCTATTTATTTGAATTTACCCACACAGTACCCACTGTAGCCACCATCTACCCCTAAGAAATTATTACTGCAATAAGTATGTGTATTCAAATAATGAAAACTGAACACAGGATAGTAAGACCCTGAAAAGGTTTCGGATAGAGGCAAGTCTTGTTAAAGCAAAGAGTGAAAGTGATAATACGGACATTAGAAGACGTCTTATATAAAGATGAAATAATATCTTGTAAACATTCCAAGGAGGAGCTTTAGCAATGAAGAGCAGAAATACATTTATTAACAAGAAATCACTCCCCCACCCCCGAGTAGGGTAAGGCAAATAGCAGACCCTGCGGTCATCTATTTTTACCCCTATATCTGCACTTTTTACCCCCCCCCCCCAAGTTTTTAATCAAAAAATTGATTTTCTCGAACATAGTTTGTAGAAAATGTAAAAAAGCTCGTATCTTCTTTCCTTTCTCATCATTTCCGATAGAATGACATATCACACACCATATGTTGTCATAGTTCTAACGACCAATTGATTTTCACCCTCGCAATTCCGACCCTACTGGAACTATTGGGCCTAAAGTTCAAAGTAGTGTAGATCTTGCATAGAGGAATCTTCCTTTACGTACCTAAATAGCACATACATCTGAATGCCACCCCCGTAATTTTCACCCCAGTGCACCAATCAAAACCAAACTAAATAGTGAAGGTGCACATGACCATAGCAAGCTACATTCCGAATTTCAACCTTCTACCTCAAAAAATGTAGAAATTATGAAGCGGACGGACGGACAAAATAAAACCAATAATAACTAGCTCCATTCTTCCACTACTTAATATAATTTATGAGCACTTGAGCAATCGTGCGTCGACAAAGCGATTTCACGTGCGCGTGCCGATGTCAATAATGCCTAAAAGATGAACTGAAAGTAACAATATATTCAATCTTGACAAATCGATTGTTATATGACATGCCTTTATCTTGGTATTCTTTACAGTCATTGTTCTTTACAGTGAATTCGACTTGAAGGGGTCCACGAAAAATTCTGAAAAGTTGATACGGCCGAGCTAAGATTTTGATGGTGCAAACGGCGGACGGCCGGATAAACGTGCAGACCAAGGGCGTATTCTTATAAGTATAAAGCTCCTAATAAGGGGGAAAAGAAAGTATTGCTAGGGAAAACAGAAGGGTACCAATGGGAAGCCTGGAAATGAAAGGAAAAACGTGCTGGGATAGGACAAGAATGAGGACCAATGGAAGATGATAAAAGAACAATTAAAAAAGTGCATTAGGAAAGAGGATGACACTAAGAATAGGAATGAAAAATTAGTTAAGGCAACGTTATCCCACGATATAAGGGTTTTAGCATCAAATTGTTAAGAGCAGTAGCGGTTCGTGACTATAAGTGGAGGAGCACAAATTTTCAATTTGGGGCCTCTGGGGCTCTGCTGTTGCCTATATTACTTTTTTTTGTATATTTGCAATATTTTTTTAGTACCACACTATGAATATACAAAATTTCAGGTTCCTATGCCTTTCCGTTAAAATGTTATAGCTTCAATTGTATTTGGTGCCTCGAGGCCCCTGGCGCGGTCCTAGAGGCTTATATCAGCTTCCTTCTATATTGGCTATATTTTTTAGTACCACACTAATAATATACAAAATTTCAGGTTTCTAGACCTTTCCGTTCAAAAGTTATAACTTGATTTGTATTCGGGGCCCTAGAGGCTTATATCACTTTTCTTGTATATTGGTTTTATATTTTTAGAACCGCACTACAAATTTACGAAATTTCAGGATTTTAGGCCTCTTTGTTCAAAAGATAAAAAAGGAACCATGAAATTCATACAAGTGGCCCCTGAGGGCCCTCGGGCCGCCCTAAAGGATTCGCTATATTTTTCGCACCGTCTTCTGTAAAGGGCCTACGTGTGTACAAAATTTCAAGCCTCTAGGTCAGTCCTTGCAAAAGTTATGGCGTGTGACATACCCACATACAGAATATATGCATACATCTGTACCGTCGTTAATAGGGTTTTAGATGATGCTAAAACCCTAAAAATGGAATTTCTCATTTGGAAATTTAATTCCCTAACCCCTAATAGCATTAACCTTAGAAAAGGCACCATTCATTCATTACCTTTCTCCCATTCCCCTCTCACTCCAGTTATTGCCTAATTGTCTCAGTTTCTCTCTGTGCCTTTGTCTGACCCTTTCTACAATTTCCCTCCCCCCCTATCTCTCTCATCAAATTTTCCATTTTTGTCTTCTTCATTCTTAATGTTTAGCTGTCACTAATATATTTTCTTGTTTTCAATATTTTTTTTCTATTCCCCCCCCCCCCGATATTTTTCTTCTTTTTTCTGCATTTTTGTTGTTCAGTCCTAATATTTTTTATTTATCATTCTTTTACAATTTTGTCATTTTTTTTTCATTTCTATTCTTTGGTTCAAATTTCAAATTTCATAGTAATATAGATCTTTCCTACTGAATTTCTTTGCGTACTGAATTTCACTCCTTTACATACCTACTTCTATATACCATATAGTCTCTCTAACTCCCACTTTCGTTACTCGACCCCAGTGGGCCAATCAAATCAAACTAAGTAGGACATTTTTATGTCAAAAATGTAGAAAATATGAAGCGGACAGACAGATGGGGAACGAAAGACGGAAGACGGACATTGTAAAAACAATGCGTAGCTCCAATCTTCCGATACTTAATAATTAGCGAATTATAGTTGAACCAAGTCAATGTGGCCTACACACTCATAAACACACAAAAGACAAAACACACAGTTTTATTATTAAATTTTGCAATAATGTTAATATTATATATATGATACTAGCTGAAATACCGGCTTCGCCCGTGTGGTCTGATGCCAAGCTAAATTGAGGGGCATTTTATAATTCGTGGAATGTTGTCCAATTTTACTTGGAAGCCAAACACATACACACACACACACACTCACACACACACACACACACACACACACACACACACACACACACATACTTAGACTGTCTGCCCTTCTGATTTTTTATCTCGTTTGCGTATGCCTACAGAGCAGAAAAATTGTATCCTCTTGAAAGAACTTGGGCAAAAATTTTTCTGGAATAGTAAGGGATAGACTCTGTCAAAAATATTGAATGGTGCTAAGAGATATTAAAAAAGTGAATTTGACAAAATGTTATTAAAAGTTAATAGCAACAAATCTAGCTATGTAGTATTTTAGAATAAACAATATTCTTTGTCTTTCCTTGAGGGGTGAATACATATGAATTGGTTCTGGATCCATCGCGTGAGCAACCAACATACAATTGTCCATGAGAAAAGCAAGGGGTTTCTAGATCCAGGCCCAATATTTTTAATGATTGTCCTGGAGACTTGTTAATGGACTTGCCAAACGCCAGGCGAATTGGAAACTCATACTGTCACAAATGACGGGAATTCTTGGAAGAAGCACAGTCGTGTTCTTTGCACAGCCAATGGCCTCTATCAAGTTTCGCTTTGTCGCTGTGACGCAAAATCTAGTGCCACTACAGAGTTTTGGGGCATCCAAATTTCAAAGCAAAATGATCCGAGCCCCGACCTTGAGCGTGATCTTGTGTTGTGGAATACCAGGCAAGTCCTGTGAGTTTAGAAACTCTACAGGAAAATTTACTTCATCCCCTTCTTCGAGCACCTTGTCGAACTCCAACTCATCCCCAGGAAGTTGGGCTAAAATTGCTAGGTTGATTTCATTGACACAGTCGTTTAGCGGAGTAAGAATAGCTCTTTCACAAAACCAATGGAAAACTCTTGATCCAAGGCGCATTTGTCTGAAAGCCTAGAATAAATCGTTTCCATGAGCTCCATCCGTGAAGCAACGTGATTTGACAGCTCTTGAGGCAACGTAATGAATCCGTCCTGTTCTTCTGGAATTTCACCATTTCCAAGCCTAAGTAAGACATCAGAGAACTCTTGCACAGATGCCTCGCCAGTGGTGAGAGCTCTCATATTGACAGAAAGCTTGTATTTTTTCACTTGAGGCCATAGTTTGGATTGCTTCATGCACGCATCTATTTCATCTCCCGGAGAACCGCGGTCAATGAGCGGTAGCGTTTGACGAAAGTCTCCTGCCATGATGACAGCTACACCACCCAAAACTTGATCACAGTCTCTTAAGTCTCGTAAAGTAGTATCCAACATTTCAAGGCCTTTCTTGTGGGTCATGGTGCATTCAAGTAGTCTAGAAAAATATTCGAGAACCATTAATAGCCTTAATAAAAATAAAGTCATATATCACAGGTTGGGTAATTTAGTACAGCCAAAGTAAATACAACAGTTATATATTTTAAGATTTTTTTTATTTTTTTAAATACATAATATCAAATTTAAGAATACCTTTTTAAAGTTATATATTAATCGAATTTCCTGTGTTTTCCTGTGTGCTTTTTCAGTAGCATAATGAAATCAAGTCAATGGGTCCAAAAAGCACAGGAAAAAAACAGGTAAATCCTGTGAGGAATTATGACAATTGTTGGAGTTGATGACGTAGTCCTTACGGCTCAAACACATCTAGACGGAAACTGCGCGCACAGATTTCATCCGACAAAAAAGGCGCACGACGCGTGCGACAAGATTAGACACACTTGCGCGGAATTCATCCGACTGAACGTGCTTATAACACAGGAAGCGATCTACTTTCTGTGGAAAAAAATGAGTTCCAATGCTTTGAAGAGGCGAGAATTGCTTTTAAAGCAGCAGAGAATATTATTATTATTAATATTTCTGCACTTTTATAATTAACTCTTCGTTGAAAGTTCTTAGTTCATCTTCAGCTCTCGCTTCGATTGAACAGGCCTCCATTTTTTAATTTTTTGTTATCGAAACACGAAAGCAAATGATGACGTAGCAGAAGCGAGCAATGTGATTGGTGGTTCGTTTGTTTCGTGCGGAAGAAAGTCGGACAAGCTCAAAGTCACCTGTATCGTTGGCATGAGTCGTCCGACTAGTTCGTAAAAGATAAGTTGTCGCTTGAGTCGCGCACGACAACTTGTCGCGTGAAATCCGTGTAGATGTGTTTGTGACTCAAACAAACGTAATTTGAAGTAAATGAATCATCCAATCATGAATATTATCGAATAAAAAGTCTTAGAGCCACACACATATAAAAAATACAGAAAACAATGAAATACCCGGCTGTACCTCTCGCGCCATTAAGGTTCGTCCTCTTTGGCGTGTTATCTCACGGGACCAGTAGTAAAACCGTTGTTGCCACACGCAGACAGAGTTAAAAAAATTTCTGTATTAACAGAGAAGTTCATTCCCGTTAATAAAAAATAAATTATTTGTTTATTTGAATTTACTCTCCATCAATTCGAAAAGAAATTTTTAGGTATTGTCATCCATTCAAAGTAAATTATTAGCGAAATATTGTTGACGCAGTTCATTGTTGAGTCTAGTCATTGTTGCCACACACAGACAGACAAACAGACAAAGATTTTTATAGTAATAGATAATGAGAGACTATGTCCCTGTAAATTATATAAAATATGAATCTTTAAACATTATTTTGTATTTTGTCATGTATGCACGCTATTACAATACTAAATATTTCGTAAAGCCAATAGTAAAGTGAAAACAGAGGAGATTATAAGTGCGTCTTAGTAAAACATGAGGCAAGATATGAAGAATACTAAAAGTTGAGGCCTGGCAGTCTAATACTTGAGAAGTTGAGGCACGGTATTCATAATTATTAAGAGTTCTAAGCTATTTACAGAAACAAAAGATTTTTTGGTGAATTATTTTTTTCCATACTGCAGCATGACGATGATACGGCCTACAAAGTGATACGACGCTGAAAAAACTTGGGCGCCTCCAAACTGTCGACGAGGGTCGTATTCCTCTTTTCCTCAGAAGTGGGAGGGAAAGAAGGTGGGAAGGAGAAGAGAAGGAATTTTTCGAAGGTGGAGTGTGAGTAGGATGATCTGGGAGTTGGTGGGGGGGGGGGGGTAGAGGATTTCGATGACCTGTCGCATGATCAAAAAGACTTTCTACTCTGGTGGTGGTAGTGGGAGAAACAGAAGAGGCGGGTCGGGTTGTGAATCCCCGTCGCGATTTATGCGCTGAGCGGTTGCCACGGGAAACGAGCAGGACGGAGGCGGAACCGTTGCCTCCCTCCCGGTTCAATTTTTCCGCCTCCTGTCCTTCATCTCTTTTACCCCCCTTCTCCAACTCCTTTCCTACCCCCCACTCTCTACCCGGCATCCCAATCGTAGCAACCGATGGAGATTGCGTGGGAGAAACGGGTTCCGAATGTCGATGACTCGTAATGGGGCGTCTGCGGCCACCCTTCGCCCCCTCCAGGGTCCCATTGCAACAGATTGGCTCCTCCAATCGATGAAGCGAGAATAGCATTATCCTCCCTTCATCCCTCTTCCTCGACTAAACCCTACTTGCCTTTCCTTGACACCATTCGAAGGGCTTTTTGGACCCCCTCCTCCTCTTCCTCCATCTCCGCTTATTCATTTCTCGTCTGACTCTCACAATGTCATCGGTTATAACCGTTACCTTCTTCGGTTTTTTATCTTTAGATCCAACATGACTAACGAGTCGACACTTAATTTGAATAGCGCATTACGAAAGAAGCATTTCAAATTCGTTGTGAGAAAGTAGCAACATGGAGCAGGCGAGATGATCCTATTAGAACACAGACCGCATTCAGTTTCGTTCATATATAAGAATATAGTGAAGCGCATTTTACCTCCAAACATACATTTTCTGTGCTAATCCTACAAATGGGATTTCAATATTATGTTACATTTTTAAAAGACTACATATTAGATTATCCGTTCTCAGTGCGTGGCTTCACTGCAGCACTCCAATTAACAATGAATTTAAAAACTTGTTACGCTTTCAAAATTATTCGGCAGAAGAAGGACATTACAAGTCCAATAATGGCATCCTGATATATTTGTATAACAAAGATTTTGGTGTCGTATATAGTCATTCCTGTTGATTTTAAAATTCTGAATAGTTTATACACGAGAGGTATTTTAAAAGACTGAACGTTTACTATAAAAGACTTTATTGTTCACTTTATAACATATTAAACTCTGTACTGTTAAAAATAACCCCTTTCCAAAGTTTTTTTTTCATTCGAAAGTAATAAAGTGGGGCCAATGCTTAAAACATAAGTTAAAGATAAGCATATCATTGGGTTCCACTTGACTACCTTGTGGTCTTTAAGGACACTTGAAGACATCCTTGCTGTCCCTTGTTCGCGACAGCCCAGTTGGTAGAAGCGACGAGCTCTCTGGTGTTCTCTGGTTCGAATCCAGGATCGCGGAATTTTTCCTTCCATCTTTTCCATTAGTTTTTTCCGTAGTTGAATGCTTCATATCACACAAAAGTCTGCTGGGTACAACCGGATGACTGATGTTTTTCCAAGTACTTTGCAACTGCAACATAAAGAAGGACAAGGTATCAAAGCCCTATTTATTGTACAAAGGTTAAATGACTGCAATTACAGTTCGATTCATTTAAGGAACGTACAGAAATCTACGAGGCATATTGAAGCCTTCTGGGCAGAAGAAAGACAAGCAAACAATTTCACTATTAAAAGCGGTTCTCTTTTCTCCACCCTTATACTGTTTCCAATGCGGCATTTCAGCAGCGTAATACGGATGTGAAATAGGGCAATATCCAAATCTGTTCTCTCACACCCCATGCGAAACAGTGTATGGACGTGGTCCGTTCAGCGGATGTAATTCACATTCATAGTTAAACGAGTAATTCACATTCATAGTTAAACGAGGCAAATTATAGTTGTTGTTAAGTGCGCTCAGTAAGCCGCAGCACGATCTCTGAGCCTTGGCGGGCTATTTAAAAAAGTTTATTTTGTTTTTTGTGTTTGAACGCTTCTCATATACTCAACTCTGGTTAAAATCGTACCGAAAGTTAATGGACTTGAACTGTTGTTCTCCTCAAGAATTTTTTTTTGGACAAAGACTTAAAAAAAATTAATCCTGAAACATTTGAATTAACTTGTTTTAAAAAGAGAAGGAGTGGTTTGTAATCATTCAATTAAATAAGTAAATCCCCCTTTTTAAAGTAATAAATGAGATAAATAAAAAATAGAAGTCACCAATGTAAGCCCTGATGAAATTGGATGAACTTGAAAAAATGACAAAATTACAGGCATAATCTTGTAGAGATAGAAGAACAGTGAACAAAGACACGGGTATTGTAGAAAGTTGACAGGAAAGGTGACAGAAAGGTGGAGAATCAGTTTTTTGGAGACATAGTGATGCGAAAGAAGTGTTTGGAATTAATGGAAAGTTCGGAATTAATTATAAAATATAATTAATAACATAACATTGTTTTCATTTTAAACTTTTAATTTCAAATTAAGTTTCAAAAACTGAGGATGAGAGAAAACCTTTCGAAAACGTTATTTTTTAATCACTAATTACTTTGGACATTCCTGCAAAAATTCCGAACACTTCTTCTGCAGCATCATATCTCCGAACATTTCTTCTACATCAACACCATATCTCCAAGAAATCGATTCTCCACCTTTCTGTCACATTTCCCGTCAACTCTACCATATTCGTGTCTTTGTTCATCATTCTTCTATTTCAAGAATATGCCTGTAATTTCGTCATTTCTTTAAGTTCATCCAATTGCGTCAATTCTTCAAGTTTATCCTATTTCATCAGGACTTACATTGGTGACTTTTATTTTTAACTGAAAAATTAAAATAATGTGGATAGTGATAATGAACAACTTACGACTAAAAAGAAACTCTTTAACCACAGCGATATAAAGATTGAAAAAGGATCAGGTTGTGGTTAAAGAGTTTCTTTTTAGTCGTAAGTTGTTCATCACTTTTATTTTTAATTTATTTTATTTTTCTCATTTATTACATTAAAAAAGGAGAGTTTTAAAAAGAGTTTACATTAATTAATTACAGGAGCATGAAACGATGAACATAAACATAATCGGGACGATTTTGAAAAATTAAGAGATTAGTCCTCCTTTTATTCAGTTGTGATCTTCCAAGAGCTAATTTACTAATGAGTAGGCATGGTCATATTTTGAATTTTCTTTTAATTTAAATAATTCCATTTATTTAAATATCTTTTAATTTATGGTAAAGGTTCTGTGTAACACGTTCAGTTGGTAATGTCTGAATGGCTTGATTTTCCTTAACTTAATGGTCCTTCCATAAAGAATCATAAATTTGGTACGGAAGATTTGATAGATTTGATAGAGTTGAACAAAACTGGCAGCAGAGGACTCTGGAGAAAATTTCATGAATTAATTGAATTCCTGTCATGACTATAGTTCCAGATCACTGTTCTTGTTCTATTCAACTGAAGAGACCATCTGAAATTCAAATTAAAAGTACCTGTTTGTGTACATCTACGCTTTTAACACTAATTCATGGGCTTGTCTAAAAAACGGCCTATTTTTAAAGCTAATAATAATACTTAGATTTTTTTTAACTTTTCAAAATTGATAACTATTATTGAAAGGTTCTTGGAAAAAAACTCTCAAAATTGTTTCTTTTCTTTTCTTAAACGACATACCAAATAATGAAAATTTATGTGATATCGTGAGGAACTATCACAATAGTTGGTGATAAAAATAACTGAAATATTTACAATATTGAGGCGTAAATAAAACTCTTTACTGATCAAAACGATAGTTCATTATGGTCATCATAGGAAATTATCCGAAAATCGTTTTCTTTTGAATAAAATTTTAATTCCAGAAACATATTGCATGCGCCAACATAAAAATAAAAAAAAAATTTTACTATCATAATCGTTAGTTAGTTCCATGTTGATTATCGTTATCGCTTCCGTGTTGGTGGTGAATTCGTCCTCGTGGGTACGATGGTGTCAGGCGCATGCGTCGACACAATTTCCCCGACTTCTCTCGCCTGTCTTGACGCCTGGAATGACAGCGAAGAAAAGTATTCATTATCAGATCATCTGCGTTCATTAGGCAAATTAGTGCGCATGTCATGTGTGTGTGTTCACTGGCGGCCCAGCAATCTCTTTCCAACCAACCCAGCTCTTCAGAGTCTCCCTGCTCCTCCTCGTTGGGGGTCTTCTCTTTTCTGTTTTATTTTCGTGCCTTATTTCTCGTTTCATCTCTCTGTCCCTCTCTTTCGTTTTTATTTTCTCTGATGGGTCTTGGTGGATCCTCTGCTGATTGAAGAATGGTGACATCAATAAAAACGGAGAGGGGATAAGAGGTGAATTTATTGTATCTGTATTTTGAAATAGAGAGAGGAAAGAGAGAGAGAGAGAGAGAGAGAGCTAGAGAGAAGATGGGTATGTGTGTCTGTGTTCTGTGTGTGTGCTTGAGTGGTGTGTGTGTGTGTGTTTGTGTGTGCCGGTGCAACCTCTTCGACCAAATGGACACCGGGGCCTTTCTCCCCCCACTTATTATGCAGTTACGATAAGTTTACAGATAAAGCGCGCGCTGCTACATTAAGTTACATGCAAATTTACGATCAACCCATCCACGTGTTGGCAAACAAAAATGGCGCAGACGTGAGGCGGGGTGGGGGGGTTGGGAGGGCCCGCCGCTATCTCTCGGCCCCGACCGGGGGAGAAATATCGAGGGGTCGCGGCCCGCGTCATTTCCCATTGTCATTTGTTAATTTGATGGCGCGCCTCGTGCCGGAAAATCGAATATGCAAAGCGGGCGCGCGCCAAACAGGGGAGTTAGGCTGATGGATGGGTGGGCAGAGCGCGTTCGGTGGCGATGCGATCGGCGAGGCAGCGCGTGCCGGGACCCGCGCCTTTCACTGCGTTTGATAAGCTCGCGCCGGGCGCTCATAAACAATTATAATTTAAAAATCAGAGGAAGTCATGTTTATGTGGTGCGCGCGGACATGCTCCGGGGCGGCGCGAGGCGCGTCCATCACGGCCGAGACCCGTGCTTATCGGTCCGATAACGTTGACAGGCAAATTGGATGAATACAAAATCAGGCCTCGCGCTCTCGTTGTCATGGCAACCCGAGGGCAGTCGTTACGGGTGGAAGAGTAGAAACAGCTCGTGCCTGTGGAAGAAGAAGAAGATCCTCTTCCCGATGATGATGATGATGATGATGAGGATGAGGATGCTCTGCTCTCTTCTTCTCTATGGCGCATGCGCTCTCTCATCTCATTCTCGAGCCTCCGGTCGAGATGTTCTCGGGCGCGACCTCGTTCTGTTCCTCGCAAATGTTTTCTGAATTTTCAGTTCCCTCGATTTTCAGTTCAAAAGTTATAAGAAGAATGAAAACGTTATCGAGAAAGAAATGAAAACCCACTGCGTCAGGCTAATTCCAGCTGATCGTTCAAAATATTTTTTCTGAATAAATATTAAAAATAAATATAAAAAAAACATATGAAAACAGAATGAATATTAAAAAATTCAAAAAAACTTATGAAAAAACAGTTAACTTAGAGAAGTGGATCTTTCTCACGCCTTTCTCACAAACAAATTCCGTCACCATATCGTTAATGAGAGTTCCATCTCATTTTATCGAAAGATAAAGAAATGGGACTCTAACATTCATACCGCCGAAGTAAAGTAAAATAAAAATTAGACCTGTACGAACTCCTCTCATTAAGACGAAACATTTTTGTAAATAATTCGATGGGCTCTGATGAGCCATTTGGGAGTTATTGAGGTGTTTATGTTAAACATTAAAATGTTAAAATTTTTGCCCACAACCAATATTTTAAATTATAAAAATATCAACTCAGCGCCAACAATACGATTGTATATCTCGTGCACGAGGTCAACGTAAGCAATGCTCGGTTTAAATTTCATGTATATGTCTGTCTGCCATGATCTGACATCACCTGCTCAAATCCAAGCACAAATGACGTAATTTTTTCGTTTTTTTATAATTTTTTACGTTTTTGTCGTCACTCGATATCATTAAAAAATTTTTTCGGGAAATTCGGCAGAAAAATATACAAAAGAAATACGATAATAACAAAAAATCCCATGAACTTTAATAGTTTGAATATCTGTGACAGACTTTGAAATGATTACCTTATACATTATATTTAGCTTTATTTAGAGTCAAGCCTCGTTTTGGATATTAGGTTTCTAACTACTTATACCTAAGTCTGTTTATTTATTAATATTCAAGATCGTTGGTATCAAAAGTTTTTTAGAACACATTGTCATATGCATATCATAGAAGTTATGAAATGGAGAGTTTTCTGCACTGTCCTTCTTGATGAACTTAATGGAGGCCTTGCAGTACATTGCGAGAAAGAAAACACATTGAATTCTGACCGATTTCACCTTTTATCCTGGCTTTGACAAATAAAATTTCCTGAGTTCAACCGACGTTTACAGGGAATCCAGAAGTACCCTTCCATTCACTTTATTCAGGGGTAATATATTTAGATTTTCATACTTTTTCTAAAGATATTTAAGTAGGTTAGATCTTTATTTTCGATTCATTAAAATACACGGGTGATTACAATGCATCAAAATCTGACTCTTTATTTTTTTAGATGTGCTGATCGCTAATCTGAAGCCCAAAATTTTCTCTCACTCACAGTTTTCCGGTTGGTTGGTTTATTAGAATTTTTGGCGTCGACTGCTAAATTATTTTGCGCCTTTTACACATGTTATCTGTATGCAGCCCGGGACAAACACAAACATCCATGCCCACGGCGGGATTCGAACCCACGACCAGGTGGACTCGAGAACTAGAAAGCCTACGCCCTAGCCCTCTCGGCCACTTGGCCGGCCACAGTTTTCCGAAAAAAAATCTCACGTTATTGTCAAAAAAGTTTATTTTTTATCAGAATTCAAGCATATCCTTCATCTTAGATTTGAAATTAATGATGAAAAATAGAAAAGAAAAAGATGGACATCTTAGATTTTCAATCAAATCTTAAATTTACGGAAGCAATGCGCAAGGAAGAAGATGTTTACGTACCTAAAGGAAAAATTCCCTCAATTGAGTGACGCAAAAATAAAAGAGGGAATTTTTTGTTTGCCCTCAAATCCACCCTCTCCTTATAGACTACACTTTTACCGAACAGAACAAAAAGAAGAGCGTGGATAACATTTGTGTGCAAACATTTTTAGGCAAAAAACGATCGCCCAACTGCCGTGGGACTGTGAAAGAATTTCTGAACGCATATCAAGGCTTGGGGTGCAAGTTGTCTCTTAAAATCCATTTCCTTAATTCCCACCTGGATTTCCTCACTCCACACTTTGGAGCCGTATCTTATCAGCATGGTGAAAAGTTTCTTAAAGATATTTTTGAAATAGAGAGAAAATACAGTGGAAAATGGATCAAGACAATATTAGCTGACTGTACTGGACGCTTCTTTGAGAGAATTCTAAAGAAGAATTCAAGACGACAAAGACGACCCATTCAGGATTGCCTCGATGTTTTTTCATTTTACTTAATAGTTTCATCAAACGAGTGTTTGTATCCTTAATGAACATTTTAATCAGTTTTTGACAAGTTAAAGTGTAAAATTCGATTATTCCAGCGTTAGTGTCGATTTTTAAAACTTGTGGTTAATAGAATACATGTATTTCTGGTTTTAGTTTCGAATTATTCCGCTATAACATCGTCTGCAGTGGAAGAACAGCGAACTGTTATATGATTTCTTTTCGCAAAAGGTAAGAAAGCCGCTGAAATTCATGGGGAAATGGTAGAAGTTTACGGTGCCGACTGTCTGGAAGAGTTAGCCTTGCTTTACAAAAACAGCATTCTCGTAATACCAGCCATTAGCGAGAGCATTAATAACACAATCAGAGAAAACCTTCGCATTTTCTTGAAAGAACCGAGTGAAACGTTTCGCATATCTTATGGATCTGCATGGGATATGGTGCATGAGAAGCTTGGATACCGCAACGTCTGTTCGCGTTGGTTTCGAAAAAATCTGACACCAGAACAGACCGACAACAGAATGACGTGCAGTCTGCAACATCAGTGCCATCAAACGCAGTGCTTTTAATTATGAACAGGTATCGCAGAGAATCTCTTTTTTAGGGATAGTAACATTTCGTTACAGATATCCAAAGAATTTGCGACAGAGACAGCTCGTTCGAAGAATTTGCGAGGCTCAGAGTATAAAATTAAAAGTATATACTTAAAAATTTAATCATAAATTTATAGAGTAAAACCTTTCCTATTTTAACATAAAAAACGCGAAGATCATTTTAATCTATTATTAAAAAACATAATACCGCCCACAGATAATAGAAAAACGAATTTGTCTTGCCACAGTTCAGTCTAAGTTCTGTTGATACCCTCTGCTATGCAAAAAGAAAGGGGTATGACTGTCTCTAGCGTGCGTGAGCGCTCTCGGAAACAGATTTATATGCCTCCTTATTAATAAAAGAAGAAATCTAAAATCATGCTTTATTTTTTTGAGAACAATGAAAAACAAATTTTTCCAACTTCTATGAACTTGTAAATATAGAAGGAGAAAGAGAAGTGTGCATGTACGGTCCTAAACAAAAGACATAATTTTGAAACTATTTGAAGTGCCGTATATTACTCGTTTTAATGCTGAGAAATTTATGACCAAAAATGGCCCTGAAAATCGAACTCTGTATTTTTTTTAACGGGTCGATAAAAATTCCGCATCCAAAAATTCGATCATTATTCGTAGTTAACAATTTACCAACTGTAATTAATCAAGTCGCGTATCGAGACTTCGGTAGAAACTACTCCATAAATGAATATCATTTAATTGAAGTAACGATAATAGTGAGGATTATGCTTAAATTCCTCAAAGCCTTTTTCGCAAGAGGCCCACTTCAATCTGAGCCGCTTTCATCATCTTTCGGTTGATGATAGTGGATCAAGATTCGAAGCTCATCTGACACAGTGGGTACGACCAAGAAACTGTGATGATAATCAAAGTGCACAGAAGGCCGAAAGAGACTTTCAGTGAGTGAGCCGTTTAATGATGCAGCAGTGATGGGGCAGCACCACCCCGAAAGACAGAGGCCGCCCTTCGTGACAGATCAATTTAAGCCCCATTATACGATCCTATGAAATGCTTGACAGACCCCTTGTTCTCCCCAACAGCGAATAAAGCTGCAAGGGGCTGTGATGCTTGGCTTGGGGAACATGATAATAAGCTAGGCTAAACGTTCCGGCAGCGGAGTTCGGTCGAATCCAATCCGATAACTCAAGCAACTCATGGGAATTGGAATTATATGAAGTAATTCGTGGTTATAAATGATGTATAACAAACGAATATCATCGATTCTGTACATCATGTCTCGCAGAATCTTCTGAAAGCCAAATAGGTTCAAATGATATGGACACTCATTTTCCAGATTTTAATTTTTTTTATTTAGTCAGCTTGAAGATAAAAAGTAAGCGGTGATTCTGTGTGAAGAAAGACTGTAGACAAAATGGGGATTCTGGACAGCATCGTCTGATTAGGGTGTTTTTAGCCGGAGGGCCAATGTGGGACAAATATTGAGCATCTTCTTCAATTATTTCTTTACTAGAGGAGGCACCCGGCGTTGCCCGGGATAATTAAAATTGTAGGTAAACAGAACAATCCCAAGAAGTTAAATAATAATAACTCAAAATTTGTTTACAGTAATTCTACAAATTCCTGCAGTAGACTTTCCCGTTGTTCAGACGTTTCCGACACCTTCACTGACCAAACACTCTTATTTATATATATACTAGCAGAGGACCCGGCGTTGCCCGGGATAATTACACAGTACATAACAGAACAATCTCAAGAAGTTAAATAAATTGATGTGTTTTTTGGAAATAAACTGTAATAGGTTATGCACTGCTAAAACGAGCCAAACACACAAACACACACACACACACACACACACACACACACACACACATACACACACACACACACACACACACGCAAAGAAACACACACATTTTTCCAATCGTCTGAACGCTTGTTAGGGAGCTGAAGAAAGACACGTGTATCTCCTTTGCCTCATCGAGAGAGACTGCCCTATCTATATCGTCCATTATATCCATTTCCTATTCATTGTTACTAATTCTTGGAAACGAATGTTCTATCATTGCATCATCATTTTATGTTCATTGTTAAAATTCTTTGAAAAGAACTTTCTATCATTGCATCATCATTTTGTGCTCATTGTTATTGGTGAATTGCGCGTTGATACCATTGTTGATGAGAACACAACAGGCCTATTGTTGCACAAACCTTGCCTTGCATTATTGGTCATATTATTTCTGTTGCTGGTCCGAGCGTAGTGTGAATTGCGTGTTGATACCATTGTTGATACCTATTGTTGCACAAACTTTGCCTTTCATTGTTGGTCATGAGATATATATTGTTGATCCCTGCCTATTGTTTGTGGATTGCATGTTTATACCATTGTTGATACCTATTGTTGCACAAACATTTCCTTGCATTGTTGGTCATGAGATATATATTGTTGGTCCGTGCAGAGTGTTTGTGCATTGCGTGTTTATACCATTGTTGATACCTATTGTTGCACAAACTTTGCCTTGCTTACCATTTGCTCAATACAGCACGGAGCTAAAGGAGTGCTTCCTCTCTTTCTCAATAGTCTGCTAACACATTATCTCCAGTTACTGATCATTTTTAAAGATTTTCAAGAAATTGTTAAGTACTAAGAATTATCTTTTCTAAGAAAAGCCTGAATATCAGGAATTTTATGCATTGTTATAAATTGAAACTTATCCATATTGCATCATCATTTTATGTTCATTGTTATAATTCTTGGAAAGATTGCTTTAACATTGCATCATCATTCTGTGCTCATTGTTATTGGTGAATTACGCGTTGATACCATTGTTGATGCGAACACGATGGGCCTATTGTTGCACAAACTTTGCCTTGCATTGTTGGTCATGAGATATTTCTCATTAATATGCCTTGTCATAACCATGAATATCGATTTTTTTTTATCGATATTTATTATTTTTCCGAAATCTGAGGTAGACAGTGACCTTCCTCATGCTTTGAAGGTCAAGTATGCAAAATTTCATCAAGATCGGAATAAAACTGTAGATTTGTATAAAAAACAAACATACCCACAAACAAACCCACAAACAAACAAACAAACAAACATCCTTCTTTATATATATAGAAAACTAGCAGAGGACCTGGCGCACATACAACGGTGAGCAGCTTCAGATGCCAGCGGCCAGATGGCGTCTGGGTTCAAAAATTAAATGCATTTTAAATCAGTACGAGTTTCGCTTCCTGGTATTTTTCTTTCATGAGGAAGATAACAATAAAAAAAATATTTTTATTTCTTTATTAAAAATTTCTTGCTGTACTTCAAAGTGGATTTTATAATTACAATTAATTATATGGTATTAAAGTTTATTTTATTTTAAATATTCCAGTCAGTTTATTAGACACCTTCATAAATGGTCGAGCCCTCGTTTGCATCTTCAGATGCTCTTAAGCGAAACATGGGGTGAGGGAGCAATGGATCTTCATTGAAATCCCAACTGTATCAAAGGCAAGGTAGAAGACCCAACAGACCTTGAACGTTATATGAAAATGGACGTCAGAAGAGCAGGTGAAAGGAAAGAGTGGCCCAAATAGGTTTTTTCACAAACCACTGTTCAGAGTGTTCCCCGAATGGCGTGATCAAGGAAAAACAAAAATAAACATCTTAAGCTTGTTTCACATAGAAACCCCTGGCAGATCCGCATGGGTTGGTGGAAACGCGGAATCTGCTGAGCATTTCACAATTAAAACTTTCCCGCTTAAGCTATCTCCTGATTGGTCCCTCTAAAATAATATCTTCTTTCGTAAAATGGAGTCTAAACAAGAAATGCTAACGCCGTGGTTATTAGATGAAGTTAACATGTTAACGCTGCTAAACTTTCGAAGAAAAAAAAAGTCTATCAAAAGAAATTTTAACAATTTTTTAAATAGAGATTTTATATGTTGTTAATTTTTCATTTGGCCGAGTATGCTTTAAAAATACAAGAACTGTACTGTCCAGTAGTTGTGTAATAATAAATAAATATTAAACCCCTTTTGGGTAAAAGTCGAGAGTAGCGTTTCCTCGGATGACATCGGTCAGCCACGTCGCGTTTATGCTCTGAATTCGTTATTGTAACTTGTCTAATTAATACATAAATAATTTATCATATTATAGGAATTATATTTTACGAAATTTATACGGGAAAAAATATCACGAAAGTCCCGTGACGGTGAACATCAGCTACGGGCGGGGTATCGGTCATTAATGTCGACCTGGCCGCACATACACCGTCACGAGACTTTCGTGATGTGTTTTCTTGCATAACTTGCATAAAATATAAATTCTATAATATGATAAATCATTTACTTATGTATTAAATATGTTACATTTACTTATTGCTTAAAAACAATAATAAATTCAGAGCATGACGGGGCCGAAACAAGCTTTATGTGAAAGGCTTAAAACGTGACGGGGTTGATCGATGTCATCCGAGAAAATAGAAACCGCTACTCTGGACTTTTACCTGTTTTTGTTTTATTTTAGCTGAGCATTTCTGTGTTCCTTTAGTTTGGTATTCCAAATTGGAATTCGTTCATAAACTAAAGAAATAAGTTTCTCATGATTAGCACGTTTGGTGGACATCGCTGTATAGTAGAGTGTAGTAATTTTTATCTCTCCCGCTTTAGGTTCTCCCTGCATGCTTTGCGTTTCACCTACTTCCTGATTGGCTGAGGCAAAGCGGATTCCGCAAGATTTCCAGACCCCCTTGAAATGAAAACGTTTGCGCCTGAATGTGAAACGCCTCAGCTTAGCGGAAAAAGTCCTCTTTTGCCCGCGGATTGCGCTTCCGCGTGTTTTCCGCTCCGCAAAGCTCTATGTGAAACAGGCTTTTTAAATGCAGACGTAGATGTTCGGTAGATCTAGCTCATCAAAGGCAACCGACAACTCGTGCCATCTTTTACAGCTAACAGAAAAATATAACGCTGAATCTATGTAGGGCATTTCGGAACGAACAAGCCGTCGAACCCTAGCACAATTGAGTTGTAGCAGGAGATGCCATTTTCGGGCTGTCCTATTAAATAGAACAGGAAAAAAAAGCACGCCTGCAGCATGAGCGTAACCATGAAGATTGAACTCTGGACGATTGGAGAAGGATTGTTTCCAACTGTTCTGGGCGGAGAGTCATATTACCATCCGCATGAGATCATGGACTTCCTGTTTGATGCCAATAATTCAAGCTGTTGAAGATTCTTTTCTTGGTATTATCCGATAAGGGTGCGTTCACTACGAGAGCTGCGAGTCAAGAACTGAAATTTCTATAGGACTTGAACAATGGGTAACAGGGTTAATCCTTCTTTAGAATTCGACCACTCTTCTTTACTTCATTGTTCAAGTAAGGAGTGGTTGATTGGTTTGGTTTGTTTTTTTTTGGTATTAACAGGACGTTAATGGTCATTTCAGGACGGCGTTATAGCGGCCGCAAATTTTGCCTCGCAAGGGTTCTTTAACGTGCAGCCGGCAAACGACTACACGGGACCAACGGTTTTGCTTCAACTTCCGAAGGAAGTGCGTGATCTCAGGATTTTCCCGCTGAAAAAATCCTCGTCGTCCTCGGCCGGGGTCGAACCCGCGTCCTCGGGCATCAGAGGCGACCACGCAACCCCTGAGCCACCGAGGCCGATAAGGAGTGGTTGAAAAAGGAAATATTTACAATCTACGCTCACGAAGATAGGCGAAGGAATCCAAAGCCAGTAAGTAATACATCTACTTGTTATCATTTCGATTATAACTCTCAAGAATATTCACATATTTTTTCTCAACGGTCCAAATAAAAGGGATAATCCAGTGACAAATCATTTTCATTTATATCCGAAATAATCTAGTGGCTGTTGATTCCTTCTCCTGTCTTGGAAATACGAGGGCGTTTTGAAAAGTAATGCCTCCATGGCTGTAACTTTTTATTTGTTAACCGATTTTCAAAATTCTTTTTGTATCTTATACTCACATTTGTCCTCTATGTAATGCACTATTCACTTTTCGACAGAGTCCCCATCCCTTTCCACGCATTGCCCCAACGCGTGACTAGTTGGGTGAACCCGTCGGAGAGGAATTCCGGAGTTGTTGTCGACACCAGGATTGAATGGCAGCGTTTACCTTGCCGTCAGAACCAACTCATGTCCCTTAAGGGGCTCTTTCTTCTTTGGGAAGCGGTGAAAGTGGCAAGGTGTAAAGTCTTTCATTTTTGAACTTCAGTCATTCATCTTTGAACTGTAGGCGCTGCAACGCTTCTGGTGTGTGGCGACAGAAGAGGGTCCAAAGCTGCCATTCAATCAACAACTACTCCGGAATTCCTCTCCGACGGGTTCAACCAACTAGTCACGCGTTGGCGCAATGCGTGGAAAGGGATGGGGACTATGTCGAAAAGTGAATAGTGCCTTACATAGAGGACATGACCCATTTGCCAAGTGACCATAGCTGGTTTTCCAGCAGTTGGTACAGCCACTGGTTTGTTTGTCCGCCAGCGGCTCTTCCATCATGAAACCCCCCGTGCTTCGGAGGGCACGTTAAGCCGTCGGTCCCGGCTGCTACTGTCATCTCGTAGCAGTCGATATTTACTGGGATGGCGCAAAACTCCCTCGTAGGAGTAGGTGCCGCAGATTATCGCTTGCGATAATCTACCCTCTGTACTAGATACTAGATACTAAATAGAGGACAAATGTGAGTATAAGATACAAAAAGAATTTTGAAAATCGGTTAACAAATAAAAAAAGTTACAGCCATGGAGGCATTACTTTTCAAAACGCCCTCGTATATCCATCCTTCTTCAATCCCTTTGTCTGAACGAGGAAATAAGGAGAGGAAATAGTTAAGGCGTCAAGGATTTTAATGAATCACAGAGCAGAACAACGAGGTGAAATTGTAAAGAACAATTTTAATAAATCTTGAATCAATAATTGAGATATTTCCTCAGCTGGAGGAAATTACAATGTAATAATGTATAGAGAATGAATATCTATTAGCCCAAATCAAGCGCTGTGTCATCCACGCATGAAGGCTCCAAGGGTTTGTTATATCCGAATCGAGCTAAGGTAGTTCCGATCGTCGTGAGCTGAGGACGAGTAGGGGCATCTACCGGATTGGAGAAGACGGGTCCGTGATGACCAGCTAAGGCAGTTATTGGCACCGGGGAGTGGAAACTGTAGCAAATAGAATCAGTAATTAGCATAATGTCATAACGAGTAAAATAAAGAGTAGCGTCTAGCGATAGCGCTTTTCCCACAGCTCTATGCTCTTTCTATGAGGAGAAGCCCGAATCAGGGGAAGCCACCACGCGCTCTCGCGCTCTAAAGACATGTTGAGAAAATGAATATCCAAAATACTATCCAATGAATAACTATTTTACCTTTTATCCATAATCTTTTTTTTTTTGCTCAGAGTGAATTTTTTTTTTATAGACCAGACCCCCCCTCTAACGAACTGATATATACCCCAACCTATTTGGTTACAGGGGGCAGTTGGTTCCCCCCCGGCCGCTTACAGGTTTCTCAACATGTCTTTAGAGCGCGAGAGTGCGTGGTGGCTTCCCCTGATTCGGGCTTCTTCTCATAGAAAGAGCATAGAGCTGTGGGAAAAGCGCTATCGCTAGACGCTTCTAAATAAAGTACAGTGTCAAATTGTAGGACTTAAGTGATTATAACTTAATTGATGACTCAGTACTCAACGAAGTCGAACCGATGTCCAAGCGCGGACATTCGCGCGGGCGCCCAACGCAAATGCCGGCTGAGTTAGGTAATGGCAAGGTTATTTCGATGGCCTCCAACGTCCACGGGAATGAATTATTAGAAGTGGCTGTATGTGAAGGGCTCGTAGTCATCCGTCGTATTTCGTCCAGCAACGGGCAGTCGCTGTTCGTTGTCGTAGCTTCTTGCTCAGGATACTCAAGAGGGTCGTTGTTTATTGGTCCTGCCGGCTCCACTGTGATCGGGTCATTAGCAGCACGATCTTTGTGCTCCTTATGGCGTCTATCGTCAGGAATGGCCTGAGGAGGATAAAGCCCTCTTGGACTCCGTCGATAGGCTCGCTGGCGGCTGTCAGCTGGCAACTCGTACTCGTACTGCCTATTGCTTCGGGACCGTCGACATCGAGTAGAATTCCGATCGGCCGTCTCAGTAACTCGTCTCGGGCGAAGCTTTCGAGTGGCGTCCGTGGGCACTTTAGAATTAGGCAAAGTAAAACAACATGACAATTTGTTAAAGTTCCAAATCTTACTTTGCCAGGGCTTCAGTCCGCTACCTCTCCTCCCATTCGTTCCAAAGTCCTTCCTTGGCTCATTCTGGGCATCAGCTCGTTTCCCTGTCGTCGGTCGCTAGCACTTTCTCTCTGCCTTTCCTGCCTTGAATCCCGCCTTTTATTTGTCTTCGTTGGATTCTGGGCAGATTCTGCGCACTCGATCCGCTTATGGCCTTTCTTCTTTTGCGTCTTTCTCTCTCCGGCTGTTCTATTCCACGCCGGGGTATCAGCTTCCTTTTTTTTCTCTTTTCTTCGAGTCGAAGCTTCGAAGCTCTTCTTTCTTGCTTCTTCTCCCCTCCGGGAATTTGACATAAGGTTGATCGAATTCTAACGAAGGATAACTCCATAACCCATTGTTCGAGTCCTATAGAAATTACTAATAGAAATTACGCTTCTTGACTCGCAGTTCCCATAGTGAACGCACACTAACTTGTACTGAGTAGATCATAACTGACTAGATATATTCTTATATTGCCACTGTGTTCTCGCAGTGTGATGAGATCATAAGGTAGCGAATTGTCGCATGTGGTTCTTCGAGCACACAGTAGACTTTACCAGAACTGTTTTACTATCTTTAGGAGTATCAGCAACTTGAGTTTATAGAAACAATTATACTTACAATTCAACATATGTCACGAATACAATTGACGTAAGGGAAAATGCTGACTGTGGATGGATGCTGCCACTGGTATTGGTCTATACTTTCTCACAAGATCAGATATATGAGTGTGTGGGCCCTTAGTTTTCAGAAATTTGACAAAACAAAATTGGAGAAATTGTATAACAGAAAGTAATATTTGTCACTTTATTTAATAGTCTGACTTGTGAGTGGCGCAGTGGGAAACGTTGTGCTCTTTATGTAGAAAGATGTGAATACAAATCCTTATGAAACCATAATTTTAAAATTATTCCTTTCACTATTTGTGCAGTTAAAGAGCGTCGAACAAGTTTTTGCAAACGTTAACCATTCAAATAAAATAAAGCATTATTTCCAATTTTTTGACGCGCAAATAGAATCTAAATGGAATTTAAAATCTCCTATTATTTTTGGTCTTGTCCCCGTATTCTGCCGCGACTAGACGTGGCTATTCTACCGCGGCTTGCAATGACAGAATTATTTTAACACAATGGAACAATACTTTTTAAAAATTTTACTCGTACCCAACATCTTTCAACCACTCGAACGTAATTGTAAAAATACTTATGGCAAATAGGAACGTTTATAATGATGGAAACTTTAACGTAAAAACACTTATCAAATGCAGTTGGTGCCAGAAAATAGATGCTTTCAGAACTTTTATCATAAGATGCAATGGCATGTGATGAAAACCCGCTGTTACAATTAGAGACGTATCCTACCAAACCTGCTTTTGAAAATATTTCCATTGATTGTGGAAATAATTCTGTTCCAGAAGATACAGAAAGTCCTGCCAGTTTAAGCCACGGTAGAAGAGTCACGTCTAGTCGCGAGACATCAAGTAGACGAGGTCGAAATTAATAGATTTTAGATTCTTTTTGTGCCTGAACAAAATTGGAAAAATGCTTTATTTTATGTGGACGATTAATGTTTTGTCATATACTTGTTCTACGCGCAGGGATTGAACCCGCATCTCTCTTTCTAAAATGCACAGCGCTTCCCACAAGTGCCACTCAGACCATTAAATAGAATGGCAAATATTACTTTCTCTTATAGGCCGTACTTCAATTTTGTTTTGTCAAATTTCTGAAAACTAAGGGCCCACGCAGTCATGTGACTGACCTTGTGGGACCAATACCTTCAGCACAGGCAGCATTTTGTCTTCTTTCAAGTGTACCCATGATTACGTTCCATTATTAGCCAAAACAAGCATTACTTATCACAATTTTATTAGGAGTATAGTTTACTATTTTTCATGCATTTAAATATAAGGACGCCTCATTTACTATATCAGACTCAGCATTTGGGTTTACTTTCTTTATAGCACAGTGATCTCACCCAATCGAATTTCTGGGACGGCCTAGAACTGGCAGTTCGGCATACATAATCACAACGATTACTACCGTGCAACTTTGGGCTACCATACTACAGTGAAATGTTTAGGTAACTAGTGGAGTGAATGCCAGAATGATCCAGGCAGTTTTGCAAGTACACAGGGAAGACCACCGTATTAGGTGGTATTCCTAATAAATTGGTCAGTAAGTGGGTAGTTTCTGTTCTCATGCTTATGCATTACCATATAGAGCAAAAGAGTAAATTCGAATTTTTTATAGTCTAGAACGTATCTTTCATATGATATGTGAGTTCAATGGAAAATGGATCCTAAATATAGATTGTTTCATTATAATCATACGTTTAATAAATCCACTATAAGGTATATCGAACATTCTCTGATATTTAATTCTTTCATGGTAATTCTGCTGATAGTGATTTTGGAATTTTTAAAGATTAGAAATACGTTTAATTGTAATGTTTTTCAAGACCAAGTTTTAAGTTTAAATTTGAAACAAATTTTTTAATTTACCCTTTAATACCTTATGGTGTTTATTTTCTTTTTCGCGTGTCTGGGAATCTATGTAGTGACTGAGCGATTGCATAATATGATTAAAATTAAAAGTCTTTGTATTTTTGCATATAAATTGAAAACTCAGCAAATTACACTTAATCGCATTTTGTGATTGCTTCTTATTCATCTGGTCATAAATAGTTTTATTTCCGTTCAATTTATCATAAAAATTCTTCAAATATTTTGAACTCTTAAAAAATTAATTAATCGCTTCTTTTTAGGATCTAGGCTTTCTTTATATCTTCTCCCCTCCCTTTCTTGTGCTGAATTTTTGGCCCTGCTGGATCCGCCTGTAAATTTGACTATCCCCCTTCGGAATCATCCATCGTTCAGACGCCCCCCGAAGGCGGATCCATCTTCAGGTATTTTATGAAGGGACCAACGAAGAGGAGCCAACCCTAGGCATTCGGAGGAGGGAACGACTAAGGAAATATAGTAAAAGAGACTTCAGTAGTAACCTATGCTTTTCGATATTACAAATAAACATCTTTTATTCATTATTCATATTTTAAGTCTTTTTCTAATTTAGTATACTGGGATTACATAATATCTCGTTTTTAAGATGTTGAATAAATTGTGTGTTCAGTTTCCATACAAGCTACAGCTTTTCTGCAGAAGGTTTAAAAATCATAATTAGGTGGGCAGATTAGAGCCATTTTCTGTCTATCTTGCTTGAAAAAAAAATGCAACATCTTGAGTTTTTTATTGCTGTTCCCTATAGTTAAATGTATACGCTTTATATTTGAACAACTTTTATTGAATAAATGTTTAAGTAAATAACATTTTTGGTCGTTTCAAAGCTAGATCGTTTGCCAGTTTTCCAGAGTTTCTGTCATTTTTTTTCTTAATTATTCGTCTTTATTTTTTTAATAAGAAGAACTTAATGAACTATCATGATTTTCACTTATGAATCGTAACTGTTCAATCAATAAGCTTGCATTTGAAATAATTCATTTTGGTTCACTATGTCTTTCTATGTGAAATAGATAATTATGGAATTCGCGAAAAAGCAATGCTAAAATGTTAAAAAAAACTCATCTACAAATTCTCTATGGACATCCTGAAATGTAAAGCTTAGGCCGAGGGCGCTGCAGATCACTGGGACAAAGCAAACTTCCTGTTTCAAACAGGAAGTTGAAAAGCACGTTTGTTTCAATAGGCAAGCGTTTGCGAATAATAGTTTAAAACTAGGCAAATATAAAAAAATGTCGCTTTGTGAAATACGTGGAACCAGCTGTGTAGTATTCCCGTGCTACATGAGAAGACGGACAAATAATTTATCTGCGCTAAAACTGTACAGTTTTCCTAAAAATGAGCCTCATCATTTGCCTGGATAACTGTTATTGGGAGAAAGAATAGCCATCAGTTCAGAGTCGGTTGTTTTCTCTGCACTTTATATCGGGTAAAGCGAGTTTCTTGATGGGTTATTTACCTGGCTCGATGGCCGAGAGCGCTTATACGCAGGTTAGTGATCTCAAGATTCTCGAATCGTGAGTACGAATCCCGCCTGGCCATGGATATTTGTATTTGTCCTGTATGAATGTAAACAGCCAATTCAGTACTTGAATACTGCGAAGACTGAAATAAAGAAAGCAACATAAGAGAGATGATTTCTTATTTATAACTAAGCACTCACTGCTTTTGCGCATTGCTCATGGAGCACAGTAAGTTTTCAAGATGAAGATAATCTCATAAGAAAATATCTGAATCAGCTGTTAAACAGAAAGAGCAGCGTTTTCGAAGATTTCAAACTAGACGAAAGCGTAAGCGTTTGCAGTGAAAAAATAAAAATTATGAGTGGCCACGCTGAAGTATCGTCCTTGAAAATGCGCTGGTTTTGTTTAGGGGATCGCGATATTCGTTCCATTCAAGCGACAGCTTCTCTAAATAAAGTGGCTTTGCAACAGGCGATAGTAATTCGGATAGATGCTATCCATTATGCAAAATGAGCCGACCACTAGCACATAACTACGATATATTAACATGGGCAAATGGCTAGAGCGGAAGTAAGCTTTGTCCCAGTAATGTCATTTCCGGTCGAAATGATTCACGGGATGTTTGTTGTTTTCAGGGTATCCCTCAGTGATGTTTGTTGTTTTTAGGCTAAACTTCTCAGTTGGCTGCATCCATTTCATGTTTGACATGAATGAGTTGCGACGATTAACTCTCAAATCTTGTACTCAAGAACAAGTTTAACAAAGAAGGTTTGTACTCTTTTTATATACATCGAAATGATATCTTTTATTAGCATTCAGCTAACTTGTAAGATCACGGCACGTAATTTTGAAAATATATCTGGATAAAAACAGGCCAAGGTTATTAGCCAGATATAAAATGTCAATGATATTTCACATGATGTTGTGCGCAAGTCATACAAATGGGGTTTTTTTTGTATCTGAGTTATGGAATTTGGCATATTGGCATCATTCTTCAAAAAAGTTAAAAGGCCAAGTCTAGAATATGTCGAGACGCTTCAAGATTCCGTTGGAGGATGGTCTTAGAATGATACTAACGACTAAATGATTAAACAGGATCTGGAATATCGTTTTCAATTTTGAATTTACTTTATGACTTTTGAATATTAAATCATTACATTTTGATTAATATTACATTGTTTTCTTGTTGTAACGATCTTTTGATGGTTGATTTTTAAAATTAAACCTATAAAAAGTGTTAAAATCTGTTATTTTGTTCAATACTTTGAGCTTTAAAAAAAATTTCTCTAGTCCTATAAACAAATTTCTTCATCATTTCAATGATAAAGTGCATACAATTAAAAAGTAAGTTATATCAGTCGATACACTTCTTATTTGCCCTTTTGTTTTAATATCTTTGATCTGGCTAGACGTCTGATACATATTCATAATATTCATAAAATATCCATATTTGTTCTTGGACTTTTGCAATCCTGCCAACATAACTATTACAAGAAACACTTCGCATAAATGTTAAGCTCTTGAGTTAATCCAAGAATTGCGCAAATAGGTGTCACTTTTTTTATGGAGGTTCTAATTTTAAATTTAATAAATATAAGTGGTTTTATTTTTTCTTTGGTTTACAATGAAAATTAACATGAAAAAGTTACTGTAAATCGAGCCATTCTCGGTCTCTGTATAATAATGATATTGTCCTTAGACACAATTATCATATCATCAGAGTAAGCCTATATTAATCTTCCTTATGAAGATAGAGTTTAACCTAATTTATATCGACTTCAAACACAACATTAGGACGATGTCACATTACTTTGGCCGACTTTATAATAAATGTCATCTGCAAGCCAGTTAGCGCATTCAATGTGTTGGAAATATTAAATTAATCTCTACATATTAAATTTAGTACTGGGGACGATTAAGTTTTTCACAGAGTTTAATTCACTTCAAGGATTTGTTTTCTTGTTTTCATTCAATTTTCATAATTACCGTAATAGTTCGGTCACCAAGGTCAGCTAGGTGGCCTGCGTAGCTCATTTCATGAATTTACTCTTTTATGGAGATTGCTGAATAAAGGTTAGCCTATATGAACAAATGATATATCTTTGATGCTTGTAAGTCAGAGGAAAATCATAAATGATCTTTGAGGCGTTCTACAAATAGACGACGAATGTACAACGGCCTGATAAAATTTAAGAGAAAGTGAATTAATTCCCATAAAGAAACCCTGTTCGAAATTTTTTTTCACTAAGCTTCAGATTAACATCATTAAAATAGACTATGATTGCATCATTGTATAAAGCAAACAGATTGAGAGAAAACTTCTAAAAAGTTACTTATTCCTGTGCTCGGAAATCATTCGACACATACATTCTGAATACAATGAATACCAAGGGTGGATGTAGAGATATCCATTATCATCTTTCCCTTTTGAGATTTCCCCTAAATTCGTAACTTTTTATTTGAGTATAGCCTTTACGCTTCACTTGTGTAATTAAATTTGAAAAAAAACTAAACTACATGGTCGCTCTTCGAATTTCACTTTCACTGTAAGATGGCGAGCGATCGCGTAAAGGGTCGTATGGTCGTTTAGCGTTTCCAACGAGAAGATTGGTTTCACGGAATCGCAGCTGAGAGCCAAAACGTGTGAAACTGCTGCACCTTCCCAGTTGGTGTCAGAATGTGAAACCCTGCGAGATCACGTGACCATGATTTCTCGATGCCCCGTTTGGGATGAGAGCGGGGTCGTGTCGAGCGCGTCTCTGTCATTGCCAGGTGCGTCCGAACACACACACACACTTATACACATACGCTTTGGCACAGTTTCCTTCTTCGCGAGCAGCTGCGACTCTAAACGACATATTTAATGTCACAAAAGAAAATGGCGCTCTGCCCTCTGGGGCACCCAGATCTCAATGGGAGGCAGTGGAGAAAAGTCATTAATGCTGTTTTGGAACGTTGTTTAAGTCATGCATTTAATTTGAAACTGAAGGCCTTGTTTGAAATTAAAAAAAAAGAAAACATTATAAGTCAATTAGGCTATTGCCGTAAATTGTTAAATTATAGGATAGGATATTTATACCGCTGACATATGTTTTGCTTCACCCTACAACCTCCATGAAAATTTCTCTTCGCGTGAATAGCTTTATTCCTCAGAGATAAAGTAGTATAGTTTGATGTCATTTACAAGAATTTCTTGAATTATGAACGAGATCTCTCAGTAGGGACAATACTGTGTTTTGGCTATTTGTGTTAAATCTCTCTCTTGGGGGTTATCCAGGGGCGTAACTAGGTTTCCCTGATCTGTTTAAGTTCATTCGTTTTTCTTTGTTTCTACTAAAAAGCTATTCTACATTTTATCCTCTCCCCCCCACCGAACCCCCCCCCCCCCGTGCAAAATCCTGGTTACGCCCCTGTTATCTCAAAATTTTGCTTTTTAACAAATTGTTAATATATTTCTATTTAAATGGATCAAACACACGTCTTTGAAATCTATCTAGTCTGCATTAAGCACGACATACGTTTTAGTGAATATTAGAGAATTGATTGTTTATAGTAACAGATAAATTGGAAGAGAGTAGAAGCAATTTATAACGAAAGTATTTACTGTGATTTTCTCGTTTAATCACACGGTTGGCATCATGTCCAGTGCTGAAAGGTTAAAAATTAATGGATAGCCTAACAACCAGATAAATCTTCAGAACACACGTTTTCAGTAGAATATGGAAAAAAATTGGACTATCTCTCCTTATAATTTTTGATTATACACTAATGTCCAAAATTAAATACATAGATTGTAACTTACTAAGGCAGGCCGGAACTTTATTTTTTCAGGACCAAAGTAATGCAATCTGTTGTTATTCATGTGAATCTCCAAGTATCTTCAGTCACCGACAGGTGTCCCGCCACTCGCAGCCTACAGAAAATGCTATGACAGTGCTTTAAGCCTACACTAAAGCACTATATAAAAAAAGTACGGACAATCATTGTTGCAGACAGCTATTTTTATTCCTGTTTCATATTATGATTGCTTCTTGTTTTGCAGTAAATTCAAACATACTTTCTTTATATAGTGCTTTAGTATATTTTAACCAAAATAAATCGGCCTCGGATGCCCGAGTACGCGGGTTCGGTCCCGGCCGAGGACGATGAGGATTTTTTCAGGAGGAAAATCCTGAGATCACGCACTTCCTTCGGAAGGGAAGTAAAGCCGTTGGTCCCGTGTAGTCGTTTGCCTGAAATGGCCATAGTAGTTGAAAAAGGACGTTAATACCAAATAAACCAAACCAAACCTAACCAAAATAATGTTTGTCATTCAACCCCATGATTCAAACCATGGAAAACATTAAACCTTTCAATTTAAAAGTCGTTAAAGGCCAAAAAAAAAAAAGCTAAAAATGGTTACAGTAACCTGTTTAATAATTATACTGAAGAATAAACGAAACAAAATAAATATCAATAAATATATAAAACAGTATAAAAATCAAGAAAAAACAATAAGAAAGTAATAAATGGTATACAAAATTCTTTTTTAAACGTTGGCAGATAGTTCATCCAATAATAAAAAATTACTCCAATAACATCAAATTTAAAAGTTAATTTTTACTTCTTAAAAATTTGAAAAAATCCCAATACTAAAAAGCTAACATAAAAATAATTTTATTAAAAATTTAAACATTCGTCCCTCGCTATTTACAAAAATGTAACTGAACCAACAATGCATGCACATACCCAGGCCTACCCTAAGACAAACAAATGTAACGGGCATACCAAATAAAAACTTATAATTAATAAGGACAAGCAATTAAAAGATTACTACAATAAGAGGATCATAATGTGCCTAGGGTAATCTCATTGGCATTGTCCATAATCCACCATCACTTCAATAAATTCATAAAAACTTACATTGTTCCAAAATTTATCGTAGACTTAGTTGCTTCATGAAGATCCATAACATGTCGAAAAATAATCATGATGAAAAGTCTATAAAGCCATTCAGGTGAAATTTTCATAAGTTTTCATAATGTTTCAATAAGAGGGTTGCACAACAACTTTAACGTTTTCTAGTGTACCAGACATTGTTTTCGTACAGGACATAAAATTAATTGGAAAGATATACGGATATTGGAGGATAATTGGAAAAAAGGATAATTAAAGAGGCTTTTTCTATTAACAAATCAGAATGCACTCTGGCCAAGCCATCACATGATATTCACAATGACAGTCTTATCAGGTGTTTTCCTTTATCTTTTTCTATATTTTTTGTGTTTATTTTTTATTGTATCATTCCTCCGTAGTCTTTTGAAGATGAGTGTCTGCTACACTCGATAATCGGCGGACGGATAAACGTACAGACCAAGTAGCTTTTTTTTTATAAATAGCTTTTAGTTACAGCTCCTAAAAACAATAAACTGATAAACACCAAATGAAGACCATCTCAAGAAGTAAGCAACGAACGTTACCAAAATATTACTTTCCTAGTTAACATTACTCCTGGTTTGTTTTGAAAGTGAGTCAATACCCCCTATATCAACAGTTTAGACGAAGCTTTAAAGTGGAGAGCAGATGGAAGATTGGAAGCAAATCAGTTTCAATCTCAAGCCAAAGTTGTTTCCAGGCAAGTGGTGTCCAGCCTCTAGAGGCAATTTTAGAAAACTGAGTCAATAATCAAAAAGTCAGCGCAAGGACTTCCAGGAGATATACCACACATCAAAATTACGTATTTGGCTTAATGTTTCCGCCGACGTCGGGAGTAAACGGTAAAGCAACTACTTCTCGATCTGGATCAGTCGCCTACCACGTGAATCACAATAAGCATATACCGGTATGCAAGAAGCTCGATGGTCTGTATCCCAATTATCCCTGCTCAAAGAAATGCTGACTGTATTAGTTGGTTAGTAGCATCAGCCTTTGACCCAAACTCAATGAACCTGTATTTTCTTTGACGAGCCCAGGTTCAGTTTCAACACAGACTCTCGGCGAGAGCCTGAAACTAGATATTTCCTATCGAACATGAAGTAGACTTTGGCATGGATGTCTTTGACCGTTGAGAATAATGTCTTAATCTTTGAAATATGTATCTGGTATTTCTTTTCTGGTTAGTCTTTATGATTAGAGGTTTTCACTTTATTTAGATTAACGACACTGATCATATGATATAGTGGACTTAAGATATGGTTGGGCATCATGTCAGATCGAGGCACCGGACTCCTTAATGTTACAGAGACGGACGTCTTACAGTTAGGCTTTTCAGAGGAGTCTTTGATATGCAGTTCATTTTTGTAGATCATAATGTTGGTCCAAATAGGGCTCCTTTGATCAATGAATTTCCCGAAATTGAACGGATTGATCGCGAGGAGATTTCCAAACTTGAATCTTATAGAGCATGCTTGGGATGCCATGGGACGGGTAATAACACTTATTTATTATCACACCACACCCTCCTCCTATCACGCTAACAAGAACCTTATTAGGAGTGAAATTTACTACCCAAAGTTCTCTCAACACCCTTATAAACCGCAAGCGGTGAGAGGTTTATAGCAGTTAAAGGTGATCGAACTCTCTATTAACCTCTCCAAAATCGCTCCATGAGTACTGAATATTTGACTTCGACGCCTCAAATCGCATATTCCATGAAACCTTAAATAATTTTTTGGAACCTGAATACATCATTGTCTTTCCATATCTCACTGCATTCCGTCAATAATTTTTCAGGCTAAATTATGACCCAGTTTAGCATCTTCTAGTCTTTCATACTCTATTTTTCACTGCTCGATTACATGTATCCCATTATGAAAATGGGGGCTCGGGGTCTTCCTTCTTGCAGTGAAGCGACCATCTGAATCCGAAGTGAAGTAAGTATCTGTGAACTAAAATTTATTATACAATTGGAAATCGTAATAATGCGATTTCAAATAAAAGCCTGCGTGTTTTAATTCATACATTTGTTAAGCTTTCCTTTAAAATGATTTAAAGTATATAATATGAAATACAAAACAGAAAAAAAAATTAATTATTGTTGCACAAAACTTAAAGTTATTTTGCTGAAATGTTTAACAAATATTTCAATTAAAACACACAGGCTTTTGTTCATGTTTGATTACCTTTAAAATTAAAAAATAAACTCTCGTATTATTTGTTCCATTAATTTATTAAAAAATTAAACTCTCCTGTCGGTCTTTGACCATACTGGCCCTGCGTGGGTGCCACTCTATCTTACTAACTCATTTAAATAAATAAATAAATAAATAAATAAATAACATATTTCCACGAGATTTAAAAATACATTTTGTATGAATGCACATTTCAACGACCAAATCGTCATCTTCCGCGTGATTATATGAATAAAAAGATTACTGAATCTTTTAACAATTAAGGTGATTCCTTATAACAATAAAATATTGTAAACATTCCAACAAGGAGCTTTAGCTGAGACGCAAAAATTCAATTATTATTAATACTAGCTGAGATGCCCGTCTACGCCGAGCTTTTCAAGGCAAAACGAAGGCGGTCTATCAGTATCTATCTACTCTAGGTATATACCAATGTTGTTTAAGGTTTGATCCCGGGACTTGTTAATTGTCATTGCATAAGATGGGAGAACGGAAGATCGTCGACATTTGAACTACAAAATGATCAGTCGTGTGTAACGGTATTCTTGGTATTAAAACGAATTGCCTGCGTTATCCCCGCTGAGTATTGTAGCTTGTATTGAACATGATTATTCGGAATTGTCTGGTGTATTGTTTAATACTCAAAACATTCAACGTAATGACCGTCGATTCTACAATTTACCGACAACTTCGGACGTTGTTGTGTTTTTTTATCTGGCAGGGAATCAGTGCATATCGTGATACTATTTTGCGCCAGCGCTCAGAAAGTAGAGTTCGTCGGTTTTTAGAAAATCACCCTTGATTTGATCCTCTGCACTACGTGCTTATGTTTCCGTACGGAACGCAAGGGTGGCATATTTCTGTGCCGTCGAAAAACAATGCTCAAACCACCCGTCTTATGCTTACGATCTTCAAATTCGTCACGTAAATGTTGAAGCTCGGTGAAGACGGACATATACCGTGTGTTTCAAAAGTTCCCGAACTGCCTCTTCTGTATGTAGGGAAAGCCTAACCTATGACAGCAGCAGTAATGTTTGGCCAACAACTAAAATAAACCATGTGCTGAAATAAATTACATAAAATCAGTTTTACATAGTGGAAAAGTTTCTCAAATGTATTTATTTTATTTTTACATTCCCAAAGGAACGGAACATGTAGGTTACACCAAAGGAGAACCATCTCTTATGGTTCTTGCATACTGTATTTTATTTGTTTGCTTTCACTCAATACACGCTTTTTAAACTGTTACTGTACCGGTATAAGCTTAATACCGTATACCGTAGGTTTTATAAATAAAATTTCTATTTTTTACTTTAACCTTTTATTTCACTCTCATATTCGCGTATTTGCATTTATGTAAAATAAAGAGCGGGATTCGTAACGACTGGGAGCACCTATTAATTGAAAAAAAGAGGTTGAGAGACATTGGCTCCTGTCTACCAGCCCTTAGTATACTTGCACAACAGTACGGCATGCAGGGAAAGTCATCTTCTACGATCGGGAACTTTTGAAACATATGGTATAAAAAAAATCGCACCTTCCCGTCTTCGCCGAGCTTGTCAAGGCAAAACCAAGACGGGAAACAAAGTTGTTTCTGTTTAAAAAGTGTATTCTGAAGGATTCGGACCCACAATAGCAAGGTTGTCGAAACGCGCCATGTAACCAACGCGCCAAAATAGCATCATTGCAAAAATGTAAGTGATTTTTTTATTATAAAGAAAGCCTCGGCACTGAAACGTCATAAATTGTTACATCATCATAAGTCGACCAAATTTAGAGCTTATTATTGGTAGAAATGCGGTTAACAAAGGACGAAGTATGATGATGTAACAATGTATGACGTTTCAGTGCGGAGGCTTTCTTTATACATGTAGGAGGCGTTGGTTGTGCCCGGTGCAACCGAGCAGAGGCAATAAGCAATGTTAAACACCCATAGATTATACGAAAAGAAATATATTTAGTAATTTCTAAATCTGCCCAGAATCTGCCTTTACATAGCAATTCTGCATGCTGCAATTGAATGGGAGTATTACAGAAAAAGTTACATTTAGATCAGGTCTAGCTTGAACATTGAATGTGCCGTTCGCCCGACCATTAATTGAAGTGCTGCAATTCCACTCGTTGCCGTTGCCAGGGCAATTTTGCCTTCCAATCGAACAGTCGCCGGCACTTTTTCCAGTGAGAACATACAGCAGCCAAGTGGCCAATCAAGTTCAAGGCTGGATATCTTCGATATTTGCAACAGCTTCGTGTATCTGGGCTTTGCTGCTTCGTTGTTGAAGCAAATTGCGTTGACAATCCGAAACATGTTCATCTTCCGACTTGAGCAGCTGCATTGCGTACACGCGCTTTATGTCGGCCCCTTTGACGCGTAACCGAACGCCTTTTTCGGTCCTGTCGGCTTTCATACTCCGTTGGACTCGCAAAGGCTTCTTCGACCTCCGAGGCGGAGGCTCCGCGATTGTTTGAAATTTTCGCTTCGTCGGCGCCATAACCCTGTTCATTAAGAACCATTATTAATAGATATTCATTTAGAATTAGTTATTACATGCATCAAACAGTTATTGAGCTATTTTTCGAATCTCCCACACGTAGAATTGAAGTAGTATTATTAACGACTTATTATTGGTCACTGGTCTGAAGAGCCAATGAAAACTCCGAATTTAAAACTTTGAAAATTTTAACGAAATTCGTGATAAAGCAGTTTAATTTAAGACATTGCGTGATAAAGCAGTTTAATTAATATTAATCAACACTGTTTTATGTGTTATATTATTATTGTTAAAAAGAAAAGAGATTTTTAATTGTTTACTTTGCTGCGTCATTTACTTTGTTGCATCACTTACTTTTGTTGCGTCACTCGCGTCACTTGTTTCACTTGCCAATGAAAAGTGCGTATTTTCCATTCATGACAGACAGACTGACTGACTGACAGACTGACGGACATACCAAAATATATATATAGATATCACTAGAATAATATCCGGCTTCGCTCGGGTTTTGTTGAATATATACAGATTGTTTGGGGAAAATTTTACAATAACTAAATTTGACTTTTTTGCCAACTTTGACTAATGTACAGGGTTTAATTCACTCATGACTTCTCCAGGGTTATTCCCAGGAAAAAGCTCGTTGCATGAAAAATGTCGGGTTTCTTACTTATAAAATTCACGCAACCCGATGGAAACCCTATTCACCTGATTAAGGTAATTTTTTTTAGCTCGGGTTGGTTGAATAAAAGGTAAATTTGTTCAGGTGAATCCATATATATATTATAAATCAGAGTCCGTTGGAACGTTTGTCCTTTTACAACTCAGAAAATACTCTACGAATCTCCACGAAATTTTCCATGTACGTAGTTAGTGTCACTGTGCTTTAAGTAGGGTACTTTTTATATCGTATTTATATCAATTTTTTAAGTTATTCTTATTTTTCGAAAAATTGAATTGTTTCCAAAGGATATCACTAGATGGCGATACTATCTTATCGAAGAGTTGAAACTGTCAGCTGATGTTACGTATTTGTTGCTGACACGAAATAGTCGGCTGCGAGCTGACAGTTTTGTTACGTTGTACGATCGTTAAATTATATTGTTCAGTTTGAGATGTAGGCGAATTCATGCAACAGAGGGGACTAAAATCGTATGGTTATACAAGATTAAATTATCAAAAAATTTAAAATAATCTTTGGCACAATTAATTATATATTACAGTAAATAAAATATAAAAATTAATTATGAATTTTTTATTTCATTAATAAATTCTAGGCTGTATTACATTATTTGTTTTCTTATCTCTTTTAATTATTTTGAAATATATTTGTTTACATACTCTGCAGTACATTCACAATATGCAGAATCAATAGAATTTTCTTTCATGATAACACACACATTGTATGTTAAAGATCTTTGGGAAGGCTGAGTTTGAGCTCTTATCCCAAAAAAAGCCATCTCCTCTCATCACCCTGAAAATATTTAAATACCCATCGAATAAGTATTTAAATTTCTCTACACTAAAATATATGAGTAGCCTAAAAGCAAAGACGGACATAGTCATTTTTTGACTTTTTGAGTTAGGAGTGGTTTCCCATGGTATTTTCCCGCTGAATTCAATGGCGCTATCCTTTTGGAGCAAAAGTGGCTAGAAATGGCTTAAAATTTAGTTTAAAGTGTGATGTGTAAAGCAAAAACGGACATGTAAAATAGCGTTTTGAAGCAAATACAGACACATCCTTATAAACCAATGGGAACTCAAGATTTTGGTCATGTGAACAAGATGGCCACCTACATCGTGTCATCTGCTGCTGGAAAGAGATGAAACTTTTGTTGTTGGTGATAATACAGTAACAGGTGAATGTGAATGCTTACATGACAACATTATTGAGGATGAACTGGTGCTAACAGGAATCTCCATTGATCATTAAAAACTATTAATGAAAAATTTTATTTCATTTTAATTTCAAAACTGTTTATTTTTTTTAAAAAACTTGAAAAAAAGTATGTTTCAACAAATTTAAAAAAAAGTTACAATAATATTTTGTAATAAAAAAAAAATCTTTTATTTTCCATTATAATAATAAAATTTTGTGATACTTGCCATTGAGTCGCAATGTTAAAACGTACTTGAGTTGCATGCAAACACGGACACAGTCCACATTATGAAGCAAAGGCGGACATTGCAATTTTAGACTTCACTTTTCACATTTAAAAAATAAAAAAGTAGGTGGTAAAGGTAATTCATTTAATTACATATTTTTTAATCTTAATTTTAAAAAAAACATTATTAATTTAACATAAAAAACAATGCTACAACAAAAAAATGCGTTTTTCTTAAAATCACATTCGTGGCGTATGTCCGTCTTTGCTATTAGGCTACTCATATCATGTTTTGTCAGGATTGGTAAACTTGATAGATTACTTTCCCATTTAATTGATTTTTTTAAAGGTAAGTCATTAGCATTCAACATCGTTAACCATGTTTTCTAGCCCGATATAGTCCATATACAGTATAATCCCGTTACAACGTACCTCACATTAACGTACATTTCAGAATAACGTACAAATTTCAAATCCCCGTCCCAAACGTAGGTATTTTAATGCTAAAAAGTTTCAGAATAACGTACCTCACTTTAACGTACATTTCAGAATAACGTACTAATTTTACATTCCCTTGGTTAAATTATCCCTTCAGTACAACGTACATCGTTCACATGTCTTGCTCTGATTGGTCAATGCAGCCCATGCGAAAGTTGCAACTGGGCCAATGGGCTAATTAAGCCGAGTTCACATTTCATTGGTTGGTCAGTGTAGCATATATAAAATCTCTGCATGCTACTCAGTCGAGATCCAATTTGTGCTGCAATATAATGCATTCATGTATTCTTATATTTTTCTATGAATATATGCATTGTTTGAAATTTGTTTTATTTTCATTTTTGCCTCTCTCACTGATTGCCTTTGCTCGCATGAAGGGTTGTTTTTTCTTCTCAGGGCTGAACCTGGTTGAAATGTTAAATAAAAATACAAATTTCACAAGTCCCCCCCCCCCAGTTTCAGAATAACGTACACCTCAGAATAACGTACAAATTTCCAGGTTTTTTGAAGTACGTTGTAACGGGGTTTTACTGTATATATTATAAATCAGAGTACGTTTGTCCTTTTACAACTCAGAAAATACTCAACGAATCTCCATGAAATTTTCCATGTACGTAGTTAGTGTCACTGTGCTTTAGGTATGGTACTTTTTATATCGTATTTATATCAATTTTTTTAAGTTATTCTTATTTTTTCGAAAAGTTGAATTGTTTTCAAAGGATGTCACTAGATGGCGATACTATCTTATCGAAAAGTTGAAACTGTCAGCTGATGTTACTGAACACGTAATAGTCGGCTGCGAGCTAACAGTTTTGTTACGTTGTACGATCGTTAAATTTTATTGTTAAGTTTGAGATGTAGGCGAATTCATGCAACAAAGGGGACTAAAATCGTTCTTCCAAAAATACAGTAATCCAATTGCTGACTACAACAACAGAATTTGCGCGTGTGCACTGACCAGGGGATTAAAAGACCGTGCTAAAATTTAGTTATATACTATTGTAACTTTAATATGACATATTAATATTATTTTATTAACTAATTTCGTTTATAGAAGCAAAATAACTATATAATGATTAAAGAGACCATAGCTTAATTTCAGCATCAATAATGCAAAAGTTCATGATACAAACCAATGACATATATTAAAGATAGACCCGGAAACCTCCCAGCATACATGAAGTGGCTTCGCAAACAGGTTATGGTCGTTTACTCATCGAAGCCTTTAAAGATGCCAAGCAGGAGCCCCATAGTTATTTGCTATTCGATGTAACTCAAAGTGGACTGGTGAACCGTCATGGCCGAAAGTGAGCAAAACATATGGCTAAACATGAGGGTACCTGATTAATAATTATTTCACACTCCTATCACGGAATTATAAGTTTATCTTTTCGTTAACTTTGTATTTGAAGTATTTATAATATTTTATAAACAATTTTTCGATCATGGTTTCAATTTCAATTTCATTTCTATCATCTTTCAGTACGTATTTTCGATTTATGGTTGTGGAAAGTGATTCCTGGTCCATTTTCATGGCTATTTGTACGGTTGTACCCGGAAACTTTGAGGAATGGTTTTGAATTAATTATTCCTCGGGCCCAAAATCGTCAAAAACAAAGAAACCACACAGCTAACAACACCACGGCTCACTCCTGCCCAGAACTGCCATGGCTTCAATTGGCTTCACTTTGGTGGCGATGTTAACAATAGTATTCGGGATCTACCTTTAATATACGTCATTGGAACAAACAGCCCGAGCAACACTTGACAGGCATATTAGCTAGGCTTTTGTTTTCAAAGGATGTCACTAGATGGCGATGCCAGACGAAGAATGTTTCATTTTACTCATTTTTTCCAGACTTTCGAGGTCGCAGGTATATATTTTCAGGAAGCTTGCTTCTCTCACGGTCAGTTATACGTTGCTTGCTCCCACGTGTCCAGCTGTCGAAATCTACATGATTTTGCGCTACAGGAGAAGATATACAACGTTGTTTACCGAAATGGACTTGAATGCACAACAACTTTACAATCTATGACCAGCTTGCCTGTGTAGCTGATTCATTTATCTTAGCATTTTTTTTCATTATTTACTTTTGTACATATAATTTAATTTTCTTTTGTTTCCAGTTCATTGTTCATAAATCATCATTTTTGGTTTAAAATGATTATGAAAGGTTTGGAGAAAGCTTTCTAGACTATTTCTCATTTTCTGGCATTTCGTTCATACTTTGTTAATCATAGTTCAATTTTTAACATAAACAATCGTTAAAAAATTACTCAACGCATCTTTTCCACCCAGGCGAAGCCGGTTAATATTGCTAGTTTTTGAATAACTAAACTAAACTTACTTAAAAATTTTATTTTTGGGGTTTAATTATTGAAAATGAAAAATGTGAATGTATTATCGATATACACTTAAAAAACTAATATTCAGTGTTATCTTCGAAGATTCTTTTGTAGACAACATTTTTGCTTATCCACCAGGAGCATAAATGAAAAAGTGTTCTGGAGATCCAATACGTGAGCATGAGCATGCTATAGTTATCTATGTGAAACAACTAAACAAATTTACCCTTTTCCACCAAGCGTGCATTCTTATAAGAGCTTTTTGGTATTGGCGTGTAAATGTTGTTTTAAATAATTTTTCTGATAAAAACGCGACTCGTAGAGGACTGTTTTCTAACATGAGAAAACAGTTATTTCAACTATTGAAAAAATACGAGTAAAAATAAAATTTAAAAATAAAGTTGAATAATATCTCACAAGAAAGTTTTGCTTGTATTGATAGTTTTCATTCGCAGGCGCCCAGACAGTAAGTCTCCATGTCTTATCCACCATTTAACATTTGCACCGTTAACGATTCTGTGAGAAGCAAACTGAAATCTAATTTCACTTCTCTCTATAAATAGGGTCACAGCAGTTCTGCTTTAATCAAATCATTCTCGACTCACTCTGCAGTCAATTAATAAATCATCGAGCCACCAAAAGCCTCCTCCACCAAAAGCTTTAATTATATATGAAGAAACTCAATTGGATATATTTATAGTAACTGTTCATTCTCTTAAATTTCAGTGCTTTCTTGATGCAATCATGGTAACATGTGTTACAATTATTTAGACGATTATGGCATTACTCAAGAAAGCTGTTCCAGAATGAACTGCAAGTACAGTATACTGAGGTAATTTTTTCTCGTAGATGCATTATTAGCGTTTTTTAAGGATCTCATTAGCATGAACAAATCGAAAGCAACAAAAATACTGTAGCAACAAAACCATTTTTTTGTAATAATGTTGGCCGGGCCGTCCATCTGGGGGCTGCAACGAGTGCATTGCACCCGAGCCCCACTATCGAGGGGCCGCCAAAACGATCATTGAGAAGCAAAATAGAAAATTTTCAACAAATTCATTTACTTTGACTTTTATACTATACAAGTGATTATTAATGGTCGTTTTTTTATTTTTATTTGCCATTTCTTATCTTTTGATTTTTTTTTAATAAATTGTTAATTGTGGATGCGTACACAGTAAGTTTTTAATTTGTCATTCACACGAGTTAAGCAGGTATAACTATATGAGATTTTTAAATGTTCTATGTTCTATGTAACTAATTTGACTACGCACAGCCAAACTGACTATGGACACACTGACGGAACTCAAATGAGACTTCTTGCTATATCCTCCATAGAGCCCGGATCTCTCCTCTTGCGACTATCATCTTTTTGAACCATTGAAAGAGTTTTTGGGAGGGCAGAGGATCGACTCCAATGAGGAAGTGAAAAAGGCTGTCCTGACATGGTTTCGACATCAACCTGAAGATTTCCACAGAACTGATATCCTGATGCTCCCAGAACGCTGGAAAAAATGTGTAGAGAAGCAAGGGTCAGTGGTGAGTACTTTGATTAATAACTGGTGTGTTTGTTTTTTTGTAGTTTCCTGATTTTATAAAAAATAAAGTCTAGGTCAAAATTGAACTCCCTTCCCCCCGCCCCCCCGTAATATGCAATGTTATCTTCGAAGACTTTGTAGACAACATTTTTAGTTTATCCACGACAAGCATAGAAGAAAAGCTGTTTCGAAGATCCAACGCGTGAGCATGCTACAGTTGTACATGTTAAAGGCACGGACTTGAAATTGACTCCCGCTATTTTAAGGTTGCTTTGCGCTTTATTGATCGTTATAGCAAACTGGATTCGTTTTAAAGAAAATTCAGTGCGAGGAATCAATACTTAATCAGCATTTTTTTCGCAGCCAGTGAGGATGGCAGCCTCGTTTCTGTCTTGGAGGAAAATAGTGTGGTGTAATTTTAATAATCCAAACAGAAGATAATAAATTAACCGAAGAAACTTCTTCAGACATATCACAATAATAAAAAAAAAAGGGGGACACGAACCAGGAACCAATGGTTAGAGCAATGCCAGCAATAGGGATGATTCTGGTTCGTGTCCAGGTCGCGGAATTTATCATTCCCTTTTCTATTTTTAGCACATTTTCTATATATAAAAATGTGCTTATGTGATCGGTTTGTCCAGCTGTCCATCCGTCCGTCCGTCTGTAGACAATCCCACTATTCACTGCGTTGCAACAGAAAGAGTGCATGTATTGAATTGCTGTAAGACACGAATTTTCCTCGCATTCGGGAAAACGCGTGTTGAGAACATACATGGGTTCGGCTCTGCGCGTGCTCTAACGTTAATGAGATGGTGGGCGTGCAGGATGCACGTGTTTGACGATTATTGAATAGGGCAGTTCGGTCTCTAAAATTAAGAGAATTTTTTTATTCCTAGGGAGCTTACAAGGGAACATTACGACCTCGGAATTTTAGTTTAATACGAGACTTCGTATAGTTGTAGTGTACCTTTAGGATGTTAATATACTTAAATATTAAGGCGCACTGATCAGCCAATTTTGAAAAAAAGACGGTTTAAAGTTTCGAGCACCATATATAAGGGAAAGTTTTCCTTCTCTGATTGCAAGTGATCCGATAGCTCAGACGGCAGCGTGTTTGCTACTCGCAAATCAAAATTGTTACTCCAGTTGTAACAATTTTGTTTTTTCTTTACCCAAATAATTATTCAATATATTATACGAGGGGCGATTGATAAATAAGGTCTCCATGGCTGTAATTTTTTTATTTGTTAAACGATTTTCAAAATTCTTTTTGTATCTTATACTCACATTTGTCCTCTATGTAATGCACTATTCACTTTTCGACATAGTCCCCATTCCTTTCCAAGCATTGCGCCAACGCGTGACTATTTGGGTGAACCCGTCGGAGAGGAATTCCGGAGTTGTTCTCGACACCAGGATTGAATGGCAGCTTTGGACCCTCTTCTGGAGTACGATAACGTCCGCCCGCACACGAGTCACCACGCACCAGAGGCGTTGCAGCGTCTACAGTTCAAAGATGAAAAATTGTAGTTCAAAAATGAAAGACTTTGCACATTGCGACTTTCACCACTTCCCAAAGAAGAAAGAGCCCCTGAAGGGACATGAGTTGGTTCTGACGGCGAGGTAAACGCTGCCATTCAATCCTGGTGTCGACAACAACTCCGGAATTCCTCTCCGACGGGTTCACCCAACTAGTCACGCGTTGGCGCAATGCTTGGAAAGGAATGAGGACTATGTCGAAAAGTGAATAGTGCAATACATAGAGGACAAATGTGAGTATAAGATACAAAAAGAATTTTGAAAATCGGTCAACAAATAAAAAAGTTACAGCCATGGAGACCTTATTTATCAATCGCCCCTCGTATTTACAAATTTATTTGTGACAACCAACTTTTTTCACAAAATTTTCCTTTTCTCAAAATTATTCTACTTACTTTTATTGTTACAAGTGTCTACGGAGTAATAAAGTATTTTCTGCAAAATATTTTGTATAGAATCAACATTTTAAAAGCAATAACTATTTTATTTTATTTTTTATTTTATTAAAAAAAATTATTTTGAGGCTACCTGACATATTTATCATATAGTGCACAAGGTAGGCAGAGCGCAGAGAGGCACGTGAGAAGAGGTTTGGAATGTTTAGATCTTTCTCGCGCCACTGGCTCTCGTCAAGTATGAGCGGAGGTTTGCCAAGCCGTTACAAAAAAAAGCCGTTATTGTTAATTGGGAAACAATAATGGTTTTTTAATCATAAAACAGTTAATAAAAACGTTTTTCTGTGAAAATGGAGAGCGGAGAATTTGCTGGCTCTTCAGGGATTGAAGAGAAAATTGACGAATATATGAACAGCGAAGTTTCGAAACTGCGATTGAAGGATGCAGTAGTATATTTTGAAATATTGCTCCATGAAAATAATATGATTGCATCAGAATCGTCAACTATAATTTCTCACGAAGCTATGATGATGGGACAGCAACTCTATGAACTTACATTAGAAATGCTGGATGAAAATATATTTGTAAATGAAGAGGCATTGATTCATGTGAATGAAGATTGTGAACCAGTACCTTGTCAAGAAATTGAAGATCTTTCATCGGACGATTATGAACCAGAAGAGAAAAAGAGCAGAGAAATAGAGTACGTTCCTTTGAACTATAAAATAAAAGTTATTAATATTGCCAAAGCACATCCTACGTGGATCTTGCAAACTTTGAAAAAGAAAGGATGTCGACGTTTGAAAAAGATGGAATATTTATCCCAGTGGGAAAAAGAAGTAAAAAAAGGCGGAAATACGTTTGATAAATATTCAATTATTGATTCCTGGACTTATGACCGTTTTGTTGAAGTTCGAAAAAAAAGTTGGTTGTCACAAATAAATTTGTAACTATAATATATTGATAAATTATTCGGGTAAAGAAAAAAAAAATTGTTACAATTGGAGTAACAATTTTGATTTGCGAGTAGCAAACACGCTGCCGTCTGAGTTATCGGATCACTTACAATCAAAGACGAAAACTTTCCCTTATATATTAAAACTTAAACCGTCTTTTTTTCAAAATTGGCTGATCAGTGCGCCTTAATATTTAAGTATATTAACATTCTAAAGGTACACTACAACCAACGATATGAAATGAGTACACTAAGTCTCATTTCATACTAAAGGTAAGAACTAAAGGTACACTACAACCAATTCATTTCATATCGTTGACTACAACTATACGAAGTCTCGTATTAAACTAAAATTCCGAGGTCGTAATGTCCCCTTGTTAGTATTTATTACGATAACTTGAAAACGAATTATCTTTTTCAAAGTCTGTTTTCACCAATCCATTAATATGGGACAGAGCACGAACAAGTACGAACGTGAGATAGCCGGAATAAGTACGTACTATAATGGCACGTGCTTTAATGGTACCATTATGATACCCCCTTAAAAACTTCGTATAACTAGATATGGCATGTAATATATCAAACAAATCGTCACAACATATCATGAACGAATATACAAGAGTAACTAGTGATAGCAGGTATTGGTCTAATGGCACGTGTACGTGCAAGGATGTCTCATGAATGAATATAACGCGTAAATAATGTTGGTGTGAAATGTTTAGTAGTACGTGTTTTAATGGTAGCAAATGGAACTTTCAATGCTAAGATATGTAATGTAATATATCAAACAACTCGTAACAACGTGCCATGAAAGAATATAACGAGTAAATAATGAAAATGGTTATTGGTTTAGTAGCACGTGCCGTAATGGTGCTATATGATGTCATATGGTACCACTGGAACTTTCAATGCTAAGATATGGCATGTAATATATCAAACAACTCGTAACAACGTGCCATGAGTGTATATAACGAGTAAATAATGATTGTGGTTATTGGTTAAGTAGGACGTGCCCTAATGGTACAATGTAGTATTGCTAGAACTTTCAATGCTAAGATATTGTGTGTAATATATCAACCAACTCATTACGAGTTGTTAGATCTATTGTTATCCATAGCTTATTTGTATCAAGAGCATAATGCTGTTAGGTTTAATGTTATCTAAAACTCACTACTGTTATACATATTGCTAATTAATAGTAGTTAATCGCTTGCTTCTATAGTAGACGATAACGTAGAAACACTTTAGTAATTTAATATGAAAAAATAATAGATGCTTACACACAACGCTTCAGCAATTGAGGCTCACTTCGTTTACCATTATGTGGGAATTCTTACAAATTAAAGAACTTTTATTTTTTTAAATGTATGAGGAATAACTCCCTCTCCATTTACCTTTCAGTTCTTCAAGTTTAAATTCTCTCTATACATTAGCTTACTTAAATAGTAATTTACAATTTAGTTTTCATATTTATTTATTTTCTCTTAAGTGTTTTAAAATGTTGATTAATTCAATATATCCATGTACGTGTAAACATGAAAATGTGCTCCCTTTATCCGCTTTGGCGGTAAAATCATTCTTGTTTAATTTTAATAATGTTTAGTGTACGAGTGGATTGTTGGTTGTTATTGTTGGATTGTCATATTGTTGTAGGTAGTATTATTGTTGGATTTAGACATTCAAATATATTTTGTTGCATGAAAAAATTGATAGTCTTTCACTCATTAAACTCGTTCAACCCGCGGAAATCTACGACAAAGTAGTGAAAACCCTTTCCCGGACTATGTTAAACCATCCTGCAAAGCTTGACGCTTGTTGGTTTCGCGGTTGTAAATATGATCGCGAATATACACACAGACCAACAGACAGACAGACACTCATTGAGTTTTATTAATATGGATAAAGGCAAAATAACATCATAATAATGTTTTGTATACAAAAAATAAATGAGATTGAAAATTTTTATCGCTTAAAAATTAATAATTTTGGTAAACCAATAATTTCCAAAAACACATCAAAGATTAAACATAACGAAATGAACGGAATTTAAGCCTTTCTACAAATATAGCCTTTCGGTTTGTCATCTTGAAATCAGATGATAATGTCAGCAGTGCAGAAAGAGAAAGAGCGAGGAATTTCGACTCGAATGAATTGTCCTCGGCATCCCTATTAACGACCGATATTAAAAGTTCAGCTAAATCAGTTGCTAAAAGTTAATTGCTCCCTTCATCATGTCTCTTCAATGAGTCGTTTCCATTGGATCTAAGCTTTCATGGGACATATGATAGCGCCTCGTCGACCCCTGTCGCCATGTTGCACATGCGTTGAAAGCGCTTTACTGCCGGTGGAGCAATTTTCCAGGAAGGAAACCGACAGAGGGCCTCCCTTTGTTCGTCACTGGAGGGTAGGATAGCAAGGACGAGAGGGAGCATAGAGGGTGTGGGGGTTGTCGAGTTAAGGCGAGAAGGGTCACGGGCCATTGCTGCCTGTTTACCCAGTCGACGGCCGCTCTAATCCACGGGATCGTCCAACACCTCGGCGGCCAGGATTACGAGCCGTGTCATGGCCTCGGCGGGCAAGGCGGAACGAATCTCCCGGTGACATTCATCTATCATCGGACAAATGGAGAGAAGAGGGAAAGACGATCCTTCAGGAGGGGCTTTGAAACGAGGGACTCACTCAACGGAGAGATGAGATTACATTCAACCGGGTGATAAACATAAAATGCTATCAATGTAGACATTATATATGTATTTGGAAATTCATCAAATACCATTGATCCTTTCCGTTTAGATTTTATCATACCGTGATAACATTCTTTTTATATTGATAATATTCTTAGTTTACAATAAATAGTATTTTTGTGGAGTAAGGAGAGGAGAAGAACCATTCCGTATTCTTTTTAAACTTTATTTTTTCTTTTGTTAAAAAAAGTCTTTATGCAAAATAAAGTCTTTAACAAAAGAAAAAAAAAGTCTTTATGGGCTCACCTGGTCTCATCCGAGCATGTCTCCTGCTATAAAAATTGATATGTAGCTTTATTATTAAATACGCCCGTTTAATGACTGTTGGATGATTTTTACTATAACTGGACATTTTCTAAAACTATCAGGAAGTTTATATAAGTAGGTGCATTATTGTAGACTCTTTCAAATGTCCATAGTGGGCACCACGTGTAGCGTTGTCGTTAAATGGCAGTTTCTTATAATTCAACAATCCAATCCAATCCAATCCTATCCTATCCTATCAATATAATAAATGTGAAAGTTTGTGAAGATATTTGGATGTTTGTTACTCAATCACGCATAAACAGTTGAACGGATAAAATTTTGGATAAAATTTGGCCAACAGTTAGACTATGTTCTGGATTAACACATAAGATATTTTTTATCCCGCTAATGCGTTCCCGTGGGATAATTTACAATGTTCTTTTATTTGAATGTTTTTCCACTATTACGCCGAATGTCTGGACATATTTGTATAAAGTTTAGCACAGAGAAAAAATACATCTCAGAATATCCATAGGATACGTTTTATTGCGGCAATGAGTAATGAAAACCGCCTGAAAAATCTGAAAATCCATTCTTTGGTTTAGCAGATACAGAGCAGCAGACAGACAAATAGGCAGATACACGCTCCAAGCAAATAAGGATTAGATAAATTCGAGGTAAATAGCATACTGTTTATCCCTTTTGGGAAGAGACCCGTGACCTGAAGTTCAACTTTAATATGTTACATAATAACAACACTATAGCTCTGAATTTTGTCAATAGATGGCGCTGTCTTAACTTTAAAACGCGCTTAAAGGGTAAATGACACCAAAAATATCGCTATCGAGATAATAAATAACCAGAAAGAATGTAACATAAAAATAAAAAAAACAACAAGCTTTTATGGAAAAAAGTTACAAATTTTTTAAGAAAGAGGCATCAAATAAACGAAATTGGGGCCCCTCCATTCAAAAACATTAGCTGCACGTGATGTCATCTTTGCTAAGCCGGGACCGACTAGATTAATATGCCCTGTAAATCTCGTCGGGCCTGTGCCAACACCACCTAGACAGAAGCCCTGCACACAGAAACTGTATACATTGTTACATTATCATCAAACGGCCAAATTTAGGGCTTATTATTGGTAGAAATACGATTAACAATAACCGCTTTAGTATGATACCAAGTCATAATTAAGGGGTTATTATTGGTAGAAATGTGATGAAAGATGACTTTTTATGATGATGTAACAATGTATGACGTTTCCGCGCTCAGGCTTTATCTTTAGGTGGTGTTGGCAAGGTCTCCTAGAAATTACCAGGCCTGAGCATGATGGCAATATGTATTGTTGAAACACTAACTTTGATTGTGACGTTGAACTAACTTCAGTAATAGCACTACCCGAGGCTAACGAGAAAGACAGGCTCCGGCACTGAAAAGTCACCTGACCAAGATAGGTCTAGCAACAACGTAACCTTCATTATTTCCATTTTGGATTTTAACAATCCGTGTTTTTTTGCTTGTTGGCCTTGTAGCAACACCAGTTCGACGTAACAATGTTTTATCTTTTCCATGTTCAGGCCTGTTAGTTTCTAGAAGGCCGTGGTTGTGGCTTGTGAATCGCGTCACGGCCTTTAAATCTCGTCGGCCTCGGTTAGCAGAGCTGACGTCATAAGCAACGCTATTGCGGGTTTTTGACAAAATTCACATTAAATTTATATTACCGGAAGTGGCCTTTAAATTAAGATTTCTTTATTAAAAGTGAAAGTAAAAAAAATAATAAACTTGATATTTAGTATCAGGAAAGTATTCAAAACTATATGAAATCAACTTCCGATTTGGTGTCATTTGCCCTTTAAGGTTGTGTCTGCCCAATACCAGGCCACCTCACTGAAAAAAAAATAGCGACGAATGGAGGTGACTATGTGTGTGAAATAAGCAGAAATAGAAGAATATGCTTTAATCTTCTAATAAAATCTAAGTTTATTTTATTTTGTTATTTAAATGGCTTTATGTTTCTATCATAAAAGTGGTAACATATGTGCAAATAAGTATAGTAATCCAAAAAGAAGATAATAAATTAACTGAAGAAACCTCTTCAAACATATCACAATAACAAATAGAAAAGGGAAGGAAAAATTCCGCGACCTGGACTCGAACAAGGGCCAAGCCTATCACTGCTTTTACCAATTGAGATAGCGCGGATATGAACCGCCATGCTGTTACAAGATATCCAAATGGACTTCCAAGAAGCCACTAAGCACCTCAATTGATAAGAGCAGTGCCAGCGATAGGCATGGTCCCTGGTTCGAATCCAGGTCGCGGAATTTTTCCTTCCCTTTTCTACCTGTTATTGTGAGATGTTTGAAGAGGTTTATTCAGTTAATTTATTATCTTCTGTTTGAGTTAAATTTCATCAATTTATTTGATGGTTTAAGGGTAAGGATGATTCCCGTCTTGCGAGTCGGAAAATGCTCTGCCAATTGCTGCTTGGTGGCTTCATGGAAGTCCATGTGGATATCTTGTTTCAGAATGGCGGATATCGAGTTCATATCCGCGGTAGCTCAATTGGTAAGAGTTATGCCAACGATAGCAAGAGTCCATGGAAATTGGAATTTTTCCTTCCAATTTCTATAAATATAGTAATAATTTTTTCAAAGTAGAGCCATCTATGGTGGAACAGAAAAAGCACTTTTTCTATAAAAAATTTCGAAAGCGCATATTATGAAGTTAGAAATCTGTGAAATTAGTTATTGTAATAGAGTAATTATTTATTAAAGTTCTATAGTGTGTTAAAATAGTGTTCGCTTGCTTCAGACCCTTCTAGCCACTCTACTTCAATGCTCAAGCAAGCCTCCTATCGTCGCCGTGTTTTTTTCAGTGACCTGGCGTGGAGGCCTTGGTCTTCCGAAGTTCACCTTAGCGCTACCACGGTCTTTTAATGGGGACCATGGCGCTACTATTTGACGCGCCGGACACATCTGATCTAGATATTGGTGTTTTACAGATTTAGATTTGTTTGCTTTTCGATTTGCTATTGTTGTTTGGTTACGTATTGATATCAATACGTTTTGGCTATTCTCACGGTGAGAGATAAATAAATAAAAGTCCAAATGAAATTAATGAGGATGCATTTACTTATTTTTTTTTTTTATTAAAATTTGAGGAGGCATTTATACTCTGTCCAACGAAAGAAAAACTGGGCGTGTTCAGTTAAATTCCCAATTTCAATTGTTAATCATTGTTAACTTTATTTAGCAACAATGTTTAACAATTGAAATTGGGAATTTAATTAGACACGCCCAGTTTTTCTTTCGTTGGACAGCGTATAAAGAACTGCATTTAAATCTAGGGGATGCAACTTCTCAAGCTTAGATTGGAGAAATTTATTTTCAACATTGATTTTGTAAGGAATTCCATTAGGGAAGCGAAAAACTTGCACGTGCCATGTTTGTGGTCCCACCTTCGATTGTGAGCACAGAGGTGAGTAAGAAGATGCACCTTAAGCATAGACGTTTTGTTTTCTCGACATATCGTGCTTTATATATCGAGCAAGGGCTACTTCAGTTATTATAAGCCCTTACTAGGAGCTTTAGCATAAAATACTTATAAGAATGCGCCCTTGGTCTGTACGTTTAGCTGGCCGTCCGTCCGTCCGGCTGTCCGCCGTTTGCACGATAACTTGAAAACGGATTAACTTTTTCAAATTATGTTTTCAGAAATATGACCATCCAAGTCTTAGCTCGGCCGTATCAACTTTTAAGTTTATCTGTGACTGTAAAGAATACCACGATAATAGCATGTCATTTAACAATCGATTTGTCAAGAATGTATATATTGTTACTCTCTGTTCATCTTTTAGGCATTGGCACGCGCACATGAAATCGCTTTGCGACACAAGATTGCTCGATTGATCAAGTGCTCATAAATTATATCATTAAATACCGGAAGAATGGAGCTAGTTATTGGTTTTATTTTGTCCGTCCGTCCCCTTCATAATTTCTACATTTTTTGAGGTAGAAGGTTGAAATTCGGAATGTACCTTATTATGGTCATGTCCACCTTCACTATTTAGTTTGGTTTTGATTGCTGCACTGGGGTCGGAATTACGGGGGTGGGATTCAGAGAGGACAAAAGATCTAGTACGTAAAGGAGTGTTCCTCTAGGCAAGATTTACATTACTATGAAGTTAGGCCCAATTGTTACAGTGGGGTCTGAATTGCGGGGATGGCAGTCACTTGGTTCGTTAGAAATATGGCAACATGAGGCATGTGATATGTGATTCCATCGGAAATGATGAGAAAGGAAAGAAGATACGAGTTTTTTTTTACATTTTTTACACACAACGTTCGAGAAAATCAATTTTTTGATTAAAAAAACTTGGAGGGAAGAAAAAAGTGTATATAAAGAGGTAAAATTAGATGACCGCAGGGTCTGTTACTTCCCTTACCCCTACTTTCTTATTAATAAATGTATTTCTGCTTCACTGTTAAAGCTTCCTTCTTGGAATGTTTACAAGATTTTATTCAGTATTACCGATGTACGTGATTCTGTAGACTCGTCCATTGATAAATGAATAAAAGGTTTATGTACTGTATAAAATATTTATTTGTTTGTTGCATCTAAAAACATTATCATGATTCAATGCTTCGTACTGCAGATTCGAAACTAAGTCACTTTTTTCGAGGTCGACACTTAAACAAATCAAGTCGAGAATTTTATTATGGTGAATACGAAAAGTATCACCCAAATCGGTTTCGTGTGTTAATTCTTGGTGGTGAATATGGCCGTAAAACAACCTCTGAAAGTGGCTTCCTGCCGGTAATTGAGGGCGCTAGTGATTTTGATAAGCAGCACTGACTGGTGACCGAATCGAAAAAAACTTGAGTCCAAACACGCAGTAGGATAGCACCTGTTTATGAGAAATGGACATACTAATTTCAAACAATATCCAGAAAGTAAGTAACGCTGAGATTTATTTTCGATCCAAATCACTTATATAAAGTGGGAAATTAAAAACGTTTGGCCACGTGCATGATGTAGTACAAAACTTAACTAAGAATACCGTTCAAGGAAAGTCAGTTCCTCAAATGAAATTTTTTAAGATTACTTAAAGTTTCAAGGAAGCATTTGTTTTCTAAAAAATTGAAGCTTTTCATCTTGATTGATCTTATAACCAATGTAAAAATATTACTGAACATAATTTTATGTTATTTCTTTAAACAAGAGATATACTGATTATTTTTCGTCTTTTAAATGATTTCTATTATATTAACTGTATCATAATAATTTAGATTTCATACGGCATGCCCAAATCTCAGATTGACAGAGCTTGTTTGGTTAGTGCAATAACATGAAAAGTTCACTAATGGATGTTTCGAATTTATAAGTAAAAACTTACTTGGTCCTTCTAACTGAATCATTCTATTTCTGTCTCCTAACTGGGTCTCTTTTTGCAGATGGGAAGTTGAAAAAGCGAACTCCGTTTGTATGAAAATATGAATTGTTGCATCCGACAACACTACATACGTTTCTACTTTTGGTGACGTTTTTTACTTGCTCGTTTTCGTTCATTTTCAATCACCATGCGGATGGTTGAAGAGTCTCAAAAAGCATGAAACAGAGCTGAACAGAGGCTTTGTTTGGACTCACGTTTTTCTAAATGCTCTTGCTTGGTGTCGCTGCAGTCAAACAAACTAAACCGGCAGGGAGCCTATTATATTATTCGCACTTTATTTAATAAATATTGCCTTCTCTTGCTATATTATTGACTCCTACAAAGATAGGATTAAGTTTTACTCTATCTTAATTTAATTAAATCGCATATAATTTGGATTATGCGTCTTTTTTGATCATTTGTACTTCTTCTCCCAAATAATCTTGATTGTACATCGTTTTCCTAACTACGTGATCGCCCCTATTAAGGGAAATTGATTCGGCGACCATTGCATAAGAATGAGATCTATAACTTTAGTCCAACCCACGAATAAATGCTTAAATTATAGTCAATGGATAAAAATAATCTTTAAATGTTCATTATGCATTTAAGAAATTACTGAAGAAAATTTAAACACAAATAGGGTGTTTTAAGAAAAGACAATTTCTGTTTACTTGTGAATGAAGAAGACAACCTGAGGGAGAAAGTTATGAACATGGCAATCATTCTCTTTTTCCGTAAAAGAATATTTCCCAAAGCAATGCTTATCGGTGAGTTACGTTTAAAAAATGCTATTTATTCTTTTATTATTCAGTTTCGAAACTTGTTAATATAGTGAATATTATGGATTGATAAAGAATTTAAGAGAATAGACTATTCGATATATTTTCTGAAGAGAATGAAATGTGGTTTGTTTCTACACCTAATAATTAAAAATTTTATAAGAATACAAAATTTTAACAATACTTAGAAGGCTGTTAAAACATGTATTTACTCAAAAAACGAGAAATAGTAGCTGTAATTTATCACAATTGACAAATGACCTTGATGAATTTGCACAATTTTCTACTGACAGCTAGGGAATGTATTAAGTCAACGGTTTCACCTGAAATGTAAAAACCGCTGCAACTGTGTAACGAATTTATGTATGCTTGGATAATCTTGACAAATCCTCAAGAATCTAAGTGAACAGAGTTTTAAATAACGAAATTACAATGATAGTTGAAAATTGGATTTCTTCAATACACTGAACCGTGTCTTGACTCAAGCATCCCTGCTTCCTATGCATAATATTCATTGTTTAGTGTAATTTTGACGGTGTCCTTCGATCTGCAGTGAACATTCTATGATATAACAACTTCATCTTCAACATTTCTAAAATTGTTAAATGAGGCTGTAAAGAGCATTTAGGGTCTAACTCATTCTGATTTCACTTATTGATTAAATATTTTTTTGAAAAATATGAAACTGTGACCTGTTGTGTGAACTATGGAGAACTATGTCGTATGCAATTCTTTGGCTAATGTTAATAATACACTAGTTTACAATGTAAAGTTTTGTCTTCCCCAGGAAAACTTTTTATATTTTTGGGACTTGTGTATCTGCCGATGACAAATGTACACTATAGATAGAAATTTTTTTATCACGTCTAATTGTTTATAAAATCCATGTTATCTCCGTGACCATGTTATCCGGGACCATATTAGCCAGAGTTAAAAAGTTTGACTGGTTAGAAATGAAGTTATTCCTGTGAAAATGAATATAAAGTACAATCCCTTAGTTCCACCATAACTTATAATTGTACCTCCTCTTCACATTAAGCTAGGCTTGATGAAAAACTGTAAAAGCACTTCACAACAAAGAGCTGCATTTAAATATTCGCAAGATGTTTTTCCAAGGTTATCCGAAGCCAAATTTACAGAAGGTATATTTGTAGGCCAACAAATTAGAAAAAGGTATAGAATAATAAATTTGAAAACTGTTTTATCTTCACTTTCTGGATTCATATCTTCATTTATTTTTCCTGAGAATCTAGGAAACATGTGTGATGAACAAGGTGAACATATTCATAAGGACTTAAAGTAGCTTGAGCAACGATACCATGGATTTTGGAATGAGCATATGTTAGGAGACTTATTATTGGTTGGTGATAAGAGAAATTGACTCAGATTTATACAAAAAGATGAGTAAAGCGGTATATTTTTAGTTTCTTTTGTGTGAAAAACATGTTTATTTATTATAAAAATGGGAATAAAAATATATTTTGAAAGTGTGACGTGATCGAACTTTTTTGACAATAGATTTGGATTTAGCGACCCCCAAAACGCCCAAAATAACCCTTTTCGTCACTGGAAGAACAAACCTGTAAACTAGTAGAATTATGCAGAAAATGTTAGTTACACGCAAATCAATTGTTTTCGTCTTTTTTTTAACATACGGCTATATGGTAATGGGAACAAGGGATCAAGTTTGGCAGCACTGAGTAATTAAAGGTGCAATTCAACATCTTCAAACTCTTCCGTATAAGAAGAACTGGTGAATGGACGCGCTTAATGGCACGCTGTTAATTTTCTAGCGATCGTCATTAAATCAAATCCACCCAAATGTACAGTATCTTGTGCTTTTGTGCTGAGCTGAAATAGATTAATATTTAGTAATCAGATCCAGATTGAAGAGTGTAAGCTTAATGTCTTCATCAAAGTAACGCTCTAATAAAAGCGAAAACTACAGTGGTTTATGGCAATGAAGATTATTGTGTATCTATTTTTTATTTCATCATTTGTTCACGTAGTTTGGTTCCTTTCACCATCCTAATTAGTCTCAGCAGTGGTCTATAAGGAATGTAAAGTATAAACGCAACAAGGGGTAAAATGCCTTTGTGCACGACAGCAGAAATTCCAATTCTTTACGAAGGAAAGTCTCCGTTAGGGGGAGGCGTACGGAGACTTTCATAATTTCTCCAAGCACTTGCTTTATGTTCCCTTTCTGATTATAGAGTAAAGAGATACTGCGTCAGCTAATATGCTATAATAAACGTGATGCCAGTTACTTCAATCTAAAAAGGCTGCTTTGTAATTTCTGCCACGACTCGTCATTGTTTACGTTCGGTGAGTAAACCACCGAGGACTGAAATACGGTTTTGCTTTTGGAGACGAATAATGTTGGCAGTGACGTCGAAATAAAGCAAAAGGTGGAGGTAGGGGGTGGGGAAAGGGACACAGACATCAAGTGTCCTGATCTCGAGGTTGTCGTTGTCGCAGTGGGAGGACTTTTTTTATTTTCTTTTTTCCCCCCTCCGTCGTAAAGCCAGACAACGCGTCGCCCGCTCCACTGCGGTTTTCGCTCGTATTTCTCGCCGCCATTCTTTCAAGATACGAAAAGGGAAGAAAGCGTTTTCATTTCTCTCCCAACCACGAATTCATAGTTTTACCAAACGACAAAACTCTAGAATGTGTCATGAAAACAATATGAAATTCAAATATTCAATTTGTTGCTTATTCATTTATTTATTATGAATTTTTTTTTTCTATTTCAACCGTCAACCTTATACATGTCTTTTTAGAAATGTCTTCTGAATATATGCTATGAATAAAAGATCTGTCAAAAATGTTTTGACGCTAACTGAAATAAAGATAAATTTTTAAGAATCTTCAAAATATGCTAACAGAGAAATTGCCATATCAGGTTTTCCTAATGTTTTGCAGTTTTTTGCGCATTAGATCTAGAAAATACTTTCAAAGCTTCATTTCTAAGTTAAATTTTCAAATAATCCCATTGTAAATCAAAAAGTAAGCCAACTTAATTTTTTTTAAAAAAAATATAAACTTTAAGGCTTCTATCGTTAAAAGAACAAAACTTTTAAAATTAACACTCTATACAGGGTGTATCAAAAATACGTTTACAAACTTTGAGAGCGAGTTCCTTACACCAAAACAAGAAACATAATCCATATAAGCATATGTCCAAAATTTCTTAGATTTTGAGGTATTAAATTTTACATTATACCTCACCTCAGAAACTCATAACAAATGCTCAAAATGTCCTCCTTCTACACAAACAGCACTCTTCGGACCATTCACTGTCGCCCATTCAAATACTCCCAGACGGTGCCGAATGATTTCGCAGGCTTCCATAACACGTTGATTGAAGCGTCTCTGCATTAGGAATGTCGGCTGCATAAATCTATTATTTTAGGCGGTTCTACGGATAAAAATACAAAGGATTGAGGTCGAGGAACGTGCAGGTCATGGAACGGGTTCTCTTATACCTATCTACCTGCCATGCTAGATATCAGCCAGTACATCTTGAACAATGAGACTAAAATGTGCTGGAGCCCCATCATCCATAAACTATATGCTTCTTCTAAACTCGGGGGGAAATGTGTAGCAAATCTGGAAGAGTGTTCTGAACAAGTCTTCACGGCAACACAGCGCCATCTAATTGGTTACAAACTTCCGTTGATGGATCGTACTTCAAACCGCGTTGAACGTGTATTTCTGATAGACGCTCTATGAAAAACAGAAAATGAAAAATAGACGGAAATTTTGTTTAATGAAACTGAACTAAAACTAATGGAAAATTTGATACAGAAGATACGTATAGATTGACTTTCGTATTCACCGAATTGGAATTCTAGCTATTCTTGGCAATGGAGAACTTCTAAGGTGCTGGAAAAAATTTAGAGCCCACAGAAATATTGAAAATCTCTAAGAATATAACGTGGTACAGAAGATAGCCTTTTAAGACAATTTGCGTTCTTAAATGCCTTTTGTTTATCTTAGACTTTATTACGTATGGATAGCCAGGATATTTTTTCCTTAAACATTATATGCAATAATACTCAGACTGAGATCTAGCCAGCACATGTGGAAAATACTGATTGGACACCGCCCTCTCATGAGTATTTGAACTTACCTACGACTGTCACGTGGTCTGTGAGATTTAAAAACGGAAACGGGAGTGTTCTCAACTAATTCTAAGGTAAAATGGCTACCAGGAGGGTATAGTAATGGATTACTCTATAGGAGGTATGAGTATACAATGCATTGCTGACATCTGACAGGTCCCAAATTTAACTGTATCCTTTGTTATCAATTCTTGGAAGAAGAAGGGGCATTGCAGGAATGAACATCGCCTCGGAAGACTCACGGAACAGCAAGGCAGGGATAGAATAGTGTTGCAGACGGAGCTGCGAAAACCAAGACCAGTCCCATGCATTCCGTGGACCAGTCCTATGCATTCAGTGCTAGTAAATTAATTCCTGATGGCCACCAATATGCAGGTTTCAATCAAGACTCTTCGTAAAGAAGCGCATGCACTTTGATATTACGTTCGAGTAGCCGCCCATAAGCCTCTCATCACCAGGAAGGATAATTGGACATAGGAGCAATGGCGGCGACTGTTATGGAGTGACGAATCACCATTTACGCACTTTAGGTCGGATGGGTTTGGCGATTACCTGCAGAACGTCTGCTACTGGAGTGTTCACTGCTCACTGTGAAGCATAGTGGTTGTGGCGTGATGATATGGAGTTGTTTCAGTTGGTTCGGCATGGGTCCGCTGACCAAGCACATTACAGAGACATACAGAAAAATTCTGAATAACTCAGTGCTCCCTACGTTGTGGCAGTTCTCTGGAAATAACAAATGTCTCTTCCAGGATGATAATGCCAACTGTCACGTTTTCATGGGCTACACTTCAATGGTATGTGGAAAATCAAGTCTCCTGCGCAAAACCCGGTCTTCAATTCCAAAAAGACGGGTACAGGCCAGGCCGACCCGACCTTCTTCATTGCCGAAATTGGTCAATGTACTCCAGGCGGAATGGCGAAATATCTCGTTTAAGATAGTCCAAGGACTTTGATAAGATGATCTGCACAGGCTGATTTCTCTCAGAGTTTAACCAGGATCTTCTATGGTTAAACTTCTTGATTCCTTGTACCGCCACCCCATCGAAGAAGTTATGTCATCCATTCACTATCATAATGATCTTAAGTAAATCATTATCTATGAAGCTACTGAAATTAAAAAGGTTAAATTATCCCGCCAAATTATTAAATAACCAACTGAACTTTGGCAACGACCCTTTACTGGATGTTTTTATTAATTATAATGAAAACCAATGGGTTTACAGTGGACATAACTGGCCTATCTTAGTGTTAATAGCCACCAATCTGAGATGTTTTAACAACATGGATAAGGCCCTCGCCTTTCCTATTTATTAGGAAGTTTTTGCTCTGTATTCCTTGTAGTCTTTTGTCCGTGACGATGGTATCCTTACTGAAAAGCGTACATTTTTAGATTTGTCTCTTCTTCTTCCTCCCCCCCCCCTTTAATTCTAGCACAGAACCAAAAAGGGGGATTCTTTTCCTAAAATTGAACATCGATGAGCGTCTGTACCGTAGAGGCGGAGAATTTCTTGATTGCAAATTGGGTCCATTACCTTCCGTTGGAAGTAGGCCGAGTTGACTTGAACGTTTGTAGCCAATTCTTTGCATTGGTTGATTAAAGTAGCCCAAACTTTGCCATCTTTGTGACGGTAATAAATAGCCCGTGGTTTATTCATCACATCGAGACAATATTCATCTAAGAAGATCACCCATTGCCATCTGTCATATGCAAGGTGCGCTTCGTAAGTTTTCTGATGCTGGTGAAGTGTCCGCAGATGTGCCATTCTGTCAGACAGTGATCATGAGCCTTATACCGACACTGCTTTGAGACATTTTCAGCTTTTTGGCCATGTAGCGCTGTATAGGTGGATTTTCTAAGGTTTACATAGCTCAATTCACGTTGGCTGTGTTAGGGGTAGGCTGGATTCTGATTCGTTTTTCACTAAGACCACTCTCCCGTGATGGAAGCTGTCTGTTTTTCTGAATAACATTAATGATGGTACCTTTATTTACGAAGAGACCTTGCTTCTGGCCTTTCCAATTATTAGGAAGTAAGTGAAACCTGTGTCAGAAAGGGCGCATTGTACCCTTCCCAAAACGTGTTCAATTTTGCCACCATTTTAGGATTAACCTTATCAGCTAACTGCTTTAAGGCGTGTGCATGATATTGTCACGAGGAATCGTGCAAGAAGGTCAAAATCGGTCATTGTTAACTGCTTCACTGTACTTAGTGCTATACAGTAAATATGACGGTCTGTCAAATGAAAATGAACGAAAGCAGGAACATTACCAGCGAAAGCCGGATAGTACGTTAGTAACCGTAGTAAAGAGCGATTGGGCACACGTAACAATTGGCACCAGCGTCATTGTCGTCGGCATGGGCAGCATTGAATGCTCGAAATGTGCAAGATGGAAGCTTTCGAGCAAGAACAACGAGCAATCTTTTGCATTTTACTGCGGAAAGGCAGTCGGCAGCCGAAACTCACCATCGAATGAACGCTATTTGTAGAGAGAATTATCTGAGTGAGTCAAAATTTACAGTATGGTCTGCACGATTTCCTTCCGGGAAAACGAGGGCACAGTCAAGTGGAGATAAAACGATAGGAACAAGGCTCCCCACTACCCCTTTAATGCGTATAAAAGATCTGTATTTCTGTCGATGTATGTCTCTTGCAAATTATATGCATTCGGATTGGAAATATAAATTACATATACCAATTTGATTTTTATATCTACGAGCATGATATCTATTATAATAGTGAAACACAAAGCTAACTGAACTACTTCTTTATTTAAAGAGCGTGCATTGCATTTTTATGATCAGCTGAGTGTCTTCGTGCAGATGTAATAAATGACTTGTAAACACTCATGTTAAAATGATGAGAAAGCCTAATCAGGAATTTATTTTTGATGGTGGCAAAGCGTCATCGAGTTAACTGTGTAATAATTTCAAAATAAATGTTTGAATTATAAATAGCAAGAAAGACAGATAACGATAAGAGGAAATTTGGATAGAATAAAAACGTCTCGTATTAATTAAGATTAATTCGTACAGCTTAATTATTATAATTCAGATGTTCAAAGAGATAACTGTTGAATTATAATTGATGCGTTTACGATTTAACTATGGCTACTGCACATTGTTCTTTCGTAATGAAATATATTGTCTCTAATTGAAAATGATAGAGCTTAATATATTTATACTAGAATTGAAAAGCCTCACTCAAAAAAGTAACCACTAAAATAAGGGAAAACAATGGCATACCCGACAATTACAACCATTCGTACAATTGGTTGCATTAATTTTGAAATTTTTAATGGTAAAGGTTAATTTTGTAGTCTATAAAATAATATCCCATCCACTTGCTCGCTCACAATGAGCACCAAGTTTGTGTGTAAATTTAAACTTAAATTTGAAAAATTTCACTCCCAACTATATTTGTAGTTTAAATCAGGAGTTTTCTTTTTACCCATTTGTCTCATTTCCAGTAGTGTCTACTTTTACTTTATCAAAAGGTCTAGCCTTAGAGAAGGTTATATATCAGGTTGTTGCAAAAGTTTTTTCCGGATTTTTATTCCAACACAAAAACGATTGAACTTGAATGACAAATTCAGCTCATGCAGATGCCGGGCATTGGTTGAAAAGTGAACCTTGAACTGTTCTGCGAGTTCCCTCGTTGTTACATTGTGATCTTCATCAATTGCTTGGCGTAGATCACCATCTGAAATCATGATTGGCCGACCAGAGAGGTGCATCTTGAAGAGTGCTGTCTCCGCGTCTGAACCGGCGATACCATTCTTCTATTGTACGTAGACTAACAGTGCCATCATCTAAACGTTGGCAAATGTTTCGGTGACATTGCGCAGCACTGATCTTTCCAGAATACTCGTAGAAGATTATTGCTCGAATATGCTCGCGTGAAAGGTCCATTTCAGACCGTTGATGGCACTCACAGATGTACAGTCAGAAAGGTGATTCTTGGATGTAATATAGCAAAGATATTCAGGAATCGAATGCAATAATTTGTTTGAAAACATATGAACACCCCCCTTGGATTCCACCACTATAAAAATCAGGAATATACGAGGCCAGATGTTCCCAATGCCCCATGATGTGCAAAGGACAAACTTCCCGTAATATTGAAACAAGATTCGAAGAACACATGAGACACACAAGATATGGTAGAGGGAATCAGTCATCCATAGCCAAACACTCTTTAGATACCGGACATGAATTCTTATTAAATAATGTAAAACTGATTGAGTCAATAAACAAGAAATACCTTCTGGACGCCTTCGAAAGCTTAGCCATTCAAAAAACAGATAAAAAATTATTACTCAACTTAGATAGAGGCCCTATTAGCGAGTCACCATTGATCAAATGGGCGACGCACTTACCCAATCAATAAATTTCACTTGGACTTTTTTGTCTTGATTGGCTTCTTGTCCGTTATAAATACTCAGCTTGTTCTATTCCAAGTCAGTTCTCTCAAGTTCTCTCGAGGTGCTCCTTGGCTGCTGAATGATGAAAGCAAAGCTTTCGAAAAGCGCTTACAAACTCAGGTTGTATTTTTTCATTTTATTTTCTGTCTTTTTATGTTTGTTCAATTCCTGTTTCGTTGTGGAAAAAGAGTTTTATTTTATTCTTAAGTTAATCATCGGTACAGTAACAGTTTAAAAAGCGTTTATTGCGTGAAAACAAACAAATGAAATGGTGTAACCTACATGTACCGTTTCTTTTGAGAATGTAAAAATAAGCACATTTGAGAAACTTTGCCACTATGTAAAACTGATTTAATGTAATTTATTTCAGCACATGGTTTATTTTAGTGGTTGGCCGAACATTACTCCTGCTGTCATAGGTTAGGCTTTCCCTACATACAGAAGCGGCAGTTAGGGAACTTTTGAAACACACGGTATTTACAATTTGATGGTATAACTAGAAAAATTTCAAAATCTAATTTAATGTAAATACACAATATCGTTTCACTGTAATATCTTAAACTGTCAATTATTGGTACATCTACCCTAATCACTGGACGCGAGGTCCGGACTGTAAGTCAGGTAGCCAAATTGTTCCCAACCAGAAGATCTGATTAGTTGGGAACAAATTTACCATCTGCCTTACAAAACACGCCTCGTATGTTTCTTGATTTCTGATCTCTGAAATGATGTTTAGTTTGGGTGAAATAATAATGAACTAGGGTCACATTCGAAGAATAGATTATTTATCACCAGCTTAAACTCTGCTAATAACATTTGCAGAGAAAAAAAACAGACCTAAAGTTAATATTTAGTACGAAGGCGTTTTGAAAAGTTTTGCTTCCTAAGCAATATCTCCAGATACTTGCTAGATACTAATCTGAGAACTTTGAATTATTTTAATTATTTTCTTTTCGTCAATGCCTGTAATTCATGATAAAGAAGGTCATATTAAAGAAAATAATTTTTCCCATTTCTTAATAATTTAAATACATTATTGAGAATACAGAAAATAAAAGGCGAAACCGGTCGAAGTTATCTTCTGTATTACCCGTTATATAATGTAAAACCTATATCAACTTCATCAAAGAAAAATCTATCAATTCTGTTAGAAAAGGAGCACAGGATTTAGTAAAATTTTACAGTGAGATTATTTATTTATAACCAATATTCGATAAAAAGTCACAAAATTACTTTAAATAATTCAGTTAGTTTTCATCTCTTTGGGTTCTTCGTCTTTTCGCCTCTTTTTCCGCTTTCTAGAGTTGTATCTGACAATATTTTGATAACTCAAAATTGTTTTTATTTTCATAGAACTCAGTTTTCAAAGACCTTTCGAATAACATATTCTATGGAACCTTTGGAGATCAAAATTGACCATCATCAGTGCACATGACCTCTCCCGATGGCCATGGCGGGTTCTCACTATCTCCATGCGAAACGGCGGATCAAAGTATTTTCTTTAAAATAATAATTTCTAAACATTTAAATAAAAAAAACCATAAGCGATGTTCAAATTAAAACAAATTACATGAGTTTACTATTAGAATGGAAATTATGACATAAAGGGCCTGTCCATACTTTCAAACACCTAAATATTGGCAATAACTTTCATGGCAGCCAAAGCGGGAAGCCTCATGCTGTCCTACGTGTATGAAAGAAATCTAATCGAAAGTGCCGTCTTTAACAAAGCAAAATCAATCGTCTTTATTATTACATTCAAGAAGATGTAGCATTAAAAACCTCAAATAAATGGTGATTCTAATGTAAAGGCTTCTCTTTAGAATTTTAATTACATGTCTTTTTTTTTGCGTTAAAAACTGACTGTCATAACCGAACAACGATTCGGTTATCTTTTGTCTTATGCTGGCATGTGAGAAGCGTTGAGTCCGATGTGGGCATTCGTGCCAAAGTGCTAAAGAGGTTAAAAATTGCGAAGAGGCTCTTGGGAGATCCCCAAAGTCGCCTTTTGCCAAAATCGGCGCATGTGTTTATCTTTTCACTAAGCTCGATAACGTTGGAGGCGGTTTGAGTGGTGGCGGAGAGCCATTTGCTCGGCTGTTGTTGCTGTTGTTGTTTTAGTTGTTGTTCATAGTGGATAGGGCGTGAGAACCCCTTTTGACGCTGACCAGGCGCTAGACTGCTGATAGTCACCGATGCCCCGACAATCCCATTAGCGCCTAATAGATGGCACGGAGTGGCCCTGAGAAACCGATAGGCCTAATGACGATGGCGCCTCCATCGCCGTCTACTCCTTTTTTTCTTCTTTTTTCCCTTACTAGTTCGTAAAACGCTTCCTTCCACATTTACATGCGTTTTGGAGGCGGCAGATAAGCGAGGATAAAGTCGGCTGGCCTTTGTTGTCCGAAAACGATGAAGGGTCCTCCTTAGAACTTCACTCGTTGTTGGCACTCATTGGAAGCCACTTTAGATCGCAGTTTTCGGTGGTGCTTGAGGAGGAGGAGAGTTTTTTTTTTCCTTGGGTTCATCGACCCCATTCGCAGTTCGAAAGGAAGATCTACTTGAAACCCGATGACAAGTGACGTCGTCTTAATTAGAAAGTAAACAGATGGACTGTATTAACTAACGGGGTCTTTCTGAGGGAATGAATGCACTCTCCTCTTGTGGGAAAAGAATTTTCTCATGCAAGGGGAAAAAATAAATCCTTTACTAACAAATATTATCTGTAAATAACACTTCAAATTTTTTTCTCTGCTAGTGCTTTATACTTGACCGCCAAACAAATTATTCTTAAACTATAATTTTCGAACCTCTGTCAATATCGCACAATCTCAATTTCTCATACTGATAAAATACTTTCGTTCCGAACAAGCTCCAAGCATTGAAATGTTTGAAAATATTATAGGAAATGAGATCTTCCATCAATCGTAATATACGAGGATTGGAAATTTGATGATGAAAACAATAAGAAAAGCGTACCGCAGATTCCCTTTTCAATCCCTGATTGTAGTCCCCAGCATTGTCCATGACCTTTTTCCACCGTTGTGGTAGCTTCATAATTCCGTCAGCAGCCCCGATCTGTAGATATCACGAATGGAGTGGTGGACTGCGCGAATAACTTGGGGAACCGTCTGGAAACTAATGACGCGCAGGAGTTCCTTAAATTTTGGGAATAAATCAATGTCACAGGAGCTAAGATATAGAGGGTATGGAGGATCGTACAGCACTTTCCAATTACATATTGCGAGCAGAACACAGACAACACCAGGCACATGACAACGGGTTATGTCATTGTGGATGCTGGGCGGAGTGGTGAGAAAGTGATGCCTTTTCTCCGCAGGGTTTCACGAAAGTTGTGTTGCAGCATTTACAGGTTGTCCGTTGAGTACTTCATGAGTAAGAATCACGTGATTGCAATCGTATGCAACAGTTCGAATGCGTTCACCTACTTCCTTACCGGACTATGCGGTAATACTCTGACCATTAAGTTCGGTGAATGACGTCACACCCTAATCTGTGCGAGCTTTGCGCGAGTAACAATGCATGTGAATACAAGCCCAGTCATTGTTTAAGCAAGTTTAGACAGGTACGTTTGTGCGTGCAATGGTTTAGCAGATGCTCGTTTCTTCAGTTGAAGGTGTAGCGTGCGCACGTAACTGTGGATAATGGATCAAAGAGGAACACTGCCATAATCGTGCAACAGTTTCTGGCCAAGAAAGGGGTCGTATCCATAGCTCATCCACCTTATTCACCAGACTTGGCAGCGGCAGACTTTTTCTTGTCCCCACGCCTGAAACGGGCCTTAAAGGGACACAGATATGCGGACATTCCAGACATTCAAGCAAATGTGACATGTGAACTTAAAGCCATCCCTAAGGAGCTTTCAGGACTTATACACCCGATCCCAAAAGTGTATTGCCTTCCAGGGTGATTATTTCGAAGGACAATAAAGTAAATGTGGCTCTATCTGTTTTGCATTTTGTTGTGTGAACTCATTCACCGAACTTAATTGTCAGAGGTTGTACATCAACAGCACAGGCTTCTCCAATCTCTGGTAGCACTCCTTTGCAGTAAGGCCCCTTGCACTTGCAATTTTAAGCGAGGAACGCTGCTGCAATTTGGAAAACATATTTCTCAACCTACTTTCTGTTCTATACAGAATGTGTAATTTACTGTGCACGCGCAGCGTTTGAACAGGCAATTACCATTACGTCGTGGGGAAGGAAAGATATGGTTGGTTGGTTGATTTAGAATTTTTGGCGTCGACTACTAAGGTCATTTTGTGAGATATGGCCTTTCAAATGCCAATACAGTTAGCATCGCAGACATCACCATTGTGTTCACCCCTCAGCACAGACAGCTGTGATCACTATTAAAATTTTACCGCTCAAATATGTTTACTCCGTATTTGAGGTTTGAATAACGAATGGTTTCGCAGGCTTTCATGACAGGTTGATGAAGCCTTAGGAATGTCGGCTGTATAAGCCAATTGTTTAGGTGGCCCCACAGATAAAAATCCAAAGGATTGAGATCGGAGGAATGTGTAGGCCATGGAACTGGTCCTCACCAAACTATCATCTGCCATGGTAGGTATCAGCCAGTGCATCTTGAATAATGGCACTAAAATGTGTGGAGCCCCATCATGCATAACCACATATTTCTTATTTGCAGAGGCGAATCCTGTAAGCTATCTGGAAGAGTGTTCTGAAGAAAGTCCCTGTAGATAACGCCTGTAAGACGTGCGGGGAAAACATATGGACCTACCAATCACCTACAATTCCAGCCCGCCCATTTATCTTAAACTGATGCTGGTGTCTACCCTGAATTGTACCATGAGGATTTTCATCCGCCCACAAATGTTGATTGTGAAAATTTGTTATTCCATCTCTTCCAAAGGTTGCCTCATCTGTAAACAAGACTGAGGAGACAAGCAACGCATTGGCAATTTGTGCAACACACCATCGGTTGTAGTCTCCCGTGGTGGGTGATCGACAGACAAAAGCCCTGCATACGTTAGAGATGATACGGATACAGGAGCTGCTCGAGATGTAACACATGCTTGGGCTACTTGTCGTGTGCTTGATACCTACGTCGTCTTTGACAGCCTTTTGACATAAGAGCGACTTTTGTTTTTCCTCGATCCATAATTTGTGATACTAAGGATCCTGTCTCAGCAACGCGACGATAGACAGCAACAAAGGTGGAAGGACTCTGCTGCCTTCGGTCTGGAAACATCATTTGATACTGTCGTGCAACTTCGCATCCATTACCATTCGCGCGGCCTTACAAATGACATAAAAATCATATTAACTGCTAAAACTACATTGTTCTAACATTTCAGAAAACTTTTCAATGGAGTGAAATTAAGGTTTGAATCATCACTTGGACTTTGTTTTTTTGGTCAAATTACGCCAAAATTACAAATTACGACAATATATAATAATTTCCATTATCAATATTTTTGATATTTGGTATTTTTCCATTTCCAAAATTTCCTGTTTCCATTACACTGGTCAACAAGAAAATACTTTTTGTCAGCTACTTTGACAAATGCAGGTGTTCTTGACTAATTTGAGCGTGCTGATTCCAAATCTGATCTCCAAATTTCTTTATCACGTCAGGATGTAAAGTTATTCTGGACTTCTTCCCACTGGACTTAGTGGCTGGACTTAATGGAGACAAGATACCATGGCCGTTTCGATCCAAATCTGATGGGTGACTTTTGCTGGTTTCTGAACAAATCTTTAAAACATTTTGAATAAATGCTTTATCTTCATCTACTGTATGGAAATATATTGATGAAATCTAAGCTATGTTTAACACCATTTTAAATGTTTAAGTAAAATAATATTGCTTAAGGTTCAGTTGTGTAAAACAGTCTCATAATGTCAAATTTAAACCTTTGTAGTTTCTACAGTATAACTCGAGATCCTGACGTGATAGAGAAATTTGAAGTTCAGATTTGGAATCAGCACATTCAGAATTAGTCTAGAACACTTATATTTTCCCCAGTAGCAAAAATGTTGTTGACTAGTGTTATCAATATAGGCATGGAGAAAAATTAAAGAAATATAATTGAATATAGAAGAAAATTTGAGCGTAATTATTGTTTTTCCTGTTTAATTTTGTTCTAAATATATTTTCATCACAATCACGTTCATAATGGTAAGAAGTAATGAAAATCACATTCTACATTGCATTTTAAACAATTTATTTGTTCACACTTAATGGATACACTTTTGCCATTTTGTTACAATACCGGTAATAAATTATCATAACCCTTAAATATGCAGAGAATTTGGTATATTGTGAAAGCTAGACTCTCTTCAAAACAGAATTCCAAAGGATCTTATCTGTTCGTGAAAAGAATTTGTACAGTGATTTAAGGTCGAGCAGTGGGATACTTTAAATTTCATCCGAAGAGTAGAACTCTACGGAACTAAACAAAAATTAATTGAGGGAGTGAAACGTTGAAGACAGACTAACCATAAAGGTAGACAAATGAAAATGTAAACAAGTCAACACAGCGCCATCTAGCTGGTTACAAATTTCCATTGATGAATTGTACCTCAAACTGCGCTGAACGTAAACTTTCATTAATACCTCAAGATCTAAGAAGCTAACCAACTAACCAACCAACAGAAGCTGTTATCATACCAGCCGAAGAAAGTACGCACGGCATGAATCATAGCGTCCTGGTTGGTGAATCGTTTGTCCCTCAAGAAGTGTTCCAAATGGCGAAACATGTGAAAATCTGATAGACCCAAGTCTGGTAAACATGCAAGGTGAGGGCGGACCTCTTACCCAAACGTGTTAGTTTTCTGGATGCTTCGTATAAACACAATGTATTCATTGCTCCTTTGTGAATGATTAACGAAAGATAGCTGTTTTTTGGTTAATTTCTACTGACATTCGTCCAGCTGACGGTAGTAAACGTCAGTTATGATTGTTTGGATCAGTTAGAAACAATTCATAATGCATCCCAGTCTTGGAAGTCCACCTCAGAAACTTCTGTGGGTGTTAGTCGGGTTTGGACATTTGTTTCGGTGGTTCCCTTTATTGAGCCACTGCACAGTTCGCTTTCTTTTGCTATACAGCACTTATTTTTCATCATCCTGTTTTTCAGCCTCACGTCTTTGAAGACAATGCATGTTTCCAGACTCTATATCTGCTTCGGTGAATTCGAGTGGAATCCGGGTATCCAGTTTCTTTTAATCTTGCCCATAACTGAGAGATATTTGCAGGCTGGCTTTTCTTCGACTTTCTGCCTTAATCTTATCGTGTCTGTAATCTGTTTTAATCGCTGGTATGGAAGTTTGAAAATAGTCTACGTACAGTTCCTTCACTCCTGGTGCCGATACCCACACTTTGACATTCGCAAACGTTTGGGTACATATCGTCCAATTTTGAAATAGTGCAAAATCACATGGTTCTGTTATTGATCTGCTGAAATAAGTTATTCAGCACGTGGACTGAGTCCATTCGTTTTGCAGGGACGTTTGGAAACTTCCACTATGATGAGATTTAGCAACCGGCTCTGCAAATTGTTTTGGCGGAATTGGCCAATAACAGAGCAGGCCTATGAAACAGCCCAATGTTATAGAGCAGGGAAGACAGTTAGTGAATTATTAATTGACTTTTTAATTCCAAAATAATTTTAGTTTTGTTATTGTTTCAATAACAAATTTATAACTCACAATCAAACGTAAAAGAAATTTTAATGGGTTTTTTTTTCACTTTATTTTTTTTGCTGATTTATTATTTTTGCTCTTTGAGACAAATATATTTAGTTTTCTTTACAGTAGAGAAAAGAGTTTTAGTTTTAATCGTAAAGTTTAATAATTTTCTTGTTTGCGTAAAAACTAAAAATAAAAAACCTTACACTCTTCATTAATCTACAGTACATAAATTCGATTTTTCTGAGATTTTGTAAAATGACAGATATTAAACTAGCGAATTTATTCTCGTTCAGGGCAGGACTTTTTATAAAATTTTTTGAACGTATTAAATTCCAAAATGTGTGATAACTATAAATAAAAATTAACTCAGACATTCATTTCATTCCTATTGTCGGTGCATTTTCAAGTTATCTGTTATGTAGATTTTGAATTTTGAAAACTTCAGTGTTTTTAAAAATGGATGTTATTTTTAATTTTCAGCTTGATGGTATTATCAGCTGCTTTTGAACTTGCATTTCAAAATTAATTAAATTAAATGACGATAACATTCATCAAGAGCAGATGATGAAGAACAACTTTTAAACCATAAAGGAAACCGCAGTTCATGGGTCAGTCTTAAGTGGAACAACTCCACTCCTGAATGCTTTTTTTTATGCATACCAAATTATACGTGGTCCCAGATTCAATCTTCCTTTTATCTGTTTCATTTTACGTCATTTTTTAATTTTTTTTTTATTTAAGGCTTCTTAATGAACTTATCAAAAATAACTTTCTTTCTTTATTTATAATTTATATTAAATCGATTATTAAGTTTAATCAAAAATTAAAGAGGACCAAACAAATGATGAAGAAGAAAAAGCATTCGTTGATAAACTTTTTTGAAAAAGTTGATCGTATTAGTATATGGATGAAGTAATACTAGGAAATTTATTGTAACTTAAACCAAAATTTAGCGTAAAACTTGCAGTAACCTCATTTTTCTTAGCAAAAAATATTTCTATGATTGTTTTGTCGATAGCATTTCTCTAAAACTCAATGCAATCTTCTCTACTAAAATGCATTTTTAAAATAAAATGGTGAAATATTGTCCCTTACGAGCTAATGAATACACAATAATTCATTAAGAAATAAAAAGAGAATTTGCTACCATTAAAAAATCATAAACAGGACGTTTTGATTAAAAAAATTAAACCAATAATTACTTTACAAAACTGAAATTGAATAATTTATCAAAGATTCAAATAGTGCATCAACAGAATTGCAATTATTGAAATTGTTATGGTAGGTTGAAGATTAAATTTGAACGTTATATACATTATCGAAATTAGTATATCATAATATATATTACACAAAATAAAACTCGCGTATTACTATTTATCATCTGCATTGAAGTGCATAATTTTCCCTTGGTTCGTTTTCCTTTTGGTTTCAGTTTTAGCTTACGATATTAAAATCGAAAAAGGCAGTCATTCGTCTGTAATATTAAATTTGCTGTGAAAGCACTTTTGTGAAAATTTACAAATTAACCGTATGCAGTAATATACATGATGAATTATACTGAAAGGGGATGATAGCAAAAATTTCAGACTGGCCCAGTTCGCCACTTCCTTCAACCACCTTCCAAATACAGGGTGTATCTATACCCTTGTAACAAATGTCGGGGGTTGATTCCTGAGATCAAAACAAGAAAGAATGTCCCTATGAACATATGTCCTACAAGGAATTTTCTAACATTTATTATTTTCATAGTATTCGTTTAGAAAGTCATTAATAAATTGCAATTATTATTAATTTCTGGATATTTTTCGGCATCAGTTTTTTAGTTTTAAAGTACAGGGTGGCCCGTAATTCACTATACAAGTATGATGTTTGATGTCGTATAAAATTTGAACGGAGCAGAATTTATGTTTAGGAAACAGATCACTGTACAGCGTAGGACCGCGAGAACTGTTCTTAGTATTGGTTTTCCATAGCGTGATCAACCATTCCTCCATCAACGTCAATACAAGCTTGTAGGCGTAATGCAACATTGTCAGACGCAGATTCGCACATATCAATAGGAATTTTATTGAATTCCTCTGTAATAATGGCACGCAGTTGGTCCAGAGTGCTTATGGGGTGTGACTACACTTTGTCTTTAAGATAGCCCCACAAGATAAAGTCCGGTGGAGTTAAATCGGGAGAGCGTGCCAGCCATTCCACGAAACCTCGTCGCCCAATCCAGCGGTTTGGGAATTTCTCATTTAACCACTCACGAAGAGCTATTGAAAAATGTGGTGAGGCACAATTCACCAATGTTTTTCTAAGTCATCTGGCAACACAATGCACAAAAGTTTTAAAATAAATTCGGCTCCGTTCAAATTTTATACGACGTCAAACATCATATAAATATTATAGCAGATAATTTTTATCATATCCTAAGATTATATCTTAAACAAGAAAAGGTAAAACCGACTTTGAGGGGCTGTGGATACTTCCTGGATAAGATGGAAGAAAGAAGGCCTAAAAAAAATTTCGATTTATAATCAGCATAGCAAAAATTTGCATTTCGATCATCTTTCAGTATCTGTCGCTATCTATTTACAGGAACGAATATATTTTTTAAAATATTCATCAATGGCCAGATAGAACAGAACTGGATATAAGCTCAATAGATTGCTGTGAACCGAATAATAATACAGGTGTATCTGAACGGTCTGTAAAAACTTACATCATGAGTTCCTTGTAGCCAGAGAAGCAATATATGTCCCATGAACATATGGTCTTAAACGCTTCCTTCTGGAGATACAACCGTCGATGGATAGGCCGTGGAGGACCAATACCGTGGCCAGCACGTTCGCCGGATAAGAATCCCTTAGACTTTTTTTGTGTTTATTTCACCCCCGTACCAGATGTTGATACTCTTTGCCAGCGGATCGTGGACAATTGCGATGTCATCCGTAACACACCCGGTATTTTCCAACGGGTTCGCCAGTCAATGTAACGACGTGTGCAGGCCTGCGTGAAATCTAACGGAGGTCATTTCGAGCATTACTTTAGCAGGTCTGGATTGTTCTGTTACTGTACAAGCCGGAAATAAACCTAGTTTGTAACGCTGAACGGATTTGATGTGACAATTGCGCCAGCTATTGTAGGACAACGTCGCACGGTTGTATCTCCAGAAGGAAGCGTTTGTGGCCCTATGTTCATGGGACATATATTGCTTCTCTGGCTACAAGGAACTCATGCTTTAAGTTTGTACAGACCGTTCAAATACACCCTGTATACACGGTGGTGTAAAAGTCTGGACCCATAGGCAATATATTATACAGGGCGAGTCAAAAGTCGCAGTACACCCTGTTTTTTTCGAAAACCTTGCAGGAATTGGGAAATCTGAATATTCCAGTAAGGTATGGGTGAGGTGGTCTATCTTTTACGGTATGTACCGAACATGGCCGCCATCTTGAAATTGGCCATCTTGAATCTAAGTCAATTTTGTTAAATGGAAAGGGGATCGTGTGATATATCAAATAACATCAGCAATTTCTGACAATTTCATTCCTGTAAATAGATTTGAAGTAGCAGTTATGGTTCAAAAGTTACAACACATTTTTTTTGGAATTACAGGCTGCACTGTTCTCCATAAAGGACAGTCATTTAATGTGCTCAACATGGTGTCCTTCTTGGTCAAGGCACATTTAAAGGCGCTGAATCCAATCGTCATGCACTCGCAGAAAGATTTCCGCAGAAATGCTGGCACACGCTTCTTCAATGCGTTGCTGAAGATGGTGTCTGTTTCTGATTTTCTCTGCATATACGAGTTGCTTTAAATGACCCCACAGTTAAAAGTCAAGTGGTGTGAGATCAGGTTATCTGGGTGGCCATTCCACAGCACCACGTCGCCCAATCCAATGACCAGGAAATTGATCATCTAACCACTGAACAAGATACCTTGTGCAAAAGAGGGATCTTGTCGATGTTGCTCTAGGGACCACGTGCAAAGCTGCATACGTTTGTCTGGGTCTTCCTCTGCTAGGTGCTGGAGTATCTGAATCTTGAATGGATGCCATTGATGAGCATGAAGGATTCCTACGATAGATGACTGGCTGATTCCACATTCTGCTGACAAACGTCGTGTGCTGCGTTGTGGGCTCTTGGCGAAGGACGCCAAAACCATTGTTGAGGTTGGCTAGTCAGTAGCACTTATTGGACGGCCATTCCGTGCCTTGTCAACCACAGTCCCAGTTTCTCGGAATTTTTTAATTAAGCACCTGACAGTGTTGTGTGAAATTGGAGGTCTTTCTGGGTGCCGGTTGTTAAAATCTGCAGCCATGACACGGAAACTTCGTTCTCCAGACATCAAAATGACCTCAATTCTCTCCTCCGTGGTCAAAGCCATCTTTAGTTACCTGCTACAAAGTGAAACAAAATGTGTTGTAACTTTTAAACCATAACTGCTACTTCAAATCTGTTTACAGGAATGAAATTGTCAGAAAATGCCTATGTTATTTGATATATCACACGACCCCCTTTCTATTTAAACAAATGACTTAGATCAAGATGACGGCCATGTTCAGCACATACCGTAAAAGATAGACCACCTCACCCATACCTTACTGGAATATTCAGATTTCCCAATTCCTGCAAGGTTTTCGAAAAAACGGGGTGTACGGCGACTTTTGACTCGCCCTGTAGAATGTCTTTTAATTATTCAATTTACTAATATAATTAGTTACTATATAAATGAGTGAAAGTTTTGCTGTATGTAATTAGTTACTTTTCCGGGTACTTAGCATTACAAATATCAGCAACCGAACGCGAGCTGGCGCCGTCCTTCGCAAGTTCTACTCTCTCCGAAATTGTTAGTTTTACTGCCATGATTAACAATCTGAAAAATAATAAATAAAATTATAAATAATATTTAAATGACCAAAATTATGTAAAAAAATCAAATAAAAAAAATTGGAACAGTTTGAGTTTGGCCGCCACTTGAAATCTGCCATTTTGGGTCAAAGATTGATTTTCTTAAATGGGAAGGGGGTCATGTGGCATATCAAAGAACACCAGTTTTTTTCTCAGGAATTCATTCCTATAATAGGATTTCAGTTATTTGTTGTGGTTCAAAAGTTAATAACAAAAACATTGACATTGTTGCAGGCAATTGGAGATGGCACTAATGAAGGAGAGGATTGAGCTGATGCTGATTTCCGGGGAACGCCCCTACCGTACCATTGCTGCTGATCTCAACGCCCGGCATCCCGAAAGAGAACCAATAGCGCACAGCACAGTCGCATATGTGATATTACATTTCAGAGATACTGGGACTGTTGTACATGAAGTTTATACAGGCCGCCCAAAAACATCAACCGATGAGGCAACCTCAACAGTTGTGGTGGCAGCATTTGCGAAGAGTCCACAATGCAGCACAAGACGGTTTGCAGCTGAATGTGGACTCAGCCAATCATCCATAGCACGGATTCTGCGTAGCAATAAGTGGCATCCAGTCAAAGTTCAAATGCAGCAAACACTATCCGAGGATGATCCGGACGCGATCCAGACAGATGTGAGGAGTTCTGTACCTGGGCTCTGGACAACTATCGACTGGATCCTTCATTTGCACATCGTGTTCATGATGAGGTAAAATTTTATGTCCATGTTGAGGTGAACCGTCAGAACATGAGATATTGGAGGATTAGATTGACTCGTTGGTGAAGTCAAAGTTACGGCGTGTAGCAGAACGGGATCCCGTTTAATTGGCCCAATTTCATAGACGGTACCCTAAATGCTCATGAGTACCTAAAAATGTTACAGAACACTGTGTTCCCGTCACTGTTGGATTGGAGATGGCAGTTTGCCACTTTAAAGAATGCTGTGAAAATCTAAAGCAAACATTACCAACAGCGCAACCTACAGGACACATTATCCCCGACGTTCTTGTGCGGGTGCATAATGAATGGTTAAAACCCCTTGAGCTGTGTCCAGCAGCAGGGACAACATATTGAACACATCCTTTAACTGCTGGAACCCAGTTTTCGGTGTGTTCTTGTTTGGAAAGTGTCAATGTTTTTGTTAATAACTTGTAAACTACAACAGATAATGGAATCCGATTGCAGGAATGAATGTCTGAGAAAAATCTGGTATTATTTGATATGCCGCATGACCCTCTTTCCAAAATGGCGGATGGCGGCCAAAAGTACTCCAAAAGATAGAGCACCTATCCTATTCTCTGCTAGCATGGTCACATCGTTCATTTTACACACCATTTCCGAAATACAGTTATGTTCCAGTGAAAAAAAAATCCCGCTGATTGACCTACCAAGACGGTCCTTTAAAAAAGGACACACCAATTAAATAAAATTGTGGAGTCTGGAGAGAATGTCAGTCAGAATAAAAAAATAAAATTGTAATTTTTGAACCCCTTCGCTCTGTGTATTTCCTGGGCCTTGAATCTAGGGGACCTTTTGACTCATCCTGTTAATATGACCACCTTTGATTAAAATTATATTAATGCCATGCTGATTAAATTATTTTCGTGGACAAGTGGTGCCTCGACCTTCTTTCTTCTATGATCTTGCCTATTCTCTGTTTACCCCTAATATTCTTCTTAAGTTCAAAATAATAAATGTATTCCAGTGATGATTGTTGGACGAACAGACCATATAGTAAGTCATTTGTTTTGTTTAATTGGCTTATTGTTTCAAAGATACTTCCACAATTTCGAATTAAGGAGTTTTAATAATTATTTTTACTCACAAGGGAACCTCTCCAAGCGATACACTCTGATTTGAATGAAACTTGGTTTGTATGACAAACAGTATTTAGTTGAGGCAAACGGGTGTAGGATAATATGGTCCGGAGATAATGGTCCCGGATAATATGGTCCCGGAGAATATGGTCTCGGATATAATAGTCCGAAATGCAAAGTAGGTCTCTAATGGTCCCATATGTTCAGCATCAGCTCTCTATAAACAACCGATAGGTCTAAAACATATATTTGCTTCTCAACTTTAGTGTAAACTTTTTAAATAAGGAAATTAATGTACATATAATGAAAGTGGAATTTGGGTGAACCAAGTTTTTATTAATATTTTTTCAGTTTTTTTTTTAATAATAACTCAAGTTTACACAAAAGTTGAGAAGCAAATATATGTTTTAAATTTAATTATCATTCATATATCTCAGCTGCAACCTATATTTATAACCGATAAATCATTTATACTTTGATAAATTAAAAATATGATGGCAATTTAAATCAGATTTGTTTACATTTCTACAAATAAAAATAAACACATATACTAATTTTAACATAAATCACTTTAATGCTTAATTAAAATTACATTGTTTCAAAATAACAATAGTTTGTAAGCAATAAAACAAATTAAAAATTAATACAAAAAATAAATTAAATACAAAAAAAATTAAAATCTAATAATGCCCCCAACGCCTCGTAAAAGTTCTTCCATGGTTTTTCGCCCTTGTCCGTATTAGGAACAAAGTGTTTTAAGCCGCATCTGCGTCTGCCTTATTTGCCTCTTAGTGGGGGGTTTCCAGAAGCTTCCTGCAAAATGGCAGTAGCCACTGCTGCCTGCTGCAGCTGCAGTGCATCTAAGCTTTCCATATTGTAGGATGATGCTGGCCGACGATACTTGAAAATTTTCTATTCTAGGCTTCTGAATGGTTGTTGGTCCTGGCTTCACCATTTACAGTTGCCTCAAAGACATTCCAAACAGATGGTGGAAATTGAAGAACACAATGCCTAAAACGAATATTCCCCTCTGCGGTCCGGACTTGTCTGTAAGTGCCGCTTATGTAAGTTCCATCGAAATAGTCGACGATATCTTCAGTTTCGGATAACGTAACACCACAGTCAAGGGAAGGTATTTTCCCTTCCCTTGACTGTGGTAACACTCCGCAGATATGCCATTCCCTGTGCGACATCTGGTACAGGTAGGAATGCGAGTCCATCCAACATTCCAACAACGGAGAATTAGGAACAACGGAGAATCTGGAATTGTTAAACTCTTTACATTCTCTGATCTCACTTTAAATGATCATAATAATCTTATTTAGTAAAAAAAATAGCAGATCAGGCTTAGAATAAATTTTAATTAAAATTTTTAATAATATTTAGGTCTTTTTATTATGGATAGCTTGGGATTGCGTTTCTCTAAGGGCCGTATCACGACTCGGTAAAATGAGGTCTCAGTCGCTGTAGAGTCATTGATGAGACCCGTTTGAACTGACAGAGATATCACGTCTTGCCTAAACGCGACTCGAGAAGGCACTTTTATCTTTATTTCGAGTAACTAATATGGGATAGGATGACTACTATGAATGATGCTGACAATTTGCAAATCAAGAAACGTTACATTTCTTTCAAATATACTAGAGCAGTACAATCGCTCATTTTGAATCGATGCCCCCCTCCCCTTAAGCATGTTCGCTCTTTCTCTTCTCTCAGTTAGCTCTGCTCTGTTCGCTTCGCTAATTCATATAATATTACTGCAGGTTTTATAATTAATTAAGCATTAAAGTGATTTATGTTAAAAATTAGTATATGTGTTATAATTTATCAAAGTTATAAATGACCTATCGGTTGTGTCAATTTAAGATATTTAGATAGCCCATGCTGAACATACGGGACCATTATCTCCTACTTTGCATTTGGGACCATATTATCCGGGACCCTATTCTCTGGGACCATTATCTCCGGGACCATATTATCCACATCCCGAGGCAAACAGCTTTTAATGGAGTGAAATTCATTCCTAAAAAAGGCAAAGGAAATGATTTTCGTTTTTTAAAGATTACTCCGTAACTTTAGGAGATAAAAATTATTTTCAAATACAGTCATACAGCACTTCAAAGAAGTTATCCAAATATATATGAAAATCACCCCCTCTCCCTCCAAAAATTTGCCCCAAAAGTAATAATATATTGTACGTATGCCATGCGCTCCTACTTTCGTGGCGCGGCGTGTTGCTTTAAAAATCACTTTAATTGTTGGTATACAGTGAATTAATAAGATGCGAGAAAATACAGGAGTTGCATGGTCTTTATTTAAAAATATATTCCTGTGTATTGTGTGTAACATATCACGTGTAGTAGCGACGTATTTGCATGTTCGATCATGATGATCGTAAATTTTTTGAGGGAGAGAGGGGGGGGGGTGACTTTCATATGGTTTTCACATATCCCGATGGGGTCTACATACCCAACAAGTTTCATTCAAACCGGGGTGTATCAAACCGGGAGAGATTTCCTTGTCAGTGAATTTTATAGAGAAACTCCGCCTGCGATAATAATCAAAGAGCTTCCCGGCATCACAGGGAAGAAATAATACAATACAGCACATCAATCGATTATATAGTGCTATTTTTTTAAGAATGAAATATTTTTAAAAGTTAAGCCGACTCGAATAATGAAAAGTCGATAATCAAACTTCAAATTGTAATTGCACTAAACTTGCTCAAAAGCATTACTAACAATTCTCCTGTGAATTAGTCGAATGTATTTTTTTAAGAATCTTCGATGTGGATCTAGTATTCTAGTCATACAATTTAAATATATGATCCGACTTTACTTGAATGTCAAGGCAACAGATTCTTACAACCACTGGTCGAAATGCGTCAGCAACAATAAAATCCCATAATTAATCGGTCATTTTGGATCATTATTTAAATCATTTATTTTTTCTTATAATCTTATGAATTATTTTTAAAAAAATATTAGGAAGTTATATACGGGAGAAATAAATAAAAACAAGGAACATAAAGCTAGAAACTTATTAGCTTCTTATAGTAATTATTAGCCTTAAGATTTCTTTTCTATGAATGCAGTCATTTTTTAAGGGATAGACAGACAGAGCGGAGGGGTATATATATATTTATATATTTAGAGAGAGAGATAGAGGGAAATGTGCTCCTGTTTCTCTATCTTCCCCTACATGGTCACGTGAGAGTCGTCTCTCTCCGTGCTTAACCCAACCGCCCTCTGCTGATGAGCCCGATTTACAAGGACCACTCCTATCGCTCGCCATCATCAGCGACAATAAATCAGATTCCACCTCCTCTATCTCTTTCCCTGGCTCCCTCTTCCCCCGTTTGGCTTTTTTTTCCCAGGCACATGCAACATTATCCCACGGATTTCCTAATGCCTTCTCCCTCTCTTTCTCTCTCCAGCCCATCCGAGTCGCCGATTCCCACTCTCGGCTTCCAGTGACGCAATCGAGACGAATCGGCCATCTGGCGAGCGAACAGGGAAATGACGGCGGCCGAAACGCTCGCCACCAGAGGCGACAAGAGCAGGAAGGCAGGGTGTCTGGGCTCAAAATCCCATAGGCAAAAGTATTTGCAGGGAATCTTTTTATTTATATGGAATAAGAGAAAGCTTTCGTCCAGATCTTCCCATCCTCAGCACCATTTAAGACAAAAAATCACTGTGATGCTGATTTTCAATTATCTTTTCATTGCCCTATTATTTGCAATAAATTACATGTATTAATATTTTATCAAGATGTACGATTTAATGTACTCTTAATTTTAATGGGACACATTAATTGTTCTCTACTTCGCAATTTCATTTCTACAGTGAACTGATTTCGTGTACTTTTTTTTAAGATTCCTGAACGCGAAAACTATTCAATCAGTTATATTTGAACTTTATATTTCCTGAAGATTTACAAGATTTGAGTATACTCTTGGATCTTCGATTATGTATTTTTTTAGTTTATGAGGAAATCGATTTTGAAAATCGCCATTTTCTAATTGAGTATTTAAAAAGAGCTTCTTTAAGGGATATCGCTCCTTTTAATATCAGTTTCTAATTCCATTATTAATACAGCCATTTTATTGCCCTCAGTCACTTGAGTTCCAACGAAATCATTTAGTCTATTTATGTAAGTGCCATTTTTATATTTCAATATAGTCATATAGAAGTAGATTATTTCCAAGCAAAACGGGCATTAACCATTACAATTCCACTAAGTGCATACATTACCGCCGTACAAGCATTTGAATATATGAAAGCCTCATTTACCATCTCAGATTCAGCATTCGGGCATGGTTATCGGAATCCACGGAAGGAACATTTGTATTGGAACGTTATTTCTTACTGCTTGTCTACTACGATTGTTACCGGTACAGTTTTCACCTAAACACCACTTCGGATTTGAAGCAGCAGCATGATCCTGACACTTCTTAGATGTAATATGGTTCATTTTATTTTACTTCTAGTTATTGATGGGGAGGTTAAATTTTTTAGTATCTATTGTACATTTGGCTTCAAACCAAAAAGATTTTATTATATTTACAATTGCTATATTAATTGCAATTTTATTTCAAGTATTTTAATAATTTTATCCTTCATTTTATCAGAAAAAGAAAGAATAAAAGCTCGAGAAAAATCATCTCCATTTGATTGTAGATTTGATCCTTATAAAAATGCTACCGTTTTCACTACGCTTCATTATAATTGTAATTATTTTTCTAGTATTCGAGGTAGAAATCACCTTACTATAGCAGCCGCCACGTAAGTTGAACGATCTTTCTGACATGCGCAGCAAGTCATTTCATCAATATGCTTTGTCTGGATTTTACCCATGATGCACTTGTTCTACTATAGTAATGGTGGAGATATCGTTGAAGCGTGGAAAGCCTATTAAAAGTCATAATATAAAACAAATTGCATTCGAGTTGACTATTCTGCATCACTTTTTAATTTATTAATTTCATTTATCTATTTAAAAGAAAAACGAAAATAGAAACTAAATATAAATACGAAAAATAATGTTTCGAAAACGAAAGCGGATGTTTCATGGAATAGCCAAGCGATTTACTTCCCGTTAACGTCTATTGGCTGGCGTTAGAAATGACGTCATCCTGTCGTTCAATTTATGTGGCGGCAGCTATAATACTTAACTCAATTTTATTTTCTTCTTCAAATAAAAATTAACATTTTACATATTTGTATTATAATTATAATATAAAAAATTACAAAGAATTCAGACCTGGCCTGGACTCGAACAAGGACCACGACTTTCGAGGACAATGAACCGCAATGCAGTTACAAACTGTCCGTATTGACTTCCATGAAATCGCAAGACAGCCCAACTGGCAGAGTATGTCCCCGATTCGAAGGTAGGGAATTCTCCTTACCCTAAAACCATGAAATAAAATTGATGAAAAATTTGTGATATTATTATAAGTGAATTATTTCATTGTAATTATATTTCACAAATATGGAAACTTTAAAGTTTTCAACTCTCTATGCTTTATTACAGTTTTGTGATTAGGAATCCTAAAGCTAATTGCACCGTTCTGCAAAAATAGAAATTTTTTTAGCTCCCTTCAGAAATTGTTTGCGGTACTTAATCCGAAGCTGAAGCCCGAACCTCAATTTTATCTTCTACCAGAAAAAAAATAAGGTTTTATTTAAAAAATCGACAGTAATGCTAAAAAATTCAAATTTTATTTACTTTAACTTACCAAACACTGATTAAAATGTTCATTAAAGATACAAATACTCTATTGATGGGCACTTAAGTAGAAGAACATGAAAAAAATTCGTGGCAATCCTCAGTGGGTCGTTTTTGTCCTCTTGTATTCTTCTTCGGATATCTCTCGAAGAAGCGTCCACCATTAGTCTGCTAACAATGTCTCATTCCATTTTCCACTGTCTCTCCTCACCATTTCAGAAATATCTTTATAAAATCTTGTTCATCAGATAGGGCATCAAGGTTTGGAGGAAAGAAATCTAGATGGGAAAGCAGGACGTGGAGGTTAAGAGATATATTGCATCCCAACGCCTGAAACTCGTTCAGCAACTCTTTCACAATCACGCGGTAATTTAACGATCGTTTGTTATCTAAAATTTTTTTGCATACATTCCCAAATGCTTTCTACGCTCTTATTTCTGCTCTATTCAGTTTTTCAGTGAAAGTAAAGTCTGCAAGGAGAGTATAAATATGAGGACCAACAAAAATTACACCTTTTAGTTTTGCATATCAATATGCTTGAATTTTCAGAAAATTAATATCTTTGATAATAAAATAAGTTTCTCTGAAAAATTAGGAAAAATTTAGTGTTGTATATTCGTGTTCAAGCTACCTAAAACATAAAGAAATCACATTTTTATGGACGGGAGGATTTTGATGCAGATCACTAATTTCCAGTTGTCGAATGGAGAAGCGGAAAATTGTGATCTAATTCCCTTTTTTATAAGAAATGCATAAAGCGTTCTGAATAGATTATGGAATTGTTTAGCCAGCATTCCTCCAATCGCTAGCATTATTACATCTGTGCATAGAAAATGGTCGCAGCACTAAGAAAACCATGACCCTGTGATCGACAACAGTTCATCAACAACACAGATCAAAGGCCCTTGAGAAAGATTGCATAAAATATCTAACAGTAAAATGGAGAACTTAGAGGTAAAATTCAATGACATTACTATTAAATTTACTTCTTTACTTGCTAAAATCGAGGAGACTTCTAAACATCTAACGTGACCTTTACGAGCAGCTTTTAGCGACATATAATGAAATGGCTATATTGGAGTCCACACTATTTGATAGAGATTCTTCTCGTATAGATGGCATCTCAAAACGGCTCATGACTTAGAACAATATTCTCGTCGTAATACCCTACGTGTTTTAGCCTGGTAAAAATTTAAAAATGAAATTTGTTGACTTCATGTTAAGTTGTCGTGCTGGAGCAAAATACGCTGATCCTCAAGAATAATGATATCAGAGCAATTCAGCGCAATGTCAGGTAGCTATGGTAATCTCCGAGAGAGTTCTCCATTTCTGAAGACTTAACTCTCAGGAAGAACCAGTTATTATATACGTGAACAGAGCGAAAACGAATTCCCGAGAAAACCGATAAGTCTAATAGAACAATAATTTCGCAATTAATTATGCGCCGGATATGTCCCGTGTCGACTATAACAACCAATGACACATACAGATACTACCGCCAACAAGAAACTGCGCTAACAATGGATAAGGCATCATCAGAAATCACCGGCTGGAAAAGTGTGGCATTGATACATCACGCTTCCTGCTTCACTAGGTTGATGGCGTAATCAGCATAAGACCATATAACGAAACAATACTATGTGGTAATCCACGTAAGTCGTCCAATTTTCGTGTGCATTGCTACACAGAAGCCGAGATTTTTGCCCATGTATTGCTTGTCTGCGAACAAGACTTCAGTCTGTCTGCAAGCAAACATCGGTGGCGATTCTGGGGAATGTTTTCTTAGGAGACATTAGTTTCCCTAATGCAGATCTACAAACGCCCTGAACGCTACAGCTTTTCGAACATTGTTACCTTTATGCCCTAACATTTACGACTATTGCCTTCCCTCCAGAATTTGTTCTAGAGTATGTTACATGCTAAGGTATTCGTTTAGTGTCCAAGTGGTACTTGTACAAGAATTTGTGGTACTTCCATGTGATCCGCGCAGACATCGGATCTTGTTTCGTATGTACCAATCTACCGATTTGCAGCAATTGTAGGACTCTACTTGAAGTATGGAAGTACAACGATTCCGAACACAGGTGCAGTGCATGCTCAGTCGATATTGGTGTTACTGCGTATATAGATGTTATAAATGAGCTCCAATCCGTTAATAACTATTATAGGAATGTGTATTATATGTCTATATAATGCACCCTTATACATAGGAAACCTTCTAGCTATAAGTTGTTTTAGTAACCTATTAAATATCCGTTCGCGATTAGATTAAGTAATGTTTCTTGAATGTTTATAAAGAGTCCATTAAAAGTTATGAGAAATTAATATTGTGCTTTAGAAAAAAAGGTGACGAATCTTCTTTCAAATTCTTTGCAGAGTTGTAGAGAAGGGCGTTGTTGTTGTTTTTACTAGAAGCAAATGGCTCTGCTTCTACTTAGCTCATTATGAAGTTGCTGAATCACCGTTGATTTTTTTTCCATTCCAAATTCATTTTATCCATCTGCGGAAATGGTAAATTCTGAATGCTAAGATGCAGACAGTTGCAAATTGGCAAGTCAGGGAAGATAAGTAAACATTTTTATTGAAGGTTGCAAGATGTCATTTAAGGGTCATGCCACAATGAATTTTGCATTGCTTCAAGTCAAATATTTTAAAGCTTTTTTGTTCTTTAATAAATGCTATGTTACTTATGAAGTTGCATTGATTTTGTTTTGAGAATAGCACACTGAATATGTTGATCATAATTTATTATCGGTGTCAGCCAATATTGGTTTGGTTTGGTTTGGTTTGTTTGGTATTAACGTCCTTTTCAACTGCCATGGTCATTTCAGGACGGCGTTATAGGGGCCGCAAATTTTGCCTCGCAAGGGTTCTTTAACGTGCAGCCGGCAAACGACTACACGGGACCAACGGCTTTACTTCCCTTCCGAAGGAAGTGCGTGATCTCATGATTTTCCCCCTGAAAAAATCCTCGTCGTCCTCGGCCGGGGTCGAACCCGCGTTCTCGGGCATCAGAGGCGACAGCCAATATTGGAGTTTGGCTTAATACTGGATATGGCCTCCTTTGCATAAATAAAATAGTGTCTGGATTTTAAAGGAGTTTTATTTCAAACGAGAAATAAATACTTGACTCGGGAACATTAATAAAACGTGTAACTGAAAATCGTTAAAAAATAGAACTTCCATATTCAAGAGCGTAGAACTTCTATGGGCTTCTCATTTATTTATACATATGTGATATGAGCAACAATTTAAAATCAAAATTTGACATATTTCCCACTTTTATTCATTTATTTAATTAGTATTAACATTTTCATATTTAATTATATCAATACTTAAAAGTCAGTTTAGGGATTAACATTATTTAATATTTTATATTAAAGCTTAACATTGGTTTATGGTATCCTCTAGTGATATAAAATCTATATAACTAAATTTCCTAACTAAGTAGCAGTGAATGATCTTTATAAACGCCATAGGCGGTCTCAAGATAATGATTTTTAAGCTTTGCAAAATTGGAAGAGGTTATTAAGCACTTTTGGAGTTCTGTAAACTGGAGAAGACATGGAATCCAAGAAAGTGAGGGACGATAGGTCTTTTCTATAGTGCAATACATGAATACCGCCATTCGGAATTAAGCCCGAGATCTCGAGAATCAAGGACAAGGACATTCGTTTAATATCTGCAACAATGTATATGTGTTCGTTTAAAAAAAAATTTAATGTAAATTACATTTTAATATCTTACCTCAACCCCGCTTTTTTAACGTAATTGATGATATTTTTCCATGGACAGATTTTAAAAGCTAGTTATTTCTATGTAGAAATATCGCAGATGCATCTTGACTTTTGATGAAAATAAATTCGCACAAGGTTCACCGGAGAACTAATTACTGTAACAAATTTACTCGAATATTAATATGATGGTATTTTTTTTTGGAAAGAGTTCGAATTTAATCTTACAATAAACAACTCTCAACAAACCAATAAAGAATAGCTCAAGATGGGCCCATGTGGGTTTTATCATATGCCATACCTCAGATGTTAAATTATTGATGAAAAATAGGAAAGAAAATTCCACAGCCTGGATTCGAACCAAGTCCAAAAGACATGTAAATAGCATAATGCTTTCATAGCTGCAGTGGCGCAATAGGTTAGCCGAAGGTTCCTGGTTCGAATCCAGGCTGTGTAATTTTCTTTCCTATTTTTCATCAAAAACCAATAAAGTTCACTCTTCTACTCTATTCTTTCTTCAAAAATTGGACAATTAATCACAATTCCACAATAAAGTTCACTCTTCTACTCTATTTATTCTTCTGCTCTCGATCGAATGCTAGAAATCTCAAATATTAAGATGCGCCTAACCTAATCTAACCATGCTTTTAACTTCAGGTGGGTAGTTTTATTTGTATCGGTTCATGGTTTAATTAATAATTAGAACACATTGTCCGCTAGGAACACATGCTGTTCCGTTGTCGGCTCCATTTTGTTACTACCGCCCTCTGTACACGTTTCCATGAACTACTGCATTGTAACTTTTAAATCACCCTGTACTTACTTAATTACTTTTCAAACCCGCTTATCCATTAGGGTCGCGGGGGCAGCAGCCCTATGGAGGATCTCCAGCGATCGCGATCTTCCGCCATCAGGCGCATGTCCTCCCTGGTAATATCCAAGCGACTCGAACCCAGATTCTCCATGTAGTCTAGCCACCTGGTTCTAGGCCGACCCCTTGGTCTCTTACCCATCGGCTTGGAAAATAACATCTGCCTAGGAAGACCAGTTTGCGGCATCCGTATCACGTGGCCATACCAGCGCAACTGAGATCTCTCAATGCGGAGAAGTAGCTGCCTAATACCTAAAGATTCCCTTATTGTGCTGCTGTACACTCTATCTAGTAGGGTAACACCTGCCAGACCTCTCAGAAATCTCATTTCGGCCGCTTGTACCCTGTAGATATGTCAATAATACAAATGCCAAAAATTGTGGACAAAAGTAGTAACAGCTAAATAAGAACAGAAACCACACTTCCACAAACTGTTCTTATTTAGTTTTTACCAAGTGTGCCAAATAAGGTCCACTCAAACCTTTTGATTTTTTGATATCTCAAAATACTATCAATTATAGCACCGTTTACCTTAAATTATCAGCTGTAACGTAAGATAATTTAGTTAATAATATCCATAATTGATTTTTAATCTTAGTGCATGCACGATGACCATAAATTCCTTTGCCATCAAATAGTAATGAAATTTTTGTGTAATGTTCTTTGTCTAATGCTTAATAGTTGAGTTCACAGAAAGAGTTCAAAATGTCTCCTTCTACCTCTTGGCACCTATTCCATAAAGATGTTCCTGGTGCATGGTAACGTCGTCCAAATGCTCGGCAAAATCTTTGATAATTTCTGCATTAACGGTTTTTGAAAAGAAGTAAACCTAGAAATATGGCATAGTGAAATTGAGCACCAATCCCTGTAGGTCTCGCTTGATTTTCTATATCTCGTATTCAGTACATTCTGACTATTCATAAACTTAAGTGAAAACAGGCCTCATCATTTAGAAAAAGTTAAATCCAGAATTTTTCCTGAGAATTGTGTTGAAGAAATCATTTACAGTATAGTAATGCTTTCGTTCTGCATTAATGACTTTCTGTGAACTTATCTGTTAAGCATAAAATTACACAAAAATTTCATTAAGATTGTAGTGTACATTCTGAGTTTATCAGAAAATTTCCAATAAAAGGACTATATGATCACCTTGTATATAAGAAGAATCTTGTTTGTCTCATTTAATTTATAAATTGTAATCATTTTCCTGGACGTACTGTGGTATTGCGTCGACCTAAGGGCGGTGGCCGCTTGACCAGACTGGCGCTGTTAGGAAGGCGCGTTTGCATTCTTGTATATACACATCGGATACACACACACTGGCCAATGAATTAGAAACATTATTAAACATAAGTAAATTTGTTATAATTGGCTGCATCATTGTGTAATTCAGAATTACACATTCGTTCCAACTATACCAGCGGCAACAATGTCAGTTAGGTCCTTTTTTTTCCTCATGCTGATCAAGTTCTAGATTAGATTCACCCAACTACTTCTAAAATAGGTGAAAATTATGTTTGAATCATATGACCTCAAACTATTTTTCATTGAAACGTACCGGGTATTCCAAAAATGAGCGACGATTTGAAAAATCAATTAACGAAAAACGGAAGGCGACAGAAATGTACGGTTTTCTGTGTTCTGCTTAGGAAACCAGAGAATTTATTCGCACCAAGTTTCAAAATTAGTTACATAGTTCGTCAACAGATGGCGCTGTTATTCTCTACGCGTTAATGTCACTCTTACGAGGAGCATAGAGTGACTTTACTATGCTTTCCAATCCGTCAGATTGGCATTGTATATCTCACTCAGCAATGGACTAGCGTGCACGGGCGCATACGAATTTTGTCCTCAGACTACGCCACGTTGTTGCTGCAAATGGTGGTTATTTTAAAAAAATTGTTTTATAGTTTTCCCCCGTCTGCAGCACCATCTGTTGACAAACTTTGTAACAAACTTTGAAACTTGGTGCGAATAAATTCCCTGGTTTCCTAAGCTGAACGCAGCAACCGAACATTTCTATCGCCTTCCGTTTTTCGTTAATTGATTTTTCAAATCATCGCTCATTTTTGAGACACCCGATATGTTTTAATGAAAAATAGTTTGAGGTCATATGATTCAAACATATAATTTTCACCTATTTTAGAAGTAGTTGGGTGAATCTAATCATAGAACATGATCAGCATGAGGAAAAAGAAGGACCTAACTGACATTGTTGTCGCTGGTCTAGTTGGAACGAATGTGTAATTCTGAATTACACACTGATGCAGCCAACTAGATTCTCGAAAGATGCAATATCCAGAGGATTCCACCCATAGTCTAAAAGAGGTAATTGTCTAAACTCATAGTCTTTGTCTTTTAAACAATTAATCGTTTTAAGACCTCTGTCTTTTATCTACTTGTAGGGAGAAACAGGGCATTCACTATGCAACAATGAACAAATGATTTTAACCAAGGCTGTTCCCAACCGACATCTAGCAGAACCAAATGCGCCGGGAATTGAAGCGGATCCTGTCATTTCTGCAAAGAATAGGTAAGTTCGTCTACAGCGGTGTCTAGAATGTTGGCACGTGAAAACCAGAAAAAAGTTACGTGGTCTGACGAACTCACAGTACACGTTGTTTTGCATATACGTAGGCAAAGGGTTGATAGTAGCCCTATGAAGCGTACATTGTCAGGTTGTAGAGTTTCTTCAGTTGATACGGAACTGGTCCCCTGATATTCATAGAAGGTCGAATGCGTTCCACGTACTACCTGAACATTGTTGCCGACCAAATCCATCCTGCAATGCTGCATTTTATCCTAAATTTGATGGATGACAATGCTACTGTTCATACATACTGTAATTCGCGCCATAGGGGATCCAATATATGTTTTTAATTCATTGACCTGTGTGTGTTTGCATGTATGTGCGTGTGTATGACCCGAAATTTTATGTTCTTCACACAACGAGAAAATTAATTTTTTTTAGTCTTTTTGAGAACATAAATTCTTTAGAAATTTGATAAATGTTCGCTACGACTCTCACTCAAGATCTGAACCTGAGAACATGAAATAGGTGGAAAAAAAACTTAAAAATACAATAAAAGACTGCCGAAAGAGTATTTTTTTGCTCTTAAATTTATCATTCGAATGGGTAAAGTAAATTCTCACTGTCGACTACTAGAGCCACCAGTATTGTCTGTGTGGTTTCCCCCTTCTCTATTTGCAAAAGCTCTTCAAATATTTGATACTTTAAAGAGGGGATTTTAAAAAAGTCATAATAATAATCATACCAATTTGGGGAGGGAGACAAAGACGATGATTTATGTAATGTTTGCAAACGTGCGTGTCCCGATCACGCATGGCGGCCTCTTGATGTTTGGTTCGCGGTTCTCCCGTGCGGGGGCGTAACCATCGACGCTCGGAAGACGAGATGCTGACAATGGGGCATTCATCATTGGGCGGAGCGGACTCTTGTCTGTCGGCCGGCCAGGTGGAAACAGGTGCGCCTGCGCCGCCGCACCAACCACCAACGACTCTAATAAGCGTTGACTCTTTCTCGTGAATAATTCAGTGCCGCATTGTATTCAAGGAGAGATTGGAATGGATGAAAGTGAATAATTTTTATTCCGTCCATATATTTTTTTTTGAGGAAGAGGAGAATTGATGGTGGCCATGATGGTCGTGCCCATTCAACTTTTCTTTCATTTTTCGGGGGCCCGTTCGGTGCCAGTGACACCCGAATTCGTTGTTCCCGTTAATGACGTTTTAAGGGTGGATAATTCCACGATTCAACATGTTACTGCCCAATAATAAAGGTTGTCCTTTGTTGCGAATGCCACTCGTCTCGAAAGAAGCGACGCCCTTCAATCAGATTCACCCACCTGGAAGAAGAGGAAAAAAATAGATGTTGTTCATTTTTTTTTAATAATAACAATAATAAGGGTGATAATAATAATAGAGACAATTTCATTCGGAAGAGAGATTTATAGGTGGGGAGAAAATAAATAAAAAGGACAGGCTTAAGGACAGGAAAAATCTTTATTTACATGAAAAGGATAAAATGCTATAAAAATCATAATAACAACAACAACTCTGCTTTAAAATGGCTGGATTGCGTCCTCAATAATGGCGATGGAGTCTACTCAAATTAGAGGGAACTCGTGGCACGTCAAAGAAAATGTTTCATGAAATATGCGATATTATTCGAAATAACAAATCAAGAAAAAGAACTACCGGTAAATAAGTTATGAAACTTATAAGTACAGGGATGTTTAGTAATACACTGTTATTACACTGTATCTAAAAAAAGACTAAGTGTGAGTTACGACATCCTTATGACATCTTTCTCTTTTAAATTATTTCAGTTTTTAGAATACTATGAAAAAGAGGACAAATACTATCAAACAGCTCGCTGGAAGTTTTAAATTATCATCCGTTGAATGCTTTATTTGTCTATCTATGTTAAACCTCATTTTAACCTCATTCTTCGGCAAAGGAATGTAGAAACAAGGAATGCCGTTTTTTTTTTCCTTTTTATTTTATTGTTGAAGGCGTACGCGCTCATATCGCTTCTTTACCGATGAAATTTGTGCAATGGAATATCATTTATAAGAGTTGTGGCGATTTTTGTCTAGAAAATTCTTCCTCTTCCTAGATTCGGAAAACACACGAAAAAAGAGAATGAAGTAGAATAAAAAGGTGCAGCCAGCAGAGCAGATTCGAAAATATTGCCTGATGAAAGTATTTTTATTAAGGTAGCAATTTTCGCCGGCGTTATCGTTCTGATCTTGTCGCCCACGCAAAACAAATGCGATGAATATATACATGATCATCATGAAACTGCGTGCGGGGGAGGAAGAGAGATAGAAAGAGAGACAAATTCCTAGTGCCGTCTGGTGTTAGGATAGGGCAGTCTCAGTCAGATAAAGAGGCACTTTAAAACGTTTTATTAACATTTTTAATTTTAGACATCAACTTTAATAAGAAGAAACCAAACTGAAAAATATCTTACCCACGAACATATAGGCAATCACCTTATTTCCAATAATTTCGAAGGTTAGAGGTCTTTCGTTTCAATTTCTCCATGTTATTTATCAACAGTTGATTAGATTTTATGAATTAAGACTAAACAGTTGGGATCTAAACAGCTAAATTCTTCGTATTTTACATAAGAAAAGAAAAAGAAGTTTGAATTTATTATCCGTGGTGATTAACCAACTTACAAGTAAAATCATCTCCTATGACAAATACGAGGGTTGTTTTTTTTAAATAAGGTCCGTTTTATAATAAAAACCAAACTATATATTTTCAAAATTTATTTGTTTACCAGATTCTATTTTTTCACATAGTTCCATTAAACACTTGTCTTAGCACTCAATGAGCTTCTGCATACCCTCTTCATAAAGTTTGCAGCGGTGAGGAGAGCAAGGTAATTTTCACTTCATCGTTGCTGAAACGCAGGCTGCCGATAAACTCCTTAAATATCGGAACAGGTGGCAGTCATTGGACTCTAGATCCTGACTGTAAGGGTGGTCAAGTTGTTGCCAAACAAAAGATCTGATTAAAGCTTGCCTTTGAGTACAGGAGTGTAGCCTTGCATTGTCGTGGAGCAACAACACTACGGGTCCATTGCATTATCCTTACATGTTACTGATATGTCAATGAATGTCCGCTGCTGTCACGTTTCTTCTGTCCAAAAACGGATAACCGACCGCATTTCGCAGTCGGCGACAACTTCAGTAATCTTCAACATTTTAATGGTACAGTGCGAAGCATAAATACCGACGCCACGGCTATAAATACTGTCTGCCTGTTGCAAGAGATATGCTGCGCATGTATTTTACAATGAGCGTGCTAGATTTCCAAAGATATTTACGAAATAGCATGTACTTACTTAAAAATATCCCTCTTACATGCTGTATGTGAAATATCCGCAAATAGCATGTACATAAGATAAAAATGTACTATGTCCATCATTTCTAAGGGACATTCAATAAGCGACGTTATAAAATCGAGTGTTCTCTTACTGTCCTACTTGATGAAGTTGATGGTCTCTGTGTGATTTCTTTCCCGCTATGTACTGCAAGGCCTCCATCAACTTTATTCAATAAGTAATATAAAACGGATTTGTTTCCTCGGTCTAGATTGGATAGATAACTATTTAATGCATAGCATCCTTTAACCTTCCCGAATTAGCTCATGGTGCTTCATCGTCTTCTGCTAGTTAGAAGCGAAACAACTTTCAAGTTAGTTTATGAGTGAAGTGTGTTCCAAACAGATATCAGTAATTGAATTTATGTTGGTGGAAAAGGAGACAGTCACTCATGTTCACACTCGCTTGCAGAAAGTCTCTGGAGACGTGACAGTCCAAAAAATACTGTGAATCGTTGGGTGCAACGTCAGAACAAAAAGATTGGCTGCAACATAGACCGGAAGAGTGGTGCCGTTCAAATTGGGGAACTTCCTGTAATTAAAACTTCAATAAATCAAATTTTTTCTTTTTCAAACAAATATGTTGCATTACTTATTGAACGACTCGTAATTTTTAAAAATAAACATTTACGAATTCTCGCTTAATTTGAAAAGCGAGAAATATTTTAAGAGATATTACCAAAACACTGAAGCAGTACAGTGAGGTATAAATTTTGGAAGTATTTTTCTACAGAAGTGTTTAAGTTATTGGACTAAAGGAGTTTTAAAAAAGCCACGCTTTTCTATAAAACTTTGTTATTGATACAACATTTATAATTATATTTTAATAGGCACTCAAGAACTTTTTCTTGATGATTGATCTGCTTATTTTTCCATAACCTCAGTTTTCAAGAGTCTGAACATTTATAGCACGAATGATCTAATTACAACAGAAAATAATCATCATAGTCTAAGAAAATTTAAATTATAATTATTTAAATTGATCACATTTATTTAAAAATAAATGAAGCATTGAATTAGACATGATCAGACAAGCTTAAAGCAGCTTATGTGAGAGTATTAATGAGAAAAAGTGTTTCCCAGTGAATTTTTTTTAAAGAAACACCCTAGACCACATAGGTAAAACACAAAAACAAAATCATCAGTGCATTGAAAGCCATTTTGCATTGGAAGGCTGTGGTCAGTAAGAAATGAAAATTATGAAAAATAAGTTTGTTTTGAAAGTAATACGTGCGCACCTCTTAAAGTGTTTGCTTTTTCAATATCTCCAGCAGAATCAGTCAGTTGGATTCAAAATGATCAAAAGCAATAGTTACTTAATACGGTGAGTCATTTGTCTTTCTAAGATTAAATCAAAAAATACAGGTGCTACTATAAACCATTCATTCGATTTCAAAACACTGCATTTTCCAAAGTACATACTGATATAATTGATACAGGAAAAGAATCAAGTTTTCAATAAAGCAAAAATCAGCATCACGGTTTCATAGCGTTATGTAGCCTCCTCAGAGACAGACGATATAAGCCTGAAACATGGAGCATCCATCTTGAAACAGATTTATAATGCAATCCGTTTCTTTTTGTAAACTGTCTTATTGTAGACGGCACCACTGGTTGTCCTCAATCAAATTCATGAGTTTTAAAATTACAGGAATGGTTTCTTTTAGAGAAAAAAATTCGAAAACTTATGTGGACACTTTTGTGTTGCTGAACTGAGGAGAATATAGAACATCCAAAGCGATAATATAGGCCTAAGCAAGTGTTTTGCAAAAATCATAATAATTTCACCAGTAGGAAAAATTATCAACTATATAGTTGAAAATTTTTTAAAAAACGGAGATGTATATAAAGAAAACGTTCTCCGTTGATGGACATGACCACAGTAAATATTACATACCAGTTATAATTAATCGGAAACAATCTTATGAAATGTGAGAGCGCCTAAAAACTGGTTGTGAAAATGCGAGAATTTCTTCATTGAAATACGCCTTTTCTCTTCTCACGTTTTACCTTCTTTGTACGTATTAGATATATAAAAAATTTATTCTTAGCTGATGGTAGCCGATTTCTGCCTAAGACTCTAAAAAAATAAATTTTCTTTAGAAAATATGGCGGGTAGCATCTAAATTACTCAAAGCGTAAGAAGCGCCACGCCCAAATGCGTATCAGGATAAATGCGTTTAATTAATAGATAAATGAACAACAGGTTATGTTAATAAACGTTTTATCGCTTATATGCATATCTGAACAGTCATTTTGCGCAATTAGAGCTAACTTGAAAATCTTTAGCAATTTAAATAATACCACAGTCTCTTTATGTGTAATAATTTGTATCACTAAATTGAATAAGAGTGGTAGAAATTACAGTAACCATACTTCGTTGTATCTCAGATAGAGTACAGGATGTTTCTAAATTATATCCCGTATTATACATGTTTATTACTCAAAAACTATTACAGATTTTAACGTGATTTTATTTTATTCACAAAGAAAAACTCAAAAAGTTTCTTAGCATGCCTTAATAAATTTCAATGCCCCCCCCCTCCCATTTATGGGCGCGAAGGACGTCAAAGCGAAACTCTGTTTCCTCCCATGTTCGGGCTAGCATTTCGGGGGTGAATTCAGCGATTATTTCAATTATTCTGTTCTTGAGAGTTTCAATGTCTTGTACACTCTGTCTTTCACATATCGCCAGAAGAAAAAATCCAGAGGCTTCGTATCGGGTGAGCGACGGGGCCAACGGATTGGCCCATCCCTTCCAATCCATTGTCCTGGAAAGTTCGTATCAAGGCACTGCCTAACTTGCAGGCCCCAGTGAGGAGGTGCTCCATCTTGTTGGTAGACTATGTTGAGCTGCAGTTCTTCCACCTGTGGAATCAGGTTGTTCTCCAGCATATCTAGGTAGGTTGCAGCGACAATGGTGTCTTCAGTGAAAAAGAAAGGTCTGATTACTCGATCATGCATTAAACCGCACCAAAATGCTGGCCCGAACATGGGAGGAAATCGAGTTTCGCTTTGACGTCCTTCACGCCATAAATGGGGGGCACATTGAAATGTATTAAGGCATGCTAAGAATTTTTTTGAGTTTTTCTTTGTGAATAAAAAAATCACGTTAAAATCTGTAATAGCTTTTGAGTAATAAACATGTATGATACGGGAGAGAATTTAGAAACATCCTGTAGGGTAAAGTGATCAAAAACTGGCCCCAACTTTTTAAATTAAGCTTAAAGACACCATCTTTTATTTGTTGATCGAAAAATAAAATGTAAACCAGTAAATGCTACTTACAAGGGAACCCCAGATATCCTTTTTTGCGCGCAAGCACACCGTGGAAGTGATAGCGTTGCGCGCCAGTGAAGCGCCCCGGAAGTGCGCAAAGTTCAAAAAACATGGCGGAAAGATGGGAGGCAAACTTGTTAGAGCAATGTTATTAAGCATAAAACCTTAATTTTGCTGTACAATTATTCGTCTCGAAATAATTCATAAGATGAGGTAGGCATCCATGAATACTATTTTTATTTAAAATTATAAAGCACCGCGATACATACCCCCTCACCAACGCAACGTATTACTCAACGTTGCACATGAAGCCAGCCCCGTGTTTGATTACCGAATTATTTATTAAAATGAAATAATAAATTAAGAAAATGGTTATTAATTACTCTAGATATTTTTTACTGGAAGGCAATTAGCTAATTGTAATAATCTATTTTAAAAACTAAGTTTGTTAAGAAATTTGAGAAGCCATTCAATTCCCATCTGCTGCTGTCTATTTCATCTGAATTGGATTCTTGCTCATTGCTGTGAGTAGTGGAAGAAAGAAGTTCCGTTAAGCGCATTAATACTACCGCTTTAGCAATGGTTCAAATTTTTTCGTTTTCGTGGTTTATTTTGAAAGAAATAAAAATCCGCACTCTCTTATTTCGCAAGCATCTATTGTAGCTTCAATTGAGTAACATATTTCAATTTGGTGGAAATCTGTGACATACATAAAGATTTTTCTATCGAAAAATGGAAGGAAAAATTCTGCGACCTGGGTTCGAACCAGGAACCTCGGCTGTCATGGCCGACGCCTCTACCAGTTGGGCTATCGCAGACACCCGGCCAGCCATGCTGATTCAAGGTGTCTTAAAGACAACCAAGTTGTCATGGTTGAAAGCCCAATGGGTGGCAGGCACCTGGCTCACTGATCGAGAATCTCTCCTATCCAACCATCAGAAGCGTCGGCCAACTGGTAGAGGCGTCGGCCATGATAGCCGAGGTTCCTGGTTCGAACCCAGGTCGCAGAATTTTTCCTTCCATATTTCGATAGAAAAATCTTTACCTGATGCTTGGTAGGCTTATCTCCAGTTATAATATCATTTATTATTTCATTTATCTGTGACATACATGTTCGAGGGATTCCCATGTTAGTTTAATACATTTTGATTGTTTTTGGTTTTTTAAAATCAATCTGGATCTGCTAAAAATGTTGCCTGAAACTGTAAGTTCTTTCCGATCTAGTGACACTATTATCAATCAGGATGAAGCTGAGAGATCCCAACTAAGTTTCTAAACTTTTCCCAGCCACCTGGAATGCCACCGCACAACCTTATCTTCAAAGAAGGAGCTCCAGTCATGCTGTTGAGAAACTTGGACCCTCCACGACTGTGCAATGAAACAAAGTCAGTCATCAAAAGCATGAAGCCTCATGTTATCGAAGCTATAATTATCACAGGGAAATACAAAAATGAAATTGTGTTCATTCCAAGAATCCCGCTGATTCCATCAGACACAGATTTGCCATTTTCTCTTAAGCTCAGTTTCACTGTGTCAATCAACAATTCTCAGGGACCATCTCTTAAGGTTGGGCTTGTTCTGAAGTCTCCTTGCTTTTCTCATGGTCAGATGTATGGTGGTTGCTCACATAACCTTTACATCAAATCTAGGCAGAGAGGCTTCACTTAGAACATTGTTTAATTGGAAGAATTGGAAACTCTGCATTAATTCCATATTTTGTATGTGTTTGTGTTTAACTATGTTTTTTGCTTTGTTCAACAGAATAAACTCTTTCAACTAAAAACTATTCATGACAAGTTTTCTTTCAGTTATATTAGGTTTCAATGTTTAGTGTACAGCTTTTTTTTTTTTTATTAAAACCCGAGTAACGTCGGGTATTAAGGCTAGCCTAATATATGCATCATTATTTGGTCAAATAATTATTAACTTGCTGCATTCATGTGGCCAGAATATGGTCATTGTAGTAGGCCAGAAAAAAAGACATGATTGGCCAGAAAAAAGGCAGAGGTGGCTATTAACAGGACGAATTACATGGTTTCGAAAAATCATTCCTACCGATCATAAAATACATCCCATGGCTCTCCCATTGATATACACTGAAGTGAATATAGTTTTGTAATTTTCGGATATTTTCTCTCTCTCAAAGAACTGTTTTCTTCATCAATTGCTTTGATTAAAAAGCTGATACGAATACGCTGAAAACCTATAAACGTATTAATGCATTGGCGGCAATGCAACTTTTTCAGAGTGTTATGAAAACAGGAAAGAAACTATCGTTTCGTCACTTTCTGGCTAACAAAGACAGTAAATACACATGCAGGATGAAATTTTGGTTCAGCAAAACTCCAGACGGGATCAGTATAAAAACAAGATTTCAATTATTTTAACATTTTTAAAAGCGGCCAGCATTGGTCAGTGGCCATTGTTTGGTCACTTTACCCTACATCCGAGGCAATGAAAAGCCTATTGGCCTAGTCGGGACTTCAGAATTGGTTCATCATACCCGAAATGTCGTGTATCAGAGGTATTTTACCTGAAGACTAGACTTTAAATGACAAGTTCGCATCCTATCCTTGTATAAATGAAATCATAATCATTCACTATAATAGAGCAACCTGATTTAAGTTTTTTCTTAACTTAAAGTTAGTAAGTGACTGCCCACTCAAGCGTTCGAGAGCTTCGAAACCACTGAGCCGCGAGTTCAAGCCCCACCGAAACATGGATGTTGTGTTTGTCCTCTGTTTGTCTGTGCACAACTTGGTTATTCAGAACAAAAAGCTCGCGACACACCGGCTGGTATAATCTCCTTCGCATCAAAAACGGTATTTAACGAAAAATACAGAAAAAAATGCGCGGACTTGTGTTAGAAAACGTAAAAAAACGAAAAAAGAAAATGAAAATTAGTAAGTGCCATATGAAATTGTGAGGCTAATATTGTTTTGAAAGGTTTTTTTTTTAATCTAACAATGCACTAGATAATTTATTTTATTATTTTTTTTTTCTTTTTATTCTTGTTTTTGTTTCAGCATTTGTTTATTTTATATAACTAGGATCCCCTAATGATCGAAATTCGATCACATTTCTGAGAAAAAAATATATACGTGTTATTGTGGTAGCTTCAATCTTGCTTATTAATAAACTTTGAAGAATGAAAAATAGATAACACAATAAATATCCAAAATGCTTTACATGACATTTCTGATACTCCCGATTCATTTCACCGCAATGATAACTTTGAAAATTTCTCGGAATAATATTTAAAGCACATCTAAGGGTATCTTTTAATATATCTATCGAATTATTATCTAAATATAATATTTATATTTACGCTAAATTGTCCCTCCCTATCTCTGCGTCTCCCCCCACCGTCCCACTGTGGAAAATTAAGGTCTGTTTCGGACCAAAAATCGATAACTTTTTTGTTACTAAAGAAAGAGTGCTAAAACTTTGCACAAACATAAAGTAGCATATGACGCTTCTAATGAATTGCTTTTTATTAGAATTTTTCATAATACAAAATTTTTAAAAAATAAATAAAAATCAAAAACTTCAAAATTGATATTTGTTTTATTTTTAACTAAAAACATTACTTTCAAAGTGAATAAAAAAACTTAAAATAGCTTAGAAAACGACTAAACATACATAAAATGCTTACCTACTAATTATAGAAATATTTTGAATAGTTGGTTAATAACAATTTTTAAGTAGTTGTTTCCATGGAATAATGTATAGGTACAGAAGAGTATGAAATACATCCTCATTTGTAGCTGATAGAGAGCATTTCCTGGCATGATGAAGGCGAAATTTTTTATAATCCTTATTACGGGATTCTTGCGCTGCTTTTGAAAATTTCCACTGTGAATTTATAGTGTTTCAACTCTTTATATATTAATTGCAGATAACATTTTCACCGCAAAATGAGTGCAAATAAACTAAAATGGCATGGTATCAATGAATAATTGATAATAAATAAAAAAATAAACGCCAAATTGTTGTTATAAATAATCAAAATGTGAAACCGCGATAAATAGCGGTTTTCCGCTTTCTGACTTTTATCACTTTTTTCCCGATAACTTCGGAAACCACACATTTTAGCAGCTAATTTTTATAAATGTGTTTTTAATGAATACCTAGGCTACAAATTAATATTAAATGTAAAGCGTGGGGAAGCATGGGGTGATTGCCAAAAGTCTCGATGAACTTGAAGAATATTTTTTTCCTCTTATTTTATTGTTCAATTAATTACTCGTAAACTGAACCATAAAATTAAAAACGTAATATTGTCCTAAAGAAGAGCTTTTCAGAAATGTATTGTACTTTATAACTATTCCTACAAAGTTTTAAAGGAAATTAGCTTTTACAGTGATGAAGCGAACAGGTTTGAATTGGACATCCACAAAAATAATAAACAGTAGGGCTTCAAACATTTTCTTTTTACATGAAATTATGTGAAATTCCTGTATTATAAAGATTGATTATTAAACTATTAAATAAAATTGAAATATAATGTCAGTAGCGACATTAGTAAAAACAATTTATAATAAAGGGCAGGAACTTGATGAAGATACTCTGCAGCTTTTGAAAGTCAACGAACTGATTTCAGAACCAAGGTCCCCAAATATAATACAGTACCTATAATGTACCTATACATTATTAGATAGAAACAACTGTTTAATTATTCAAAATATTTCTATAATTAGTAGGTAAGCATTTTATGTACTTTCGTCGTTTTCTAAGCTATTTCGTTTTCACATAGAAAGTAACGTTTTTAATTAAAAAAAAAAATAAATGCCAATTTTGAAGTTTTTGATTTTTGTTTATTAAAAATTTTGTATTACGAAAAATTCTAATAAAAAGCAATTCATTAGAAGCGTCATATACTACTTTATGTTTGTGCAAAATTTTAACGCTATCTTTAGTAACAAAGAAGTTATTGATTTTTGGTCCGAAACAGACCTTAATTTTCCACAGTGCGTCCTGTCAATATTCTTCTTCGATGCATTTAAATTACTTTTTAAATAATAAAAAATTTCATTTGAACTACATTTGAAATTACATTTGGAGTGAATGTCATTTATATAGAGAACAAAAAATTAACTTACCAAATTGAAAGCAGCAAATATTCCACAAAGCAATTTGAAATGAATACAACGATTCTCTCACAATTTCAAAAATGACACGCAAGCAATGTTTTTCAAATGAACATCAACAAATCAAATTAAAATGCTTTCAAATGAACATCAACAATGATTTGAGTTAATTTGATATTTGATATGTAAAATAAAACAATAAAAAAGGCAATGCTACATACCTTGATAAATATGGCGCACAACCTGTTCCTTAATGCTACCTTTTTTGAAACGCTTTTACCTGTGTTAACGTGAACAAATACGCAAACAAAATATATTGTGCACATCTACAGCACAGGATCTTTCCAATCATATACGTTTTATGCGTATTCGTCCACGTTAACACGGGTAAAAGTGTACGGCAAAAAATGTGTTCCCGTATTTATACAGGGTGATTCTGAAAAAGTGTGTATAACTTTTAGGGGAAGTAGTATGGGTGATTCTAAGCAAAAAAAATTCATATGAACATGGACCCAAATTTGAACGCTAATATGAACAGAAATAAAAATGCCGCCACCAAGATCAACAAGTTAATAACTCAGGTTCGGTAACGCCTAGAATAATGAATTTTGGAGGAATAATAGGGTACATAAAACTCTGTTTACCGTTAAAGGTTGATCGAATCCCAACGAGTAGTTTCCGAGTTACGCACTCAACATCGTAACACGTGCTGGTTAGTACTCGCATGTGAGCACTGTTACAATTTTGAATGCGTTCTACAGAGTTTTATGTACCCTATTATTCCTCCAAAATTCATTATTTTAGGCGTTGCAGAACCTGAGTTATTAACTTGTTGATCTTGGTGGCGGCATTTTTATTTCTGTTCATATCTCAGTTAGCGTTCAAATTCGGACCCATGTTCATATGAACTTTTTTGCTTCGAATCACCCATACTACCTCCCCTAAAAGTTATACATACTTTTTCAGAATCGCGACCTGTATATAGATGATATTTTATTTGAATTTTATGAATTTTTATTAACCTTGTGGCAATCGTTCATCCGGAGACCTACTTGTCGGCTTTTTTGTTCATACTTGCCCCGGACTGGAACTTGTAATCTTTTTATTAAATTAAATTAAATTAAATTAAATTAAATTAAATTAAAAAATAATAAAAAAATAAAATAATAATAATAATAATAATATTTATATTTTAATAAGATAAGACCTGGCTCGATATTAAATTTTTCTCCGTAGTTTTTAAACAGTTGTATTTAAAGTTTCGATTTTATTAACCTAATTATTTTTTGACTATACATTTCTGAAGAATACGAATTGAGTCTTGCTCGATATACATTGTTACGCCACTTGTTCCAACCATGAGGCCAACGAGATAACAAGGCCTGAAAAAGTCACCTGACCATCGGGGTGCTAGCAACAATCCAACCTTCATTGTCTCCATCTTGGATGTTAACAATCAGTGTTTTTTCGTTTGTTGGAAACAATGAAGGTTGGATTGTTGCTAGCACCCCGATGGTCAGGTGACTTTTTCGCTTCCAGGCCTTGTTATCTCGTAGGCCTCGTTCCAACCATTTACATCGAATTGTTCCAACGATATACATTGTTCCAATCCCGGAATTCCTCTCTGGTGGGTTGACCCGACTAGTTACGCGTTGGCGCAATGCGTGGAAAGGGATGGCGACTATGTAGAAAACTGAATAGTGCATTACATAGAGGACAAATATAAGTATCAGATACAAAAAAAATAAAAAAATTACGGAGCAGGAGGCAAAAATTCTTGAACGACCTCTTATAAAAATCGGAATAACGCCCCGCCAGTAATTACTCATTTAATTTTTTTTTTTTAAGGCGCCTTCGTAATCCTAAAAGGTTATACTGTAAATTAAAATAAGATTTGTATTTTTATTCTATCTAACGACCTCTTATATCTTTGGGTGAACTGATTTTTGGGTCGCCCTGTACAAGGATAATCTAACCCGTTTAATAAATAATAATAATAATAATAATAATAATAATAATAATAATGCCTTTCCTATCCTTCTTTCTGCTATTGGGGTTATTCTACACTCATCACACAAAAGCCTGTCAACACTGAATTTAAACCCACACTTATACAAAACCTTACAGAAAGCCATAATCTTAAAGACTTGTCACATTGTAAGGACATTCCTACACCCACACATTAGTACTTCCACGAGCAGGTAATTTTTCCCTTCCTTATATTTGAGCCACCTCTGGGACTTGGCTTCCGGATTTGATCCGAGTTTGGTTTTCCAAAACAATAATGTAACAACAACGGGAAGAAGCGAACCAGAGCTGGAAGCTAGACACCCATGTTGCCCCCCAACGGGCAAGAGCCCAAAGCGAGCTTAATGATAAGATTATTAAAACAATAGGGTTATTGAAGCAATAATAATAATAATAATAATAACTGGTCTCCGAACTTTATAGAAAATAGATTGGAGTATGACTGATCATTTACAATCTTTCCCTTATTCAAGAAATCTACATACGTCGTTGCGATCCCAAAACACCGTTAGCAAAAGTTTACCCTTCACGGGTGATGGATTCACCAAAGTGCTTACACTATTCAAAACAGCGATGAATGTGCCCAGTATATTTTCCAACCATATATGACAGTTACGATGAATGCCAGCAGATATTTCATGACCACACGAAGTTCTGCACTGGAATTAACTGATCGACGCCATCCTGAATGGTGATAGAATGTGGAGTCAAAGAGTTATCCGTTATAGCTTACTAGGAGTGGATGAAACCATTGATACGGAATATTGTAATCAGTATAGGTGACTCGTCAAAGATGCCATTCTTCCCTATGATAATGTTAGATCTCATGTTTTACGTCCAGAAACTGAAAGAGTGGAAATTTGAAGTTCTACTTCTTCCCACTGACTATAATTTTTCAAATATTTGGACGATTTCTTCAAGGGGTCTTTCTCAATCCAGAGAATATATAAATAGCCTTTAAGAAATTATACACTCTAAGTTTAAAATGTTCTTTAAAAATACCATAAATATTCTTAGTAATTGATGGGAGAATTAATTGTGGCAGATGGTGCATATTTTGAGTAAAGATTTTCATTTCACATATGTTAGTAATATTTTGACATACAAAAAAAATTCCGCCCTCTTTCAAATGGAGCAACCTGACACTTAATTCTTTTCCCGGTGATACATTTTGTTTAGATTGAGTTCAGCTGGAACTTGAACCCCAGACTTTAGGCAGTCACGTTAATCAACTACTCCATCAAGGACATATTTAGTTTAACATACTGTTTTCATTTCTATTGCTTAAGTTGAAATATTTTCATCGATAACCAACCAGGAAAAAAACAAGAACAAAATCGCGCCCTCGTTCTCTAAAACGCGCACTTTAATCTCGTCCCATTGACAAGGATACGACCCAACAATAGTTTTACTGCCGTCGTGACTAATAAATTACGACGTTCCCTTGGGACACGGCAGCTTTTTTATTATTATGGCTGGTTCTACATGAAGATGTTTGTTATTATTACTCTTGACAAACCTTACTGTTTTGGTGGGGAAGGGGAAACTTTTTCTATTTAGAATCGTGCTCCTTCAAAAGGAGGCTAAAATTTGAATTGAGAGGAGCTTAGCCTAGGCCATTATTGGAATGGAGCAGACAAAGGCTGTGCTTGTGTTCAACACCTGCGGAGCGTTGTAAAAATCGGTTATTTATCAGCTTTTCATTCAAATTTTTCCCTTTGCGAGGGTGGAGTCCGCTCGTGAGGAATGTCACCCACCGGTCGTGGAACCTAGGAGCCGCCACCCACGCGTTTCGCGCTCGCCGTGTCAACGTCGTGACGACTGCGCCCCATGCACGTCATTGGCGTTGCACGTGCCGCTGTCGCTGCCTTGTAATCAGCGAGTTGAGGCGAAGAATGTGTCCCCGATCGGTGGGTGGGTTATTGCGCTTTTTTTGTCTGTTGAGCGACTCCTTCCGCCCTCGCGTCTTGTGCTCGCGCGCCTTCTCCTCTTTAGCGACCTGCGCTTCTATCTATTCTGGCTGCCTTAAAAATTATTGCATCAGCAGATGAGAATTTGATATTTCGGCTTCTCCCGTGTACAGATGGCGCTTTGTCTTTTCGTGAGAAGGGCGTGAAATATTTTCAAACCAACCAAATTGGCGTTTTGTGTCAATGACTAGGATGGGTGTAGGTGTCTGTAGATAACAGGAATTGCATGGGAGTGTGGGGTTTTCAGTGTTATTCCGTTGATGTTTGTGTGTGCGTGTCAAAAATTAATCTTCGGAACCTCTCCATACTTTTTACATGTCGTAATTGTAGTATGATTAAAGGCCGCACTTGATTAAGCGGAAGTAGATGGTGTTTGATGTAATTTAATTTTCCAGCTAATAAGACTAATAAATCAAACATTCTTTAAATGTCTCCAGGACAGAAGTGCAAATGATCACAATGTTCTCGTGTTTGTGAAATTTTTGTTATTATTTCGTTTAATGAAAATAAAATTATCTTAACAAATTCTTATATCAATTCAGTTCTCTTAATGCGACAGTCATTTGCTTTCGAAATATTTCAATAATAACACGCATACTTTGTAATAGCCGTGTGGGCAAATATAAGCTTTAGGTATTCAGCGCTATTTTGGTTACTGCGAGGGCTTCATAACGAAATAATTACTTCATTCCCTTCTATCAACTGATAAATTTCCCCTTATTTCATTGGTTACTGTTAAAGCAAAAGTTTATGAACATGTAATTACTTCATGTACGCTTGGTAAAAGCCTATATAATGTTCAAGCTCACTTAAGATGGCGCTTAATGGTCATGTTTACCAAATTTTCTCACCGAAAAATTTCAAGCTTTTTTGTTTTAAGATAACAAATTAGATTACGAATATAATAGACCAAAGAAATTATGGATCCTTATAATTCTAAAGTGCCCTGAAAGATGATAACCCTTTCTCGCAAGGTTAAACGGTTTATTACCCATTAAGACGTAAGTTGAGCACCCGATATATAAAACGTTCCATAAACATAATAATATCGGGTGATTCAGTCAATTTCTGACCATTTCACTCGAATGCCGTGCATTAGGGATAAACAATTGAAAGAATATGAGCGCCATATCGAATTTCTAAATAGTTGGAGTTTGCATTGTTGCAACGGCGCTGCATGAAAGTCGTATTGTTGAAAAATGGTGCCCGCTTTATCAACAGAGCAGAAATGCAAGGTTGTCGAATGGTATTTCGAGACAAAATCACCTGTAACCGTGCAGAGAAAGTTCCGGAAGGAGTGTAAGTGTGGAGACGCACCAGGCAGGCAAGCAATCATGGATTTTGTCAAGCAATTTCGTGCCACTGGATGTGTTAAAGGCAAGAAAAAAGGCGGGAGCGAAGCTCGTGTTCGAACGGCCGAAGTTGTCGAAAATGTTCGCACAAGGTTGGTCGATTCCCCTACCAAAAAATCTGTTCGCCGCCTATCCATTGAAGAAGGGCTGCCGTATATCACGACGTGGCGAATTTTGAGAAAGGATTTACACCTGTTCCCGTATAAGATCCATGTTTATCAGGAGTTAAAAGACACTGGAAGACAGAAGCGACAACAATTTGCGATGGAGTTTGGAGCAGAAATGGAAGCCAATCAAGACATTGTGGACAACCTGTGGGTGTCAGATGAGGCCTTCTTCCATCTGTCAGGTGACGTTAATAAACACAACGTTCGTTTTTGGGGTTCCCAGCACCCTCATGAGATCCATAAGTCACCTCTTCATCCACGAAATGTTATGTCTTGGTGCGCGATTTCCAAAAGAGGCATCATTGGTCCGTTTGTTTTGAGGGCACCGTAACGTCACAGGCTTACCTTAACATGTTGGAAATCTTCTTCATTCCCGAGCTGCGAAGGAGGCGTATACCGCTTCGACATCAATGGTTTCAACAGGATGGGGCTAGGCCTCACACCACTAATGAAGTGCTAGACTTTCTCAATCAGAAATTCGGAAATTGTGTCATTTCAAACAGGTTTCCAGATCGATTCGGGGGTGGCTTTCTCTGGCCCCCTACGAGTCCTGACCTAAACCCATGTGATTTTTATCTCTGGGGGTTCCTTAAAGACAGTGTGTTCACTACAGCACCAAGAACCCTTGACCAGCTGCGACAAAGCATCGTCGACTGCTGCACCCTTGTGGATGCAGAAATCCTGGATAGAGTTATGAACAACTTCACCATTCGGCTGCGAGCAGTTCAAAACGTTCGTGGTGACCACATTGAGCATATCATCAAGACTTTTCTACGGGAATAAAAACTCCGAACTGTCTAAAATATCATACTGAAATGCTAAGTTTGTAAACATTAATGGGTCAATAAATCATAGTACTGAAATGGTCAGAAATTGACTGAATCCTCCTGTATATTTTTGTATTAGTATACAGGATGGTTTCCTTCAATCCTATATTAAATGATTCAAAACTAATTTCTAATTCACTTACAGTTTAAAAAAATTTCAATTTATAAATCGTTTATAAACGTTAGTCAGTAATGATAACACTACTAACGCTCAATAATAATTTTTTTTCTTTTTGTTGATAATTCTAAAATTTTAACGCGTAAAATTTTATTAAGAATCCAACAATTCTTCAGTAATACTTTTATTATCATTGTTTGCAAACATAGAAAGAATTTTTTAAATATGTAAGATTGGACTTAATATGAAATGTCCATTGGTTCCTTCTTTAAATTCAAAATAAATATTTAAGAAATTGCCAAAAATAAAACAATAAGATTTTCGTTTAAATATAGCTATGGGATCTACGGACGTTTCACACAGGCACAGATTATTTATTACACAGATGCGACATTCAATTGTTAGTTCAATTGTTAGTAATGGAAACTGGATGGCTCGTTGTTTTGACTTCATCGATTGCAGCAATGCCCCTGACTTTCGCTGGGTGCGCTGTTTGAGAACATTCGTTCTTACATGTATTTAGATGTCTAATAAAGAATTCTGTATGAAAATTTCCGAAAAGATGTGTTGTACTTTTTTATGTGGTTGAAACTGCATGACTTATGGTTTTTATTAAATAAGATAATTTAGTATAGTCATCGATTGTAGCGCACCCAGCGAACGTCAGGGGCATTGCTACAATCGATGACGTCAAAACAATGAGCTCTCCAGTTTCCCTCCTAACAATTGATTGTCGCATTTGTGTAATAAGTAATCTGTGACACAGGTCTTCAATATTTCAAGCTGTTGTTCACAAATAGTTTATAAAAAGTGATTTTCTGTAATTGTAATAATAACAAGAAATTAAGCCTCCCGAGGAAGGTATAGGTAAGTAGCGGAAGCTCTGAGTTCATCTATTTTTTTATTTCTTCATCTGCACTTTTTAACCCCCCATTTTTTAAATCAAAAATTGATTTTCTCGAACCTTGTATTTAGAAAATATAAAAGAACCCTATATTCTTTCCTTTCTCATTACTTTGGATCGAATGATATATCACACCCTATATGTTGCCATAAATTTCTAAAGACCAAGTGATTGCCACCCCCACAATTCCGACTCTATTTGGACAATTCGGCCCAAACTTTACAGTGATGTTGATTTTTCTTAGAGGAATCTGTATACCGAATTTCACTCCTTTATATGCATAAATACGTGTAGATCTTTTGGTCCCCTCTAACTTCTGCCCCCGAAACTCCGACCCCAGTGGGCCAATCAAAACCAAACTAAATAGTGAAGATGTACATGCCCATAGTAAGCTACATTCCGAATTTCGACCTTCTAACTCAAAAAATGCGGAAATTATGAAGGGGACGGACGGACGGACGGACGGACAGACAGACAGATAGACGGACATTGTGAAAACAATAAGTAGCTTCATTCTTCCGCTACTCAATAATATGCTACTGAAGACTGCTTAGCTATAGAAATACGTCTGGATGAATATTAAACCAATTTAATTACTAGCTTCTGATTTGATACTGATTCCAATGATTTAAAATAGGCCAATTTCAATGAATGTGGCTAATCTTTGAAAAGTTAAAACAAAAAAAGACCCTCTGAAACGTCAATTCTCTACATAGCTGTATTCTCAGAATTATGCAGTTTTCATGGTGCCTTTCCAGTACTGAATAGTTACTAAATCGTTAATTTCCAAGTTATTAACAGTATTTCATGTCTAAAAAATTGAAATGAAATTTGTCAGACTTCACCCTTTTCCATCCGTTTGTTCTTCTTGAATAAATAAGGAAAGAAAGGGAATTGAATTTGAGAGAGATCTTCGTGAATAATAAGCGGCTAGTCATTTTAAGATTATTCATATAATAAGGCACCGATACTGGAAGTACTGGATAGTACTACATTGGACAATATACTATATTGTATTTTTATTGAGTTGGAATAGAAGTGAATAAGTTTTGTACACTGAGAAACATTTATGAATTATATGGAATTATGTTAGGTAAAATTTATCATACCTGATTATCGTTTTCTGTAAACTTGAAAATATATAAATAAAAAAAATACATAGATAACCACCATAAAAAGATAACAGTTAAATTAATAATTAAGGAGAAATTAAATTGGAAAAATATAAGATTTTTAATAAAGATAAATTTGTAAAAAATAAGAAGTATCAAGGAATCAATAAATATCAATTTAGCAATAATTTGGAAATCTTTGGAATTAAACAATAAATGGCATATACACTGCTCAGAAAAATTTCAAAATGAATATGAAGCGACAAAAAAGAAGCATTTGATTTTCGTTTATTAAACAAGAACAGCTCAAGATAGGTCCGTGAGGTTTTAATCATACGCCCTACATCAGATGTTAAATTATTGATGAAAAGTAGGAAAGAAAATTCCATAGCCTGGATTCGAACAAGGAACCTTCGGCTCATGCCTGGTTCGAATCCAGGCTGTGGAATTTTCTTTCCTATTTTTCATCAATAATTAAACAATAACATCAGAAAAGAAAATGACACTATAGCTATAAAAGGAAGAATAAGACCATAAACCACAAATATACAAAGAATTATTTTAATGATTCAAATTTCTTACAAATCATTAAAAATAGGCCAAAGAAAGTTGTCCGATTATGCAAATGAGATGCAAAACCAAACTTTGGTGAAAATGCATCATAAAAAGACTGAAAGCACTAGAGTATCTGCACTTTCCCTGATCGTCAAACTGTATCCCTAGAATTCTGCAATTTCCTTGCTCTTGCAATACCCCTACAACACGATTTGCCCAAATCCGATGCCTGGAAAGCCATTGGATGTCTTGAAGCACAGACGACAGTGGCAGCAGCACTTGGAATATCCCAAAGCCTGATTAGCAGACTGTGAAATTGTTAGTGATATCGCATAGTTTTCATGTATGTGATAAGAATTAATTGGCTAATCATACTTAAGCTTATCAATAGATGGCTTGATTTGACTGACAGCAACAAAAATGTTATTTTGGACTTTGGAATCATGAGAAAAGTGCGAAGAAGGGTCTGGCTGTTGTTCTAGATGCCGATGTTGAAAGTGTATTTCAAATGCTTACTTATTAAATCTTTTGTTTTATACGTATATATAAACCACGTGCAACAGCTGATACACGGACCAACAACTGGTAGCAGAGCTTGGTTAATGTTCTGTGGTTGGTGGTTGTTGATAGACAACACAAACGATAGAAGAATATCGTAATAAATTGCAGAAGAAAGAACAAAGAAGAATCACGACAGCGAACCGTAAGTAGGCCTAGCATATGCATGACTTCTAACAAGACCAAGCGATTGCATTGAAAAAAATTAGTAAAAACTGTCGTGAAAGAAATAATATTGTGAAAAAGAAAGATAGAACGGAAACATGGCGGATTCCCATGTATTTGGATTTCCTAGAATTGAGTCCTTAACATCGACAAATTATTCAATCTGGAGTATGAAGATTACTGCATTACTGAATGGCAGACTTTTATATGATGTGATATTGAATGATGAATCTAAAAAGGATGATAATGATAGAGAAAGTGTAAAAATATGGAAAGAATGGTGTAATAAGAATGAAGAGGTGTATGCCATAATTATTTTATACTTATCTAATAATCAGGCTATGACAATAAAAGGAATTACAAATGCTAAAGATCTATGGGAAAAATTAAAAAGAAACATGAAGGTGTTGAACGGCAAAGAAGAATCCAATTAAAAATCAACTTGGCTAGAATTGAAAAATCCGATAGAGAAACTATTGAAGAATATTTAACTAGAGCTCAAATATTAAGAAGCGAAATTTTGGAATTAGGCACAGAAATTGATGATAGTGAACTTATTGGATTCATAATAGAAGGATTGCCTAGAAAATATAATGAAGGGACAACTGCCATTTCTTCAAACCCAAGCATTACATATGATGTGATGAGAGAAACCTTATAAGATATGAAAGAAAGTACGATTACAAAGTTAATGATGCAAAAGAATATCAAACAAAAAAATTTAAGCCTAAAAGAAAATGTTACATTTGTGGAAAGGAAAGTCACTTAACGAAAGTTTGTTGGTTTAAGAAGAAAAATAATAGTTTTGAAGAGAATCAGTCAGATGAAAGAAATAAATCGAAGAATCGGCCCAGAGGATATCGTCCTGAAAAAGATTCACCAAGCTACGTACATGGCAATAAATTTAATAAAAGACAGAATAAAGAATATTCAAATGCTATGACAGAACATGCATTGGAAGCAAGGCATGGATGTAAAGAAGAAAGGGATGATCTCAGAAGAGAACAAGAAACAGTATTTATACTGGATTCGGTTTGCTCGTCCCACATGACCTCCCAAGAGGAAATATTAATCGAGACAAAGGCAGAAAATATATCGATAGCTACTGCTGAAGACGAAAGAATAATTAGAGCAGATTCCAAAGGAACAATTAAAGCTATGACACATATTGGAGAAAATGAGAAAATTAAATTCAATATGAAAGAGGTTCTGTATGTATCAAACTTAAGGAGTAAGTTGATGTCTGTACCGAAACTAGCTAACAATGGAAAAGAAGTTATTCTGAATGACTCTGGAGCATGGATTTATGACAAAAACACTGGAGATCTTATCGCTCAGGGAACAATAGAAAATAACGCATTTATCGTCCGACTAAATATAGACAAAGAAAGCAATTGCTCACATGTAGAGTCCTGTATGAAGACAGATGAGACAAACAGAACATTATGGCATAAAAGGCTTGGACATATTAATCACGAATATTTGGATATAATGTGTAAAAATAAACTGATACAAGGATTGGACAAATTGACAGGAGAAGAATAAAGATGTGAAATATGTATCAGAGCAAAAATGACAAGAACGGCATTTTATGAAGTGATAGAACCCACCACATTAAGAATTTTGGAAAGATTACACGTTGATCTTTGTGGTCCATTAAGTGTGCCATTGATAGGAGGAAGCAGATATATGATGGTAATAGTGGATGAACACAGCAGAAGATATTTTGTTGAATTTTTGAAAAGCAAAAGTGATATACCAGAAAGATTAAAGGAAGTTATAGAAAGAAGAGAAAACGAAACAGGGGAAAAAGTAAAAAGAGTGCGATCGGATAACGGGACCGAATTTAACAATGACACGCTGATCACATACTACAAGGAAAAAGGAATCAAACCAGAAAAGACTACTATTTATACACCTCAAAGCAATGGTATAGTAGAGAGAGGAAATAGAACTCTGATAACATCAATTAGAAGAAGTTTACTCTTAAGTGCAGGATTGCCAAAAAGATTCTGGGCTGAATCAGCTAATACCGCAGCATATATACTGTACATAATATAACACCCACCAAAAGAAGAGAAACAACTCCTCTAGATATATGGATGAATAAAAAACCCTCAATCCGACATTTGAGAATTTTCGGATGCGAAGTATATTATCGAAACACAGATGTAAATCGAGGCAAACTTGATGAAAGAGCACAGATAGGCATTTTCATCGGATATTCCAGAGAAAGAAAAGCTTATCGTATTTACGACATAAAACAAAGAAAAATTAAAGAAAGCCGAGACGTCTCATTTATTGAAAACGAAATGGGTTACTTAAGCACGAGTACTGAGAACGAAGATGAAGAAATATAATTAGATTATGTACAAATTGCACCAAGGGAAGAACAATTTGAAATCAGTGATGCAGAAGTTCCAGAAGAAAGCGTTGAGATGGAAATGGAAACGAATACTGTTCATGATACTCTAGAAATCGCACAGGAGAATGAAAGAGAAGTAAAGAAAAGAGGAAGACAAAAAGGAGATACTAAGGAAGTGCCACTTATCAAACAAAGAGAAAAGAGGGAAAATAATGAGCAACGACTTCGTCAAAGAAATATAAGAAGGTCATCAAGAGAGAGAAGACGGACCCAAAATATGTAGCGTATTTTGTGCAAGATTATCCCCAAAAGTTATCGAGAAGTTTTGGACTCGAAAAATAGAGACAAACAGAGAGAATCCATGGACAAGGAACTAAAATCATTAGAAGATTATAAGACATGGAAAATCGTAGATAAGGAAAAAGATATCAAAGTCATTAAAAGTAAATGGATTTTTACTGTGAAAGAAGACAATAAATATAAAAGATATAAAGCTAGATTAGTGGCAGATGGATCGCGACAACAAATTGGAAAAGACTGCAGAGAATCATTCAGTCCTGTCATGAAACCAGAATCATTTCGAACTTTGTTGACAATAGCAGCAATGAAAAATTATAAGATCAAATTCATCGATGTTGAAACAGCATATTTGAACGCAAGACTATATAGAGAAATGTATATGGAGTATATCGTAAAAAAAGATTTTTTGGGTGTTGCAATTAGAGAACGATATTGACGTTTACCGCCGAAAAGCCAGTCCATCTAGATTGAAGCAAGAAATTTCCCAACACTATCCTCTGTCTAACGAATTGGACTGGGCTTGTCTAATAAAATTTCCAATTTCAATTGTTAGATATTGTTAATTTTACTTTGCAACAATTAAAATCGGAAGTTTAACTGGATAGCCCTGTCCAATTTTTATTAGACAATATGCGTCCAATTTGTACCACGCGTAGCAGAGGAAAAATAGACCGTGTTCACTCATAGAAATCTGTAATTTAGTCATACACAAAAAAGTCAAAATTTGACTGTATTAATTATACAGGGTGGCCCATAACCAACATACTACAGCTGCCGCCACGTAAGTTGAACGATCTTTTTGACATGCGCAGTAAGTCTTCTCATCAATTTGCTTTGTCTGGGTTTTACCCATGATGCACTTGTTCCTTTAGTAAAGGCGGAGATATCGTTGAAACGTGGAAAGCCTATTAAAAGTCATAATATAAAACAAATTGCCTTCGAATCGACTATTCTGCGTCATTTTTTAATTTATTAATTTCATTTATTAATTTCATTTATCTATTAAAAAAAAAAAACGAAAATGGAAACTAAATATAAATACGAAAACAATATTTCGAAAACGAAAGCGGATGCTTTCATGGAATAACTAAGCGATTTACTTCTCGTGAACGTCTATTGGCTGGCGTTAGAAATGATGTCATCCTGTCGTTCAACTTACGTGGCGGCTGCTATAAGATCAATTTTTCAGCTGGTAATAAGTATACCTATAATTGTTTGAAAATTGCATGATAAGTTCGTGCCATTAAGACATTTTGTTTAACGTGCTTTTTTGTATCATTTCGCGGGATTGAAAAAAAATGGTCGCCTATACTAGCAAGCAGCGGTGATCATCCAGAATGGAACATGTCATACTTAATTTGTTCTCTAAGTTGGTTATCGAGCCAACTTTGACTCCAAACTTGACTTGGAATGCTCGTCTCCGGATTTTCGATGATGAAAAACCGCTGCTCGTTGTGTAGGTGTCCATTTTTTCAATGTGCGAAATGATACAAAAACATGTTAAACAACGTTGCTGCCACGAATATATCACACAATTTTAAACAATTGCACTTAATACTAGCTGAGAAGTTGACGTTTAATATTGGTAGGTAGGTTTTGGGCCATCCTGTACTTTGTCATCTACAAAAGTAGTGTCAATTTCTTTTTAAAAATCCTGCATTAATATATCAGCAAATTGAGGGTTCGAGGAATGTCATTTGGCTTCTGGGATCAATTCTGTTTTTGCATAAAAATTATTTGTGAATTTCAACGTAAGTCAGAATTGTGCTTTAATCTTTTTTTATTAACTAACCAATCGGACTATACACTGTACTTCATTAATTATTTTGTTTTGATAATGTTCCGTAGGCTATTATTTATTTTTATGTTATTCAGAATTGCTTTCCTTATATTCTACATAAGCAGGTCTCAATGATACCCTTTTTTAAAATTTAGTGATACATGAGTAAGTGACTTTTCACTTTACCAAAAATAAGAGGAAACGGGAATGGTTTGACAGTTTATATACTTTTTTTTTTGTTTTTTTGGTTTTATATATGCATTCCTGTAGATATAGTGAGTAACATATGCTCGGCTTTTCTGGGATTGACGGGCGCCCGTTTTCCAATGGGTAATGGGCAGTGGCGCCACCATCGAACGGCGCTCTAACTCTTGGAAGTGATGGATCGAAGCGGGTTTTGGCTGCTGCTGAATAAATGATGAAGCAACGATCGCCGAACAAATAAAGACTAATGACTGCGATGACCCGTACCCATTAAGGCCATTGCCAATTCCCTCCCCGATTGTCTCGCACCCTTCGCGTTGTCCGATTAAATTCGAGGCGAGCGCTGTGGCTGACTGGCAATTTCCCCTTCCCCACTCCCCAAAACTAGCCAATCAGTTAGAAGAGAACGTCCGTGGAATGGCAAGCACAAGAAAAGGCGATCACCACCGGAACTTTCTCGATATCAATTAATGTACTTATTTCATTCATAAGATGGATTGTTTCGCCTTTGGAAGATCTTGGTAGAGGAACTGAATAGGATTCTTCTGGGAAGATTGCATGAAGCGTTCATCAAATGATCGCCAAAGTCTTCTGCTGTCTTTGCTGTTTTTATACACTGTAATAACGGTTTCTGTTCGTCAACAATAAATAATCTTCTCACCACTTGGGAATGAATACAATTTAATACTACCTCCGTTCAGAAATGATTGTCCGTTTTGATCAAAAATTTGTTCAAAAATGATTGTCTCTTTTGAGAAAATAAACAATTTGAGCGAAAAATTATTTTGCGAATACTTTTAATTTAATTATATTTACAATGGTAGGTTAATTAATTTGTATTTAAACAATTTTGAGCAGTTTTGATCGCCTCTGGGCTGCAGTTTAACATTATAGGAAGTCGTCCAACGTTTCTCTTCGTATCTTTGCCAATGTGCTGTAATTTATAATTATTGCCTCCTTCGACTAACATTGAAGATTCTAATGCTATTTGGAACGACAAAAATATATTCTCAATTTTTTCCACTGGTTGCTCTTCCCAGATACGCGAAATTGTTTTATTGCATCTGTTAAATTCTTCAGCAACTGCCTTAATGTCACCTTTTGATAGTTTATTGTTTTTGCATCGTCTTAAGAGAGATTATAGGATACCATTTCTCTGATCATCAGACAGGTTTTTCTTCTTTCGTTGAGATGATTCCATCTTTTCACAGTAACCTCAAGCCCAATAAGAACAAATATTTGAAGATTTTCAAAATTTGAAATTTTACGACCATATTATGCAAAGAAAACGTGACTTAAGAACATATAAATTAATGAACAGCTCGCTATGATCATAATAATTAAAATAAAGTCAAAAAAAGGACAAGTGAATAATTAATGTTCTTATGTTTAACAAAAGTATCAAAACGGACAATCATTTCTGAACGGAGGTAGTATTAGTTAAATTATTGCTTGCTCTATATAAATAAAATTCCTGCACTTTTCAAAATTCAATTTTAATACATGACACTCTAACATGAAGCGTTCATCATCTGCCTAATAGCGAGTTTCCGTGTACGCTCAGCATAAATATAAAACGTTGATTACGATCTGTGGTAACGATTTGGAGAAGAAAGTTTACAAAGAAAATCCCCTTTCTCCACCAATGATCGTGAACCTATTTGGAGAACCTGGGTGTGAACTATATTCCTGCACCCGTATCTTCCACTGTAGAAGAGATGTCTGCAGAACGGCGAGGCTAATGTTGTTCCATTTCTGTTTGAGCAGGCTTTAATGTGACTCTCAATGGTTGTTGGACGGCGTCAAACAAAGGCTCGCTTCAATAATCCAAGTCCACAGAAATCCATCGGGGATGTATTTGGTGACTTAACAGGAATATCATGAGAGGGTATAACGTGAACTCCAGGTTCATCTTCCAAATCCAACATAAATTATTTCATCACCCGTAACGCTTTTTGGATCTGAACATTCATTCTTAACTGTAGAGAGGAAGGAATCTGCAGAAATATAATAAGCACTTCGAAGCATATAGATTAAAACTTTGATGAAGACTTTGAAAGACATCATAAGATCTAAATGAACATTTAATTGATTCTTTAGTGTTTCAAAATAATAAATTATAAATTAAATTGTAGGTATTAACGAGTTAATTGGGCTAGGTAAGACAGCGAAGTATAATGAGGCAATCTGATAATTCACTTTCAATATATTTTATAATATCTCTTGTAGTAAATTTTAAAATAAAAACTGTTTCTCAGACTGCAATGGTCAGGTGACTTTTCAGTGCCGTCGCTTGCTTCAAGCCGGTGCCAACAATGTTTAAATGTGCAACAATAAAGCAAGACGTTTCCGTAACGCTTTTTTTTTTGGGGGGGGGGCAATTTGCATCACGCAATTTACATAATGACCACTTCTGATAAGACTTCTCTCCGCGTAGACAGTAGAAAATCGCGCGCGATTTATTCCAATCGTTGAGGTAAACGTAGGCTTCATCCAAAGTGACAATGTACTTTCATCGTTCTGCTGCGAGGTAACCCTCATAGAGCCTCCGACAGTTGTTCTTCCTTTCTGCGACGCAGTGTGTCAGCAGCTTATGAACACGACTCTTGTGACACTTTTCCGGTTGCATATCTTAATTTATTATTTTATTTACGGTACCTCCTCTTACTATTTCCTCTTCCTACAATGTTTGCGATCCCTCTTTGGTCTATGTACGTACCCTGGGTTGCTGGGTTTTCAACAGGACAAGCTGCTTTCTAATAATCTGTGGTGCTCGGCCGGCTTATGGGAACTCGAGGATTTTGATGTTTCTGTTCAGTTGGAGTTAACCCTTCCCAGGATTTTCCTTTTCCATTCAGTACTGCCGATATGCCTTTCTTCGAAACAGAGAAATTTCTTATTTTACATGCGCAATTATAGCAGAATATGTGTAATTAGCGTCGGAAAAGGCAGTAATGTACCTTTCCCAGTAGGGTCCGATTTTCGGAGATATTTTTTCATGACATTTTCTGCTTTCGAATGAAACGCAACAATGCGGATGTAATAGCATCATTTCTGTCATGCCACGTGAACGTGATCCAGCAGCATTCACGCAACAAAACGCTACCAAAGATCGTAAACAGCCTTCTATAATTCTACGAAAATTTTCTATATAAACCTATTTTTTGAACATCACAAATGGGAATTTTTCCCTATGTCCAGAAAAAACGGTAATGATTCATTTAGTTCATGAAATCATCAGCAGAGTTCTCCATTTTGACCATTTAGGATCTGTATTCGTAATGGACAACTTGTCAAGTATCCCTCAAGAGTCGCCAAAGGATTTAAAGATTTCCTAAAGTTGTACATAAAATCTGTCACATGATTAATTGCATAAGTTTTATTTTAGACATACTTACTCTTCGATATTTCTTAATAAAGTGCGTGTAATACAGTGTAATTCAAAAGTCACCGAAATTTAATTTTTTAATTGTTTGCTCGAAAAGAAAAGAAGGACCTAAATGCTGTTGCTTGTGAATGTATAAGTTTTCTTGATATTATCCGCCTGCCAGCCCGCTAAGCGAAAATCAGCCCTTTACGTTAGTCAGTACGATATATAGAGTGAGGCGAAAAGATTTATCTAAAGTAATTCAGGAACAAAAGGGACAGATGCAAATGTTTTTTGTACATTTATTAGAATACATTATCAGAATACATAGGTACAATCGTTATTCAATGTGTCCATCTTTAGCTTTGATAGTAGCTTCGAGACGTTAGAAAGCTGCATTGATGCGAGCACTGCCAACACCTAGAGAGAAGGCCTGCGGACAAAAGGCGTATACGTTGTTACATCATCATCAAGCGGCCAAATTTAGGGCTTATTATTGGTAGAAATACGATTAACAATAGCCGCTTGATGGTGATGTAACAATCTATACACCTTTTGTCCACAGGCCTTCTCTCTAGGAGATGTTGGCACTGCACTCTTTTCTCACCAAGAGCGGAGCAAAGCTTTTTTAAAGAACTGGTAAGTTGATGTAGAAAATCTTTGAAACGCCGTTTTCCAAAATGGAACAAACGGAGCAAAGTCCGTTACATTTTTTTTCTTATCTTGAGGGAGGCCACATATTCTCCAGTATGCACTGGCCGGCCAGGTGGCCGAGAGGACTAGGGCGTAGGCTTTCTAGTTCTCGAGTCCGCCTGGCCGCGGGTTCGAATCCCGCCGTGGGCATGGATGTTTGTGTTTGTCCCGGGCTGCGTACTGTTATAACTTGTGTAAAAGGCGCAAAATGACCTATGTTGTCGACGCCAAAAATTTCTAGAACCCCCCCCCCCCCCAGTATGCACTGAAATACATTTTATAGCACTGCTGATTGAGACTGGATAAGCGGGAAGGCATAATTTTGTCAAAAGCTTCAGTGACCCACGGCGATACGTTATCTTCAATAACTCCCGATAACTTGATGTTCACCTTAGTGAAGACTATTGGAGACTTCATTCCAAAATTTACTTCAGCTGAGTTCCAGCCGTGTGAAAATCTTCAGATACCTGCAAAAGTACTTAATGAAAATTGTGACAACATTCAGCGGATTACTATGTGCCCCCAACGTGAAGATATTTTTTTTCATTGAACCATATAATTGACCACTATGTCACCGGCTCTTTAGATTACTTATCTCGTTAGAAATTTTCCTTTGAAAGCTAACAGGAATGAAGTCAGGTGCCGACGTCGTAGTTTGTATGACTTCATGCCTATATCCTTTACATAGTCCTCTCAGAAGCAGCAATTTCGTTAGCCATCTTCCTCATGCTCCGCTGAGGATTTCTGTTCACTTTTTTCCGGACGATATCGATCAGTCATTTGTACTGGATGAGAGCTTTCGTCCAGGAAATGGTTTGCTTGGTATTGTCCGAGTTTCATACGAAATGTACAGGGTGATTAAAATTAAAGTTTCAAAACGCTATAAAAAAAAAACAACCACTTAGTAGAACGACGTCCAATTGGAACGGAATGTTATTGAAGAAGGGGGAAAGCTTATGGCATAAGAAAAAAAAGTAGGTCCAAATTTTAGCAACAGATGGCGCTGTAAGCGTCAAAATATGTAAATGAAAATACCTGTCATGCGCACGATTGCAAACTTAGCGGAATTGAAGGCAGGTATTGCGCAACACATTCTGAACGTGACGCCGGAGACACTTCGATCAGTTGTGGAACATGCTGTTCCTCGATTTCAATTTGTTGCACAGACAGCAACAGCTGGACAGCATATTGAACATGTTTTGCGCCAGTCTCCCGCAATTTAAAAAACCGATTTGATGGATGCTTTGCACACTGAACAGTGCAGTTGGTTTAACGTGTAACTTACACCTTAGCCTTTGTTTTACGATTCATTTGTCATTTGTAGTCGAAATTCTGACGCTTACAGCGCCATATGTTGCTAAAATTTGGACCTACTTTTTTTTCTTATGCCATAAGCTTTCCCCCTTCCTCAATAACATTCCGTTCCAATTGGACGTCATTCTACTAAGTGGTTCTTTTTTTGTAGCGTTTTGAAACTTAAACTTTAATTATAATCACCCTGTATAAGCTTTGCTGCCGCTACAACTTCTGCATCTTCGTGTGCGGTCGTTCAATTAAAATAAGACGTTATCAAAAAAAATTTTTTCATACGTTATTTTCATATGTCAATTTTCAAAAAAAATATTTGACTTCGTATCAGCATAAGGAGAAGTTGTGTCCGGTCCAAAAAATAAAAATATGGAGAAAACTCCTTATCGTCTTGTTTATTTTTGAGAGCAACCGAAATTCAACTCATTCTATCGGCGATATCTTTCTGAATTTTCACGATATTTGCTTGGGCTTTTTATCAGCGTAGCTCTATACATTTGGCTAATAAATTATGCAAAAGACATTTTGGAAACGCTTGCACATGCGCAGTTAAACAGTTGAAAAAAATGCTCATATTTCGTCATTTAAATATTTATATTTTGATTGCAGAATGTTGTCTCTACTGTAGTTTATCAAGTTCCCTGAAAATGGCATTGGATTGGGTTGAAAACCCTGCATGTTTTATACCGCCTTTTGGTGTCCTCTCTAGAAGATCATATTCAAGTTTGAGCTTTCAACTATTTCGGTAATGTTTGAATTCTAATTGATTGGCCTAAAAGATGGAACTATATTTTGAACTTTTCAGTAAAGTTGCTAAATACTTAAAGACAGCTTAAAGTTGGACATAGCACCTAGTTGGATATTACTGTGTGGAGCGGAATCTTGAACACTCTTACAGCCAGACATACAGAAATTAGAAGTCTTCCAATTGCGTTGTTTACGACAAATTTTGAATGTCTCATCTTAGCTGATCTTATCCTTAGGGCCACCTATTAGTCTCTTAATAGTATTTCCATTTTTGTATGTAATTTGAAATAGTATTTCCACCAACGATATGAAATCAGTAGATCGCTTATGTGGCCGCCATCTTTGGGGCAATTTGAAGGCGGCGAAAAGTGGAACTAATCTCTATTGTTAGTGTAGGCGCCATTACTGTGGTTGGCTGAATTATGGCAGAACAACATCGCCAGCCAAAGCGCCATTACTATATATCCGCTTTGTCGCCAGCTGAGAAAGCACCCCCCCCCCCCCACCAACATCGTGCTTGTAGTCTGAAATTTCTTAAGCGACCTCTTCCAAATTTAGATGCCTTTTAATAAATGCGGTATATAATTTCATAAATACCTCTAAATAATCATTCTGGTATCACTGAAACGACGGTAACATGGTTGAATATCGACATCTTTTATGTATCAACAACCACGATATAAAAGATGACCAGGATTTTTACATGAGAAAAACATTCTAAGACGCAGAAAGATAAAAACACACCTGTGAAAGGTCAGTGGTGAATCTTTAATATATCTATTACTACAATTTAAAGCTGGACAAGAAATCGGCATTGAGTTTTACTGTGTTTGTCTACGGAAACTTCAAAGATAAACATACGATGGGGACGCGTATGGGGATGGCCGACAGGCTTTCAAATGGGGACGCGTTGGTGGCGCTGAAAGCAGCTCATGAGCGATCTACTCATTTCATAGCGTTGATTTCCACTTAGCTTGTTAGGCAGTGTTTATATTTCAACCCTTAAACTAAAACATCGGTCTGCGAAATCGGTAATATGTTTTCATGCCACTGTTCTAACTGCGTTTTCTGCTTTCTTAGTACGTTACCATATACAGTACCTCTTCTCTACACTGCACGTCGGATACTGGTCCGTTTTGAACTGTTTCTTCTCAGGTTTTAAAAAAAGTGGGGGTCACACTGAATGAGTATTTCGTATTATGTATCCTATGACTAGGCCAGTAAGACTATGTACTTTCCATAATTTTTGGTGCAGAATATTTTGTTTTAATACCGTGTTTTATTACCAAATAATTGATTTGAAGACTCTTAGCTGTGGACAACCCATCAACAATTGGTGGGAAATGTTTAAGAGCTTCCATCCGTCAAAGAGAGGCGTAGATATAAATGATAAAAATAATTAGAAAAAACCGTCTGAGTGGTTATGGGATAGCGGGGATTATTTCAGAAGAAAACTCAGTACGTTTCTAATCTTCTTAAAGATGTTAGAGACTTCATCCGCAAGTATTGCCGTAAGTATAAAATTTTGTGACACTATTCCGAGGACATGCTTGAAAAGAGGAAGACCTGTTCTAAAGTCCATGCCCTAAGAAGTGGAAAACATTATACATATACATCACGCACAGGAACTGTGATCAGGTGCACAGTAAATAAAGAATAATATTTAGAAAAGAGGTAATATTGTTTATATTATATACTTTTTATATTTTGTTTTGCTATGTACATTTGATAAATGAAGTTTTTTTTCTTCAATAAATCCATGTTATATTAAAAATTTAATAAATGACTGTCCAAAAGACTTTAAAACATCCTGCTGAAACAAATGCAGTAGATCAAATCTGATAGATCCATTGAAAATAGGGATATAAAAAACAAGATCTCTAGGACCGGATGTTTCCGATTATGTGCTATTTTAACGATTTTTCTGTTTAAGAGTAGGTTAATAGCAGCTGACAGCGTACTAATAACCGGCAGTTTACGATTTAAGGATTTTAAGTAAGGTAACAGGGAAGAAAAGGGACTGATGAAATTTGCAGATCGGAGAATGATCACCAGAAATTAATGTTTCCATGAACAATTTGCTGGGCAATAGGTTTGTTCAAGATAACATGATAATGCACAAGTATGAAAAAAACCTTCATTTTCTATGGTCCTTGCACTCTACATGGAGTGGACCGATTTAATTAATCATTTCAAGGAGAAAAAAGAAGAATGGTTTATATGAGCAATTTAAGTTTAAAAAGCACAATTTTAGTTAATGTTAAATACTTTACGCATTGTTAAAAAAATGGTTGATTCTATCAGGTCATTAGAAGCAACTTTAAAAATGTCAATTTTTTTTTTTGTAAAAGTATATAATAAAAATATGTAATTAAAACGTTGTCAATTACTGGTGAACCATGCATTAGCTAGGAAAAAAATTAATAATTTAATAGCTTTTAAAGATATAATAATTGTTTAGAGACTGACACATTCTGCATTATATTTACAATTTAATGGTATAAGTAAAAAGTTTTAAAATGCAATTTAAATACACAGCTAGATGGAACCCGCCAGAATGACGGCAAACAACTTTGTTGTTTCAAAAACAATCATAAACAATCCTCTCCCGAGGCTAACGAGAAGGACAGGCTCCGGCAATGAAAAATCACCTGACCAAGATAGTCTATTAACAATGTAACTTTCATTGTTTCCATCTTGTATTTTAACAATCAGTGTTTTTCCCTTTAACATCTTAAACTATCAATTATAGGTACAGTCGGGTGCAAAAAGGTTTTTAATTGCTCCATAGGAACTGAGCTTACCGGAGGTTAATCGGTTGCAAAATCAGGTACTTTTACTGAGAGTCAAGGCAGATTAGACTGGACCTGTCCCTTCTGAATGAAAATAGGGTAGCAGGTATATGCTTCGGATGTGCTATTCACGTGCTCAACTATGACTTATGTCAAAACCTTCTTGCACCCGACTGTACATCTACCCTACTTTAAATATGTACTTTATTGAGATAAAAAATTAGCAAATTCGGATCACTGGTAAGATATTCTATGCCTGACATGTAACAAGAATTATGCAGCCCTTTGTTATTTGCCCATGTGCTGCGGGCTTTCTTTGATGAACATCTATAGAATATTCTATTAGAAAACCTAAATTGCATCATTTAGAAAGATGAATATTCAACGTTACTTTCACGGACATTATGTTTATAGAACTGAAATTACAAAAACAGTATTTCAATATGATATTTATCATGCCAGTATTTTCGCGGTAATTCTATGCCAGACATAGTTGAGTTTTAAGATGTATACCACAATTTGCAATTCTATTCTTAACAGAAAAAATTCTTTTTTGCAAAAATGGAGAAAAACTCTCAAAATTTAGATAAAGAACGTTGAGGGAGGACTTCATATTTTCGTGAAGATATAGTCATTTCTTTAAAAAAAAAAAATTTATATAAAAATAAATAAATTTTAAAAAAAAAAAAAAAAAAAAAAAAAAAAAAAAAAAAAGAAGAAGAAAAGAAAAAAAAGAAAAAAGAAAAAAAAAAGAAAAAACTTAAAATTATTTTCGTCCTTAGCATAGGGTCTCACACGAAGTTTAAAAAGAAAATAGCCAACTGAAATTGATATGTTCTTGCAAGTTGGTGGCGGCTAATTGAAAAATTCGACTTTGTGCTACAAGGAAGTGGAGGAGAAACCCACACGAAGATTTAAAAGGAACATTCTTCTTTGATGGAACATATAAACTTGTGGTGGAAATATTTTTACCTTTCATTTCCCCTCCCCTTTATTATTAAATCTCTTTCCCTATTCTATGTGTTTTGTTGCATTGAGTGTCGGCGCGTGGCCGGACCGGGGGTTCCATGAGCAGCGGGTAAGGCTCTCGTCCACTAATGACCGTGTTTAAAAGGGGAGAATGCGGCCCTCACTTGTAATAAACTCGGACCGACGCTGCAAAACAACGGCCTCTTACCGATTTCACAGCGTGAACAGCGCCACCACACGCCCGCCCATCGCGCCACCTGTCGCCCAAATTATACAGCCCCACCGATGCCCGAGCGCCGTGAAATTGCAACTTACGAAAATTGACGGGAAAGAAGGGAAGGAGGGGGGAAATAGATTTTTTTTCTCCTTTTCCTTTTTATTCTCTCTCTCTCTTTCTCGTATGTAAGAGAATCTGTGAATTCCTGTCGGATGACGGCGATGCCGACGACGACGGAGAAAGAGAGAGAGATTAAAGTGGTTGGCGTTCGTTGGAAATTTGTTGCGCATGCTCTATATTGACACTGACATCCGGGTGACGCGTTCGGTTCCTTTTCCTTGAGGAAAGGAAATGTTCTCATTTATTATTTTTTGTCTCAGTCTCTTTTTTTCTCTCTCTCTATATATATATTTAGTGTCAAGGCAGTAGTGTATGTAACGGGCGTTGGAATTTTTTTCTAAACAATTTACAGAGCAACATTGAGCTATTTACAGTGTACGGAAAATGAAAACAAAAACTCAAGGATTTACTCCAGTAACGATTAAAAAAAAAAAAGCTATAATTCGATTTTTAAAGTTAACAACTGCGGTTTGATCAGGAAAATATAATCTTCTCCGTGAATGCCGTTTTTGTAACACTTTATTCGATAATGCAGCATATTGAGGGTAAACAGGACCTATTAAGTCTCTTCAGTTTTATTTGAAATCACTTTTAAATGAACTGTATAAAACTTATAAAACGTTCCTTTGTCTTTATAATCTTCCAAATTCCGAATATCTCTGAATGATAGCCTGGCTCTAAAACAAATTAAAGTGATTCAGAGTTACTACAAACCGTTTTCTTGTCCCCCTTGCTTTTTGTATTCTACTACAACCTCTGACAATTAAGTTCGGTGAATGCATTCACACAACAAAATGCAAAACAGATAGAGCCACATTTACTTTATTTTCCTTCGAAATAATCACCCTGGAAGGCAATAAACTTTGGGATCGGGTGTATAAGTCCTGGAAGCTCCTCAGAGATGGCTTTAAGTTCACGTGTCATTTTTGCTTGAATGTCTGGAATGTCCGCAAATGTATGCCCCTTTAAGGCCCGTTTCAGGCGTGGGGACAAGAAAAAGTCTGCAGGTGCCAAGTCTGGTGAATAAGGTGGATGAGCTATGGATACGACCCCTTTGTTGGCCAGAAACTGTTGCACGATTACGGCAGTGTTCCTCTTTGATCCATTATCCACAGTTACGTGCGCACGCTACACCTTCAACTGAAGAAACGAGCATCTGCTAAACCATTGCACGCACAAACGTGACCTGTCTGAACTTGCTTAAACATTGACTGGGCTTGTATTCACATGCATTGTTACTCGCGTAAAGCTCTCACAGATTAGGGTGTGACGTCATTCACCGAACTTAATTGTCAGAGATTGTATATGCTTCTTACATAATTCGAATATTCTCTTATACCATAGCTTAAATAGTTGATGTTTCATTTGAACCATGAAACTGCATGTTCAACTCTAAGAAGAAATTCTACCCAAAGCATATCCCGCTATTTTTTTAAACTTAAGATAGATTAGGTTAGGTGAAATTACTTAAGATTTAGATTAGATTAGTAGATTAAGTCAGGTAAGGTTAAGCTAGGTTAGTTTATGGATGTTTCAATCATTTCTATACTAATTATTTCTGCGACAATTAATGTTACTTGGAATCAAGAAAATATTTTAAATAAAAATTATTTGAATCTATATTGGTTGCTTATAGGGATTTCAAACATTTTTTAAACTACTAAACCAAATTCGTTGAATCTCGACGTTCCAGACCTTTCGAAAAATTATTTCTGAATTTTTGAAATTATCTCTGTGTTTCCGTATGCGTGTGAACAAGATAATTCAAAAACGCAATGAGCTAGATGGATGAAATTTGGTATCTAGTTCTTACACAAAATTGTAGATGTCTCAACTTTTGGACCAAATCTGACAACCGGAAGTGGTACTTTACCTAAACATATACTCGAATTTCTTCATATAAATAGGACTTTAAATAAAGGTAAACAAATAAAATTTGTTTAAAAAGATGAAAGACAATTAGATATCAAATATCAGCCCAACCGCACCAGAAGAAGGGGTACTTATTTGAATACTTAACACGTTCAGTGTTTCGGAGTATCCATATTAGGCTTTTTTCTCAAAAGTTCTTTTTCCTAGAGCGTTAGGAAAAAAATTTACACGACTAAAGACTATGTGAAGAACTTTATAGTGGCTACCCCATTTTCCGGACATGGCTGGAAATGGGTGCACCCAGGGTCCGCCCAAAAACTTTAAATGGGGGGGGGGGTTCGTTGGTGGATTGAGTGTCGTTGGATAGGTCTTAGAAAAACAACTCTTGTATGAATCGTTTTTTTCCAAACAGCTCCCATCAAGAAATAAACAATAAGGTCACGTGTTTGCAATTTGCGCTGTTGACGTTTCTTTAAAATATGTTCCCATAATATATTTATTTTTGTTGAAGACTTGGTTGCATAATGCATAGGCACAATCATTTATGACTACACGTTATAAGTGATATTATGTGGGAGTGTACGAGAAAGTCTAGGGGAGAACACTTCCGATTTTATTTTTTCTTGAGTATTCTCAGTGACAAATTAAGTCGGTGTGCATACTTTGGATAGTGTCCATTTTAAGTTATAGTGAAAAAGCTATATGTACAAAGATTCATTTTCTTATAAAGTTGGCGTTATTACATTATTTTTTTTTCAACTATCATAATCATTTATTGGAGAAAATATAGACGTAATATTCATCTGAAAAATGAATTTAGACCACGACTTCTTACTAAATAGGAATTTTATTTCTCTCCTTAGGCAGAGAATTATTTTGAATTACAAGTTTTTAAACAATATTCTACAAGAACAATATTTAAAAGTTGTTCGTATACAACTTTTGACGACAGTGTGATTCAAAAATACTTTTACAAACTTTAAGGACAGGTTCCTTACACTAAAACAAGAAAAAAAGTTCATATAAACGTATGTCCGAAAATCCTTCGTTTTCGAGTTATTAATGTTATTATGCATGATGGAGCTCCACCACATTTCAGTCTCTGTGTTCGAGATAGATAGGTAAAGGAGGACCAGTTCTATGGACTGCACGTTCCCCCGACCTCAGTCCTTTGGATTATTATCTCTGGGGACACCTTAAACAATTGGTCTATGCAGCAGACCACCCGGATGCAGAAACTCTTCGTCGACGTGTCATGGAAGCCTGCGAAACTATTCAAAATCTTCAGGGAGTATTTGAAAGGTTGCGACAGTTCATGATTCGACGAGTGCATGCGTGTTTAGAAGCAAGAGGAGGACATTTCGAGCATTTATTATGAGTTTATGTGTGGATGAGCTCCAATCACCTATGTTGTAAACTTTCATTAATAACTTGAAATCGAAGGATTTTCGGACATATGTTTATACGATCTTTTTTTCTTGTTTTGGTGTAAGGAACCTGTCCCCAAAGTTTGTAAAAGTGTTTTTGAAACACCCTGTATATGTCGTCGGACGAACCCCCCTTTTATTTCTGTGATCTGTTTAAGTTCATTTGTTTTTCTTTGTTTCTACTAAAATCTATTCTATGTTTTATCCCCCCCCCCCCCCCCCCCACCCCCCCCCCCCCCCCAATGAAAAATCCTGGTTACGCCCCTGAGATACTGCGGTTTTCAATGTAAATACTAGCACAAACAGTGTTGTTGTTGAAAACTGCCTAAAACCAAAACAGCAAACAAACAAGAAATTAATCTCACCGAGGAGGGTATAGGAAAGTAGCGGAAGCCTGAGTTCATCTACTTTAACCTTTTTATCTGTACTTTTTGACTCCATTATTTAATCAAAAAATTTATTTTCTCAAACGTAGTATTTAGAAAATATAAAAGAGCTCTATATTTTTTCTTTTCTCATTATTTCCGATCGAATGACATATCACATACCATATGTTGCCATAGTTCTAAAGACCAAGTGACTCCCACTCCTACAACTCCGAACCTACTGGAAGAATTTGGCCCAATCTTCATAGTAATGTAGATCTTGCCTAGAGGAGTTTGCGTATCGAATTTCACTCCTTTACATACCTAAATACCACGTAGAATACTTGGTCTCCTTCAACTCCCACCCCCGTAACTCCGACCCCAGTGGGCCAATCAAAACCAAACTAAATAGTGACATAGGAAATGCTTATGATAAGCTACGTTCCGAGTTTGATAGGAAATTCTACATCAAAAAATGTGGAAAATATGAAGGGGACGGACGGACAGATGCATAGACGGACATTGTAAAACCAATAAGTGCTCCATTCTTCCGCTACTTAATAATAATAGTGTAATTTAGTTTATAAAAGTATCTTCTGGTTGTGGGTGGTCAGGTGCACATAACTTCCACTTGCACATATACAGAGGGTTTACCAAACAGAAGGCAACAATTTAAGACTTCTGGCTCCACCTACATGTTCATCCTCCTCTGCCTCACCATCATCATCATCATCATCATCAGCATCAGCATCTTCACGTCTTTCTTTTACACTCGAAGATGAATGAAATGCAGGGAAATAGATGAGTTGTTGAGGCGTAAGAAGTGGAGTAATTAATTGTTTGGGTTATTTTAAGAATCTTTTGTACTTGGTGATTTTCGGAATGCCGTTTTGTTTCGAAGGAACAGGGCGATAAAGCTTCGTCGTTTTCTTAACATGGAGCTACCCGCATTCGGATTGGTAACAGTGGATCAGATGACTTGATGTTACGCAGCTGGCCTCCTTGGCCACCTGATATGACCCCATGCGGCTTCTTCCCTTTGGGAGCATGTAAAAATCAGATGAAATTCGCTAACATTTTCAAGTTTTCAATCGGAGTTTTCATTGGTTGTTAAAATCAGTGACCAGTTATTATGTGGCCACTTCAATTCTACGTGCCGGAAGAGTAAAAAAATAGCTGAATAATTATTTTGGAAATGGTGGCCTTATGGGTTTTTTAATATTTTATTGGAAAATTTTTAATATATACGTATTTGAAAACTTTCCTCCGTGGACATTTTTTGTGCACGATATATCGGAGGTAAAATAAATTAATTGTAAACAGAAGGTTGATATTTTATTCTAACTAAACATTCTCTAAATCACATGTTTAGAGACAACAGGAATGTGAATAGGAACAATATGTGTGAATGAATCTTTTGTAACATTTCAATGCCCTACAGGTAAATTGCAGACATGCCATTGACAGAAATTTCAGGAACTCTGCAGATGTCCTCGAATTTCAAAGAATTGCTTCTGATGCTATAATTGAAAAATTCCATTGAAGTTAAACCTCTCGATAATTAACACTTCAAGTTGTCCTAAAGGAACGGTTTCAGAAAAGTAATAATTATTATACAGGGTGATCCAAAAGTCAGGAAAAACTTTAAAACTCAATAATTCGCACACTGATGCAGATAGAAAGATTCTGTTTGTACAGAAACGATTGAAATGACGTCGGATTTTTTCCCCAGAAACAAAGAATTAATGCTAGAATTGTTCAGTTTTTGACCAACAGATGGCGTTGTCAGGTTACCGATATTAGTCACTTTATAGGAAGTGTATCGCATTTGAGTGAACTGTGCCGCAAGGCTTCTGATTGGCTTTTCGGTATCACGTGGCATAATCGTAGCCATTATGAGTTTTCCCGGGTGAATGCTTGCTAATCGTTTCTAGGTACGTACTTCAGTGAGCTTTGAAACTTACTTGGGAGAACTTGAAACTTTAATCAACAAATAGTAAGTTTCAATCGATAAACAGGCACTATATTATCGATAACAGTTGCATGTATTAATAACAAACAAAGTTTTCCTAAAGTTTAGAGAAGATTAATATCGTCAATTAGCTATCGCTTTATCCGGGCCATTATGCCAAATTGTTGCGCGGTAAACTTTCACATGGCTAATATATGTACACAATCTGAGAGTTCAATACGAGAATTTTCTTTAACCCATTCCCGGGACAACCACAAAAACATCCATGCCCACGGCGGGATTCGAACCCGCGACCCGACGGATTCGAGAACTGGAAAGGCTACGCCCCAGCCCTCTCGGCCAACGGGCCGGCCCTGTACACTTTAAATGAAATATATCATTGAGATTTAATTTAAGCAGTGCAAAAACGATGTGAAAAAGAAAAAAAAAATAGAGAAAATTAATATTAAATTGTCTATATTTTTTTTAATTTCAAATTCATAAATACCAAGTAAAACCTAAAATTCTTTACACATTCATTTGAATTAAATATTTATGAAATTTTATAAGTTAACGGAATACAAATTATATTTTGTTATTGATGACCTAAAAAAAATGAAGTGATGTGACAATTTAATTTGAGCAGTAGAGTGATCTTTTATTTTTACCATGTTAAATATATTAAAAACGTATTTATCGTGTATTAAGTGAATTTACAAATCGTAAAATATTACATCATAACATTTTATTCGAAATGCGGCGTTAGTACTTTGAAAAAGTGTTCAAAAAACAACGTAATCTCCATACCACAGAATAAAAAACACTGATTATTGATAAGTTAGCTTAAAAAATTTCCCTCAGTCAGTAAAATCAAAATAAGAAATTTCAATTTACGGTCAATGAACACTGCAAAATACTGTATTAGTAAGTTTTAATGACATGTTTTTTAATAAAAATGCACAGCCTTGCTTAAAAATAATACTTTTTATTAAAAACCGCTGCTTAATATATATTTTTTATTATTATTCTCTTTGAATTCTCGAAATATTTTTAATGCTGCATGTTTTCCATTGGCATTGTGAAAGCTCGTCTGCTCAGACACATCACAGCCACCAGGACGGCGCTATACAAAATCACAACCATGGAATCCCTTGAGTGTCACTTCTGTATTTCTTATTCTGTGTCCATTATTTCTTACACCGTGGTAGAGAAGAACTAAACTCAAAATGGCGTCGCTCAAGACGATTGCGATACTTTTCCTATAAAGGACTCTAACCGATATCAGTTTATCCACATTTTCAGACGGTAAGATGCCGGATTAACTATCGGCTTACAAATGTTCAACGTGCCGTCCGTCATTTAGCAGCACACCCGTCAGACAAGACACCACACCATACTGTTCACTGCATTAAGCAACATTTCTCACGATGGCAAGCGCCACTGACGAAACTAATTAATGGGGGCTATGGAGGGTATCATCATAGCCATAGCCTACAATGAAAAGGGAAAGGAAGCACACCAATAACAAGTAAAATACTTAGGATCGGCCGGGAAAAAAATAAAGCTGATGATCTGTTTTTAAAGCATTTGTAGTGCAAGACCTATTTTCAAAAATATTTGTATCGCGAAAAATCTAGGCATGGGGTTTTCTTCAGCCGCACTGTTCGCTCCGGCCCTGCAAGTAATGCTGTATGGTAATTGAAATTATTCAAAGGGAAAGGGGATATATTTACACTATTTACCGAAAGAGAAAAGCTTGAAAGAAGAATAGGAAGTGAAATTGAATCTAGAGAAGCATGCAAAAATATTATGCATTAGAAGAAGAAGAGTCCTTGTAGTTCTGAGTGCACTCGTTCACGATCAACATGAGAGATAAATCTAAAAATTCCCCGATCTCGCCATTTTTTAGTGAACGCTTATGATCAACACAATCGTAATTACTTTCCGATTACTTTCCAAATTTTGAGTCCGATTACTTTCTGTTTGAGCCTGACCCTTTCACTTTGCAATTACAATGGCCGACAGTGAAATCGTATGCCACCTTGTCGTTTGTTCCCAATACGGTTTATATGTTTGAAATGAATCTGAAGCCCCTGAACATGTCAAGGTATATGCTATGAAGGAAGGAGGTGAAGATGAAAGTAAAGAGTGTTCTATATATCTTTTTTTTTAAACTTTTCTCTCAGGTTTCTAATTTCTCTTATCTTTCGATTTTCTCGTACGCGCAATCTATTCGATCTTTGCGAATTTCACACTTGTATTTACATTTATTGTCGTGCAAGAATAAATATAGTGAAATCCATTAAATTCACTTAAAAGCTGAAAGCATAACGTGTTTTTCTTTGGCATTTACCTGTTGTTCACCGATCATTGTCAGAAATCTTCACGAGCGATTGAATAAAGCGCTCACCATCGGAGATAAACGATCACGTGTCTGAAAATGAGCTCTCGATAATTTTTTGAAATACCCGATTTTAAAGCCTTCATTCTGATGGAAAGTTTGGGAGCGAATAATACAGAGAATGAAAATAAGATCTTCAAAGTAAGCTAGATTAAACATGACTGAATCTTGATTTCTTGATATTGTAATTTAATTATCATCACAATTTGCAGATTATTTATTTATATAGTCCAATATTAGTTGATAACAAATTTTAACAAAATCTGTACAACTGTTGCCATTTATTGCTGAATAAAATAACTTGCCATGAATCACAGTATTTCTTTATTTCAGATTCTGCTGCAGTAATATGCTTAAAAATTTAATTCATTTTATTAAGCTATAAGCAGATTTAGCGCGTGCATTACTAATTTTATTTAAGGCGTGTTATTGAGAAAGTGAACTATCGTCTAAACTAATGTTTTTCAATCTTTTTTTATCACTTGATCCTATATTGAAACTTCCGTGGTACATTTACATTATCGAATCGTGGTACATTTACATTAAGATTTAGTTATTAACACAAGCAAAACAACTTACGAGAAAAGATAATTAAAAAGACATAAAAAGATTGTAATTTGTAATAAAAAAATAATTAAAAATTCTTTAAAAAAAAATTTCATTTATTTTTCTGTTTATGAAAATTTTCGCGCCACACGTAAGGCTTTCTCACAGCACACAGGTTAAAACCGCCAATTTGTGACGTTACAGCATGAGAGGTGCTGACCCCATCGGCCACGGCGCTTGCCAACAGCAGACACTTGTTGCCGGATGGAATCTTTTAATGTTGCCAGTGATGTGGATTGGTCGCGGTACGCTTTTGACTTCAGGTATCTCCATAGCCAAAAGTCACAAGGCGTAAGATGGAGGGATCTGGATGGCCATTCATGCGGAAAGTATCGACTGAGGACACGAATTTTCCCAGATGTTGAGCGGAGCAGTCGTTGCACAGGCGCAGCAATTTACGGTGGTGCTCTATCTTGCATAAAGGTGACTGTATGCAGTGCTTGTCGCGCTTGCAGTTTCGGAATGATGCTGGTCCGTAACAGTGCTGGATGACGGTAACTGTTTTTAGAACAGTCCATGTGACTTCCTCGAAGAAATATTGACCGATTATAAAATCAGCGGTGAAGCTACACCAGACTGTAACTTGTGGCTGATGTAGGAGTTTTTCAATAAATGCATGTGAGTTTTCGTACTCCACACCCGGCAATTGGGTGTGTTAACGCTGTCCAAAGCACAGAGAGAAGCCAGTCGTTCTGCTGCTCTATTTTATTGACTATCCAAGTAGCGAAATCTTGGTGTCATCAGATGTCAGTTCATGATTATGTTGCAACTTGTACGGAAATCGCTTGAGGATAATTTGCAGTGATCGCCATACACTGCTGTACGAAATGCCAATCTGTCGGGACACTTCTCGCGCACAGCATTCTCCGTGTCTGTTCGACTCAATGGGGATAGCAGTGGATGGTGAGGGCCGGCCACTTCTTGGACGTGCAGCCAAAGAACCCGTGGCTTCAAATCGTCGTATCATTTTTGTCACCGCAGCATACGTCATAGGTCCTTTACTGCCTCGCATTCCATGAATGCGTCGATATGTCCGCAATGCCGCATTGGCACTTTCCTTATTCTGATAATAAAATTTAACTAAGTGGCCCTTCTCGATTAATGACCGCATTCTATGCCTACAATTTCGTTTCAGTGAGACGGAACAACTATCACCATCTGCTTCCGATATAGCGTTTGCAGCGAGTGCTGCTCTTTTTATACCGTCTGAAAATGTGCATAAACTGATGTCTGTTACCTGACATCGCTATCTGTTCGCAACTCGGTTCATATGCCACCTTCTCCACGAAACCTGGACGGTTTACTGGGAGCACATAGCCCATTATTCGGCGCTATTTAGGCGCGTGTAAGTCAATTAGTTTCGAAGATAGGTGCTCAATGTGGCATTTCTTGTGCATTCGCCATGTTTACATCAAACAACGAAGTGCTTGCTGTATGGTAATAACCAGTACTGTCAAGACAAATTTGATAATGTCTGTTTATTGTAATAAAAAAAACAAGTTCCTAGTCAATTCAAATAAAAAGTTATAAAATAACAAAATGTTGTCATTCTTTTTCGGAAGCCCTGTATATTAAGCCATTTTCTGTCACGTAAATATAAATAAGCAATAGCAATAGCTAGAAACCAAGCTCAAAATACAGTGCTTTTAATAATAATTTAATATGCTTTTTTATAAATCTTTCAGCATTCTTGCGTCATAGAAAGTAAATTATAAAAATACCTTTTTAAACCTTGACAAAGAGTTTTTAAGAATATTCCATATGAATAAGAAGTGTTAATTCCTGCCGTCTTTTAAATTGGTGTTGGAATATCGATTTATTTAAAAGCTGTAGTTAAGGGCGATCTTTTCCCAGGAAAACAACATGTGACGCATGAGAGTTAATCGTGTATTTAAAGTAATGAAACCAAGTAAATTTCACATTTCAAAAACTAAAATTGCGGACCTCGGATGAATAAATTCGGATCCGGTTACCGTTAAAAATATTATTGGGTAAAATACGGGATCAGTTATTGTTCAATTTTTGTTTCTTCTATTTTTTATTTTATGGTTTTTTTCTATTGCATTCCAGTGTTTCTGTTATTTTTGATGACGGTAAAATTTGTTATAGACTGGCAGGAAATGATGCTGATAAAGAAACGAGTTTGAGTTTCAGTAATTGTTTCACGTTCATTGTATAAAAGGCCACCTAAATTTCTATAACATCTGTATTATTTTATTATCGAGAAAAGATATTTACGCTTAATTCTTGCGAACTTTGGTTTTCTACGATTCACATAAGCTTTTTATTGTTAACAATTTTTTTATATTATTTATTAAATAGCTTTTCTAAAATCTTTTGTGATCATTTAAGTAGTTTTTAAGAACATTTAACAGATAGTTTTAAAATAAAAATCCATTTTTGCTGGAATATCATTTCGTGAAGCAATTGATTACATTCCTCGTCTAGAGAGATTTCGCGAAAGAATTTATATTTTATTTTTAGGCTTGCATAAAAATATTTTTTCCCAAGCATAGTTGGGATCTTGAGGAATAAGCATGAAACTCCAAACACATCGAGAGACACAGATAATGAAGGAAAAAATCTTGAGATGGCTTCATACATGAATTGACAATTCGACAATGGTTTTTAAACAACTGGAACTTGTTTAAAATTCTCTACACGGTCCCTGATGAGTAGATTATTTTTAATTAATTGATATTATGTTAAGTTACAAGTGATTGCACGCCATCTAGTGAATAGAACAGGGGTAGTATTGCCGACGAAGGGATGGGCAATTGACCCGTTGCAATTTGCAATTCTTCAGTAGCCCCGCCTCACCGAGTTACGATGACGGGTGACTTTAGCGTTGAATGTCGATTGTCAACGCGGAACCGGTGGACTTGGCTGGAAGGATGAAATATCGTATTAACACGTTGTCCTTCGTCTAAAGGAGTTCGCAGGAATTGGGTCGGAACGCTGTTAAAATTTTTTCGAAATAGCATGAAGAGGTTGGGTTACTTTTGTGTAAAACTTTGGTAACGTATAATTACAAACATAATAATAAAAAATAGAGGCTAAGTTGATGGGCAGTAAGTGCATTTAAGTAAAAATTTATTTTAAGCATTTTTATTATAAGGTGAGTCAGGCTCAAAAGGGGAAAATTTGATGACTTTATTATACTCGCAGAAAGAGATAAAAGGCTAAGTTATTTTTTTTTCAGTCTGCCGTCCGCGCGCATAAAAAACTTGACTATTACTGATTCGATTGCCTTTACGGAATTTTTATTGACCAAATTCAAATTTCTTTAAAATCAGACTAAAACCATATACAGACATTCTAAGAAAGAAGTTCATTATTTTTAATGTAAAAGAATTGTCATTTGACAAGTTCAATATCTGTTTTTTATTCGAATAGTCGCTAATTTAAGGGTCCTCTTTCATGTAATCAAGTTTGATGTATTTAAATTCTATTTTGAGCGTGTTAATTTAGAATACTCAAACATTTTTAATTAAAATTGTATTCATTCCTAAGTAATACTTGTGAAATTTGTATATTGCGAATAAAGATCGCTTAATGTTAAAAGCAAAGATAGTACAGTAGAAGTAGACTCTGGCAAGGATTAGAAGAACGTATTTGTAGGAATGCCAGAATTTCTAACATGTGTACATGTAACTCATGGGCTGTAACAATAAGACATCTAAAAATTAACACTTTCTGAGAAAATATGATTTGTAAATTGATTTTTCCTGGATTGCCTACGTTGAGGCTCATTAAATGCCTCACATTTCTTATGTATAATATTATGGTGCTGGCGTTGTTGGATTAGGCCAATCCGACTATTATGTATGGGTTATCTCAGTCGTGAAAATATCTGAGATGTGCCACTGTTACAGTCATCAGCGATATACAGGGTGACTCAAAAGTAACTTACTCACATGGAGAGCTGATAGCGGTTTTATTAATGAACAGATTATAATATTTTAACATGTTTACGGTAGGTTTTTAGCCGGTCTGATTGTACTGATCCTCTAGGTATCGTAAAATCTGTATTGCATAGATTTTGCGGAAAACCGATGTTATCGTGGAAAGAGTTCATTTGGGATGAACGTCCACATTCAAAGCAGTTGCTTTTTTAAAGTAATCCGTTAATTTTCGTTAATCGGGGTATTGTACTGCTAACTTTGAATACAACCCCGCACTCCTAGGGCTTTCTACGTTATATGCCACATTTTTCTTTCACCATTGTAGTAACAAACTCGCTTTCATTTTTGAAAAGAGATTCCAGTGGCTCGGTGTTATCAAGATGTGGTGTCTCAGAATTTCCAGCTTACTAATGAAATTTTAAAACACATTTGTTACAGTTTTTACTTATGTTTTAGCCCTTTTTTGTACAAGTCTTTGAGATTTTCATTAAAGTAAAGCCTTCTCTATTTCTTTTTCTTCTATTATATAAGTCTAATGCGTTTAGCTGTCACTCCTTCACAGCCCTTCTGTAATAACAGTCTTGAAGTGTTTATTGGAAAACGTAAAGGGTGTCGCTTGTTGTTTTACCCATTTTTTCCCCACCATCCAAGTCCCCTCTTCAAATTTTCCCGTTGACTGCATTGGAGAATGTGAAAACATGAGGAAGCCATAGGATTACGAGGGAATATGCAAAGACACAGGGGAGAAGGAGAGAAAGAAGAAGAAGAAGCTTGCGGGGAAGAAGAGAAAAAACGTCAAGAAAAGCTAAAGAGTTTCGCTGATGGGAAGTGACATCGGCTCGCGTCCTTGCTCGCGTGCGCACGGATTAAGTGAATTACGCGCGAGACCTTCCGCGTAGAATTCCAGAGGAAGAAGATGAGGAAAAAGGCGCAGGAAGATTAAGGGAAGGAGTGGGGAGGAAGAACATGGAGGGAGGAGCCTTTTGATGAAGGTTAAAGAAGGACGCGCGTACGCTGGCTAATCGGGCGGGAGCCACGCTCGCCTTGCGCCACCAGATTGACGCAAATCAGGCTGGCGAAGAGCAAAAATGGCCCGTAATTAGATCGCCGGCTTTTATCTTTCCGATGCAGATTGTTCGGCTCGGGCGCAGCGGCCGCTGCAAGATTCATGACGCGCACGCTCAATAATGCACGATGTTTGGCACGCGCGCACGCGCTCCCCGCTTTCTCTCCTCCAATCCTGCCAAAGTTAATTTGCCTCGGAATTGAATCGCACCGATTGGGATACAGACACGAGCGAAGCATTTGGAACATGCGCTTCCACTCCATTCAATGTGAGCCGAAGCGCAAGGATAAAAGATTGTGCGCCCGATTGGAGCGTCGCGAACGGGGAAACTTTGCCACACAGGCGCAATTGTCTCGGCAAACCGTTGTTAGGAAATTAACCCGAAGACATTATGATGGCGGCAAAAGTTGAGTTCAAGAAGGGAGACAGACGAAGAAACTCCAATTTACTCACTCATTCACTTGACTAGAAGATTGCACGACCAAGGAGGAGGAGGTGGCTAACAACATGAGGCGCAACCAAACAGTCAGTCAGTATTTGCTGGCCCGTTTGTTGCTTGTTGCTGCTCTTGCTCGCCTTCACTGAGCGAGGGATCTAATAAATGCAATTAGGGGGGCGATAATTAGCGTCGAAACGAAGCTAATCATAGCGGCTTAATCCGATTGGGTCAAATCAGTGGCAGAGGTTACGCGATAACTTGAACGGGGAACTGTTTTGAAATCCTACTTTAAAGGGGTACAAGAAGCTTGCAGATGCACATTTTGAAAAGGAAATTTTTTAGAATAAAATATTCTTTAATTTTTTCCTAAATTTCTTAATTTTTTTCAATATATATACAGGGATTTCACAAAATAATGGAAACACCTAGAAAAACAATTAACAGGCTGTAGGACCTTTTTTTTTGCTTGCGAAACAGCCTGAACCCGTCTTGGAATGGGCGCATATAACTCCTGGATAATTTCTAATAGGATGTTCGGTTCGGCCATTCTTCATGCAGACACTGTGCTCAAGCTTTTTCAGAGAGTCGGGAGAAGAATAACTGAACTGTACACTTCCGTGGTGTTCTTCAGACACGCACACAACCACAGACACACACATACGTCCTTCAGCAGGTAATAATATAAATGTGGATTCATCTGATCACTGATCACAGCATATGTGTCCTTTTTCGGTAGACCAGTTTTGTGCTCATGGTACCACTACTGTTCCCTTTTTGCAATTGACTTTGGTGATAATTGGTTTGGCAATAGCAGCTCGTTCATGAATATTTTGTTTGTCAAGTTCTCTTCTCTCCCCTGCCGCAGGACGTCAAGTTCTCTCCTCTCTGTTTTCGTGGAAATGCAGATTGAGCTGCGATCTTCTTGTTGGTGCCGACAATCCTTTTCAATGCCCTCCTGTCTCTGTCAGTCAGTGGCAGTTTCCTTTTACTGTTAGACGATGTTTTGTAGACGATGTTTTTCCACTAACGCTATATGCAATCACGAGTTTTGATATAGTAGTAGTTCTCGATACTTCAAATAATACTTTGTAGCGGACATGATAGCACCTCAACTAAACACCAGGATACCAATAAGCATACAGAGGAACAAATGCACTTATATAAAGTCACACTAATCAGGGATAATAAAGGATGATTAAATTAGTATGGGCAAGAGGTAGTCGGAGATGACAGTGTTTCATTTATTTAGTCATCAGTAAAACCAATCGACTGAAATTCAATCACATTGTATTCAAATTCTTCAAAACCCTTTATCACCACCACCATAAAGGTCAAAATTTCATGAAAATTAATTTTTTCAATAAAAATGTCTTCATTTTCATGGCCATTTCATGATAATCTTTTCGAAACAGTACTTGAAAAAATAATTTAAAATGGTGTACTAAAGTTTTCAAACGACAGTGCAAGTTCGTTGTTGACCCCATTCTTTACAATAGAGCAGAGAGATTTTACTGGCTTTCCTGGAAAAAAGAGAGCGACAGCTGATTCTCACCGCCATTATTCACGCTCTCAACTCTCGAACAAAATCGTGACACTCATAGGAATTCAATAATCAGACCACTGTATTACTAGAATTATATAAAAGTATACAGAAGATGTGGAAACGTCTCTCCCGGAACGTGTTAAATTGTTTCCGTCTTATTATCGAACAAGAACGTATCGTTTTTCTAATGGGGGGACGGATATGGGGAAAACTAACATGGTGGGGAGGTAAAAAAAAAAGATGAAAAGCGAATAGGGATGGTAAAAGGTTTCACGGATGGTTTCCTGTTTCGCGAAATCCCAAGCGCCCCGAGGCTTCGATTGGACCGTGACATCGGTCGCATCAACAGCGCCTTTCTCCTGTAGCAGGCTCTCTAAAAAAAGTTCTGAGCGGCAGGGGAAAAGGCGTCAGAGAGAAACATGCGCATAGCAGACAGAACCTATAAAACATAATCACCGTTCACAGCACACAAATGCCAAGGACGGATCACAAATTGAGGGATGGCAGGCGAAATACCAGATGACGAGAGACCCGAAACGTCCGCCAAGGAAATTGAATGACTAGATGTCCCATTCATTCTTACTTACTTAGTTTCGTCTAATTAATTATTTACTAGCGTATTAATATTATCAACGCTCTCATGCGATCGGATTTCGTTTAATGACAACTTTAAGCAAAAAACTTGAATGTTATGAATGCAGTGAGTTACTGAAAATACTCTTGTAATACCATTGTGGGTTTCGCAACTCGAGCGCTCTTGTTAGGTAATCAGTGAATTGGTCAGTTAAATAATATGCAGGGTGTCCATAAAAGATTTGTACCATGACAATATTTAATTTTCATGCGTTCTATTCGGCCTATTACAAAGATAATTCAAAAGTCTTTTATACAACTTCCCTTTGCTGCTCTGAGAATATCCAAACGATATTCAATCTTTCGCTGTAAGTTCTGAAGCATAAGATGTGTGATGGACGCGATGCTATATTGTATCCTAGTATATTGTAGCCTAGTTTTATCGGCCTCGGTGGCTCAGCGGTTGCGTGATCGCCTCCGATGCCCGAGTACGCGGTTTCGATCCCGGCCGAGGACGACGAGGATTTTTCAGGGGGAAATCCTGAGATCACGCACTTCCTTCGGTAGGGAAGTAAAGCCGTTGGTCCCGTGTAGTCGTTTGCCGGCTGCACGTTAAAGAACCCTTGCGAGGCAAAATTTGCGGCCCCTATAACGCCGTCCTGAAATGACCGTAGCAGTTGAAAAGGACGTTAATACCAAACAAACCAAACCAACTTATCTTAGTTTTGAGCAGAGACAAGCCACATCAAGCATAAACGGTACGTTTAAAGTATTCCCATAGGAAAAAGTCAAGGAGGGTCCTATCCGGCGATTGAAGTGGCCACGGAATTGGGACCCCCCTGACTATCCAGCGATCTTAAAAGGTCCTGTCGAGCAGTTGCCGAACCAGCAATGTCTTGTGTAGAGAAGCGCTGTCCTGTTGGAAGAAAAAATTTGGCTGATGAGCCGCCCGCTGCACTTCCTGTTCACTACCGACCCGATTTACCAAAAGGTTTTCTTTCAGGCATTAATCGGCCATTTACCATAAGTTAACTTGTATTTGCTCCTAACAGCGGCCGGTGAATTTGTTTTAGCAAGCCATACTACACATTACGGTTTTTCTATAGTACAAGGTGATTCAAAAGTTACTGTGCAGTGGCTGGTCGGCGGAGACATCCACTCACAATAGATGCTGGAAATCCTGGAAATGCCGAACAGCCAGTGTTCCGGAACACATTCTGCAGTAGACGTTTCCATGCACTACTGCACAGTAACTTTTGTGCCATCAAAAGCCATCTTTTATGCTATCCAAAAGAATATATCAGAAAAAACTTTGGAGTTTCTCTGTAATATTCTAAAAACGATACATGATTATGTTATTACTTTCAAAAACTAATAGTTATTGCTTTTGTACAAATCTTTGATGGACACACTGTAAATACTTATACGGAGGGTTTTCAAAAAGTTATCCAAGTGAATTTTTTTTCATGTTGCCATTAATGTACGAAATTGACGTTTGGTGGCGCTGATGATATATTTATCTGCTATCTATGTTGCAAGTTTCAACAATGGACATGCACCCGTTCTCGTACAATCAGTCCTGGACGAATTCACGCTGCGTATTTTCTATGGAGTACTCTAAAGAAAGTGAAAGATTCTACAAATTTACCGGGTTCAAACTCGGGCATGAAGCAAAAGAAATTCATGAAACCTGGTCACTGTTTATGGCAGTAGTACTTGTTCGTTTGACATTGTTGCCTGTTGGATTCGAAAATTTAAACAGGGTAGGCTGAGCTTACAATATGATCCTCGCTCAGGTCGACCAACAGAAGCAGTGAACCAGGCTTCTGTGCATAAATTAGTTACGGAAAATCCCCATATCTCAGTGATAATGTTAAGCCTATATTTGTTGGTGTATCAGTAGGCAGTATTGAGAAAATTTTACACAACCAGCTTCAGCTGAAAAAAATTTGTGCGAAATGGGTACCACACAAACTGACCGACGATCAGAAAAAGTTGCATGTTGAAAAAGCGAGAGAATTGCTCCATTTTTCCCCTCCAAATGGTTCAAGAGGCTTACAGACATTGTCACTACGGACAAGAGCTGGTTTTACTATTACACAACCCTAGTAAAACAGTAAACTGTGTTTGGGTAGATAAAGACGAACTTCGACCACAGGTGCTCAGGCCAGATTTTCGATCCCGCAAGCGTTTGTTCAGTGTTTTTTTAATTTTTTTTGGGCCACTGCTTGTGAACTGTAGGCCAGAGGGTCTTACAATTACAGGACAGTACTATAAAAACTTTGTTTTGTCTCATTTAATTAACAAAATCAAACAGCAACGCCAGAAATTCAAACCTTGCTTTTGCATGACAACACGAGTGCGCACAAGACGAAGGCTGTTGCTGCCTATCTATAGCAAGAAAAAATACAAGTTCTTCCACATCCTGCCTAGTCTCCCGAGCTAGCACCATGCGAATTCTGGCTGTTCCCTACGATTAAAAAAACTTGCTGGAAAGTCATTTACTCGGGTCCAAGATCTCGCACAAGCAGTAAATCCAGGTCTACGGGCTCTACCAGAAGAAAGCTACCGTCTGGTCTTTAATAAATGGCTTGAAAGGCTACAACTTTGGATACACGTGGGAGAGAGTAATTTGAAGGATTTTGATCATTGTTTCGTTTTTTGTATAATTTTTTTTTATAATTATAAGCCTCACATGCATAATTTTTTGAACCCTCACTCCTCGTACAAGCTCAGAATTTATATCCGCAAAACCTAACCTAACCTAACCTAACCTAACCTAACCTTCAAATTTGTACTTGCTTATGCACGGACCAAAGTTGTCTATATGCCTAGATGATGTGTAAACCTCGTTTCGATTAATGCTCTCATTTAATAACAAGGGATTAATTATTAAATTACTTCCCCCACCATTCAGTCTTTTATAAGCCTTTAAAATTTTACGCAATTTGAACAACTCATTGGCACTTATTTGAAGAAAAAAAGGCTTAATGCGTTCTAATATCACATAAACTTCCCAAGAGTGTATGCAAATTACCCTTAAGGGCTTTTTTTTTTCATTTTTCATTTTCATGCAGGTGATTTGCATGAATTTCGTGATTTTAGGGATCTAAACATATGTATTAAAAAGGAGAATTTAAAAGAAATGGCATTGTTAATTAAAACAGTGGTGATTCCGAAAATAGATTATGCTGTGATTTTATGGTCTGGTGTCTCAAAGTTTCTTTTTTGCGCTACCTCTTTACAGTTTTTTTACTGATGAATGCAAAGTCATGGGCCGACCAACATTGCCCAGCAGTATTAAAATAGTAAAATCTTGATTGAGGTGTATATGGTGTGCCCAAATGAAAAGGAGATTACGGTTATATCTAAAGAATATTTTAATTACAGAATATTCTAAGTACAGAATATTTGACGTACAGTTAATGTTGTAACATGACGCCTAATTGCCATCGATATTGATGTACTGATCCAGCGCGCAGGAAGCGAATGGGTGGCTTCAGTGTAGCAATTCCTGGATTGCGTACGGACCCATTTTACCAAGGTGTTCTGTACTTCTTTGTCACACGTGAACCGATTCATTGATTTGTTAAGGGACCGAAGATATGGGAGTCACTTCTTGGGGCTGTACGGAGGAAGTTTAAGGACATCCCATCGAAATGTATCCAGCAGGATCTTCTTGGCCAATGTGGTTTAGCATTGTTCTGGAGTAGCACTATCTCTTTCGAGAGCTTCCCTCTACGCTTATTTTTGAGCCGTGTTTCAGCTTCATCAACGTGTTGTATTACCGTTCAGCGTTAACTATTTCACCCCGTTCCAGCAGTAGACGAGTATAGGTCCTTCTTCGCAGAAAAATAAACTGAGCATCACTTTTCTGGCCTTCATGAACAGTGAGCTTTTTTTGGACGGGAGGACCCGGGATGGCGCCACTCCAGGCTCTTCCGATTAGATATGACATTAGATATGAAAACGGCGCTACAGTAAAAGTCTCCTTTTTCGTATATGACATTATCATCCGATTCGTTTATTCAGAATTGGTTAATAAACTCACAGACGTCTAGACTGTCACAGAGATATAAAACTGAACTTCCCCATATAAGTTTGTTTTTAAGTAGAACTTCTAAAAGAATCAATGCAATATTATTTGGAAAATAAGATAATTAACTTCGACAAGCGAATTGTGAACAGCACGTAAACAGACTTACACTAACAAGGGAATCCCTCGAACATGTATGTCACAGATTTCCACTAAACTGAAATATGTTACTCGTCTGAAGCTATATAGATGCTTGCAAAATAAGAGAGTGCGAAATTGTGTTTCTTTCAAAATAACCCGCGAAAACGAAAAAATTTCACCATACATAGCCATACAAGGACTCCATTGTTAAAGCGGTTAGGCTATGTGGGGTTCCCTTGTAAGTGATTTCATCTATATACTAAAACTCTTGCGTGTATTTATTTATTTATCTGTAATTCCATCTCCTCCTAGACGGTTTGAGCTAGCGACTTGAAATTTTCAGGGCAGGCTTATCAATAAAGGATCTGCTCTATCGCCAAAAATCAGCCCCCTACGACCCCCCCCCCCCCTTCCCCACTTTCTGGGGTTTTCATTTAAAATTATCTGCTTTTGCTTTGTAATTCCCCTCAACAGATGGCGCGGGCGGGCGAAGCCGCGGGTAACAACTAGTGAAACTTACTATGATGTTGGACCTATCTGTGCTTTTATTACGATCTTTACTCCCCAAGGAAAAGAGAGAGCTTTTTCTTTAGAATTTTCCACCAGGGAGGTTTAGGATTTTTCTTCCATTCTTTCCAAAAACGTTAACGTGTTCAGTCACAGATGTCGATTTTCTAATTCATTCCATAAGTGTTCAGTGGGATTTATATCGGTGGGATTTCTTCATCTTGCTTTGTGACAAGGAGAATTGTCTTATTATACAGGAATGTCCCAATCCTATAAAAACTTGTCACAATGTTGGCAGTATAGAATTATCAAATGTCAAGGTAAGCTGCAGATTTCTTAATCTGCTTCCCTTCGAACTTCACAGTGGACACCAGGCAGTCAGGCATGAAGCGGGCCTAGATCGTACGAGAACCGTACTTAATAAGAACCGTATTTATATAAATTCATTGGTCTCGTGTGTTAGTTAGAATAAAAATTATCCCAAAATTATTAACTTTTAATTATTTTAAGCTGATTTGCACTCACTAAAGTAACGCTATGTGAGGTGCAGCATATCTGATTTTGCTGCGCGTTAAGAAAAGTACATGGAATCTTTTTTTATTACCAAATTCTTCTTAAAATGATTAGTGTTCGTAGACGCTGAATGATGAAATCATACTGGCACGAAATGACTGTGACCAAATGAAGTGGACAAAACGACCTGCTGTCGATTTATTGATTTTATTATACTCGTATTTATTAGCCTCTTATGATTTTCGTAATTTCTGCCTCCACAGAGATCAAATATTGTTCGCTTTGTGACAATTTCCTGCCCATGCTGCAACGAAAAATTGTTATCCTTCTATAATACATAACTCACAATAGAAATCACGCCAGGAGTAATAAAATTTCATTTCATATTATTAAGAAGTAAGTTTTGAGCAATTTTCAATAAGCTCTGAGCGCTTTCTTGTTCATTTAATGATGGAATTCCGACTCTTGCATTATTCAAAAGTAAAACGAGCCCCCCTCTATTTCCATTTCCCCACCTTTCTCTCCCAGTATGTGTGTCTGTAAGATACAACTCGGAAGGAGAGCGGAAAGGGAAACTTGGGGGTAGGCACGGATTCGTGCTAAATAAGATTATGCAAAGATGAAGCAGCCTTCTCCGCTTCAGAAGTTTGTTCACACTTTTAAGAAAACCATCGAAAGTCGCCAAGGAAGTGAGTATATTTGATAAGAGGAGTCTTTTCAACCCGAGTTATGTTTCTCTGTGTGTGTGACTTTATAGCGCTAATAATTTTGCGAAAAAAAGAAAAAGAAACAATAACAATAAATAAAAAAGAAAGAGAAACAATAAGAAAATAAAAAAGAAATACATAGTACATAAACAGAGTATTAAAAAACCGACTTTAATGAAAATTTCACTATCGCCTAGCTATATCAGTTTTTATCTTGAAAACTACTGAACCGATTTTGATGAAACTTGGATTTCCCCCTAAGTTGAAAGATACTTAATCCAATAAAAAGAGAATTATTGCAATTCGATTTCTAGTTTCTGAGAAATACGTGAACATACATACATACATACACACACTTAAGAAATTTGGCATCCTTGTTTAGAAGCCCACATAGACTAACATATATGAATATTGTGCAATTCCAACAATATTACATACATATGCATCGAATTGATAACCTCCTTTTTTTGAAGTCGGTTAAAAATAGACTAGTATCATAAAATGCAATGCACTATAAAATAAAATAATATAAACGTGCAAATAAACCATTTTTTTTACAAAGCCCTAGATTTCGATAAGAGACTTACCAACATGATTGCCATTTGGTTATCGAAATATGTGATGCCAACTTTATTTTTCTTTTAATGATAGATCCAAGATATTTCAACTGTTTCAGTTGCACTCTATCTAATTGGGAGATCCTGGGCGATCTTGTTTTTTTCAGTGTTGATTCTGAAGACAAAGGACTGCTGCTTCTAGTAAGCTATATCAGTTTGCCGTCTCTGTGGTTAAAGACCTTCTTCATAACTGAAAAAATGGACAAGTTTCAGCATTCAAAAAGTGATATGTTATTTTCTCCTTGAAACGTATACGGTTGCTTGTATCTTTGTATGTGCTATTAACAGACGTAAGATTTTAGAGGAAATTTCTTCTGCGCCAAGAACCGCACTCATAAAATAGCTGACGTGTTTACTGTCAAAAACAATGCAGAGTATTTAATAAACAAGAAATTAACCCCTCCCCATAAGGGAGCTATAGGAAAGAGCCGGAAGCCCTAAGCACAAGGAAATTGGTCCCTTCTTCACGAGCAGAAAAAGGCCAAGCATATTCCAAATCTTGATGTACTTCCTACAGAATGCTTAGAGGAAATAATCTATACTTTGGCTGGATTGAAGGAAGTCACCTGCGGACAAAAATCATTTGACCTCAGCATCAGTGGAAGGGCATGTGATCGTGGTGTCTGCATCTTCATCAACAGGAGGTAATGACTCCACTCATCGCCTTGTGGCATCGATAGAGAAGATCAGGCTGTCAAAAAAGAGGAATTGTAGGCGTGGAAGGCTGACATGAGTCGACGTTAGATTCAACCATCCTACCATCCAGAATCAAACGATGACAGGATCTCGTAGTTGCTCAGCGTTGAAATTCAGCGAAAGCAGTTGATGACAAGTTAGACATCAGCGACCCAGACCAGTTTGACTTCGAGCCGCGCCAGCGACTTCTTGGCCTAGAAAGCGTTGCTCTCTTACTTTATCTCCTAAATAGCTTCTGCAATATCAGAACTTCTTCACGTAGTGTCGATATCAGATGTCGCATGAATCTCTTGGAGCATCGGAAGACGACGATGGTGAACTTTTACTTTATGAATCTGATTTTTCTATAGAAAGAACGGATTTCTTTCTTTAGGGATTTTGATGAGGCTAAACAAAGGAAATGGCTTTACTAAAAACTTATAGACATATGGTATTCCAAAGAGAGATATTCAGAAATCAGCTTCAACCTGCTGGTAGACTAGTCCGGGTTGGAAAAAGCTAGATCCACATGATGGTTCGTAAAGAAGTATAGGATCACTGTAATGGAGCCTGGAAAACTAGATCTTATAAATCAAACAAACATCTACATGTGATGGATTAGTCTAGATCACTAAAAGGGTTTTGTTGATAGATATAGCGGACCGACCTTAACATGGTTTTTTGGCGTCTAAGTTAGAGTTGAAATTGCCTGCCAGTATCAGGGGAAGGGAGGAGTATTAAAAAGGTACTATCTCTCAGGAAGGCACACGTGTCCATGATGGTGCAGGGAGCATAGACAACCAGTAGTAAATATTTTGATATTCATTGTTGATAACGATTGGCTTGTCGAAAATGGTCATAACACAGGGACTGAGATGAGAGGAAACAAGAATGATTTTACCGCCAAAGAGGATAAAGGGAGCACATTTTCGTGTTACAGCATCATACATGGATACATAGAACTAACCTACATTTTAAAACACTTTAGAGAAAATATATAAATATGAAAATTAAATTGTAAATTATTATTTAAGTAAACTAATGTATAGAGAGAATTTAAACGAATAAACTTGAAGAACTGAAAGGTTAAATGGAGAAGGAAGTTATTCTTTATACTGTATATTTGAAGTTATTCTATACAGGGTGAATACAAAAGTCTGAACCCCCCTTTTATTTTTTGAACCGAAGCAGATATGTCAATTTTGATGAATCCAATGAATAGGAAGTTGTGGGTGGCCTATCCCATGGTGCACTTTTCATCATCCCAAATATGCAAATTAGGACACATTCAAAATTTATCTCAAAAACCGTAAGGGATAGAGGAAAAAACCCAATTGCAAACTTCTTCAGCGTAAAAAAAACAAATAAAACAAAAAAAATTATCCAAATCGGACCAACCAATCACCCACAATCACGTGGTGAACTGTTTGTAGCTTACAAACAGTCACACAGCACAAGGAAAACTGAAAACTGAATGTTGATATTTCCACCATGTAAAGCATGCAAATCAAAAAATTAACATAAATTACCATACTCACATTCACTTTCATGCGGAAAAGCAAATAAAAGGCATGTTTCAGCACACAGAAGACAGAACAATTCCAGGATGGCAAGCTACACTGTTCCGGAAATGGTCAACATGATCTTCTGCTTCGGACTGTGATTGTGGGTGATTGGTTCCGATTTGGATGATTTTTTTGTGTTTTGTTTGTTTTTTTATGCTGAACAAGTTTGCAATTGGGATTTTTTATCTATCCCTTACGGTTTTTGAGATAAATTTTGAATGTGTCCTAATTTGCATATTTGGGATGATGAAAAGTGCACCATGGGTTAGGCCACCCACAACTTCCTAGTCATTGGATTCATCAAAATTGACATATCTGCTTCGGTTCAAAAAATAAAAGGGGGGTTCAGATTTTTGTATTCACCCTGTATATACCGTATATATATATACAGTATATATGAGTGAAGTTCGTTAATTTGTCAGCATTGACACATAATGATAAACGAAGTGAGCCTCGATTGCTGAAGCATTATGTGTAAGCATCTATTATTTTTCATATTCAATTACTAAAGTGTGTCTACGATATCATGTACCATTCAAGCAAACGATTAACTATTACCAATTAGCAATATTTCTCGCAGTAATTAAGTAGAGATACTATTAAGCCTAACAGCAATATGCTCTTGTTACAAATAAGCTATGGATAACAATAGGTCTAACAACTCGTAAGGGATTGGTTGATATATTACACGCCATATTTTAGCATTGAAAATTTCCAAAGATAACATATAGCACCTTTAAAACATGTACTACTAAACAATTCCGACTACCATTAATTACTCTTTATATTCACCCATGACTTGTTACGATTGTTTGATATATTTCATGCCATATCTTAGCATTGAAAGTTCTAACAGTGCCATATGGTACCATTAGGACACATGCTTCTAAACCAATTCCCAATATCATTATTTACGCGTTATATTCATTCTTGAGACATCCTTACACGTACACGTGCCACTAGACTAATATCTACTATTAATAGTTACTCTTATATAGGGTGTCCAAAAAGTCTGGTAACATGGCAGATATCTCAAAGGCGAGATCTGATGTGTATGGTTTATACGTCGGTAATAGGGGGGGGTGGGGAATTCATTGCCGCACTCAAATTTTACTTTGACCCCCAAATTTAAGGTCATCCATTTGCTAATTCGAAAACTGTAAAGATAGAGAAAAATTTCCAATTGCTACCCTGTAGAGCAGCACCACTTTAGTCTAAAAACAATTTTAATCACACCCTTTCCCTTGAAAGATTTTGAGAAAATGGGTGAGAAAGAGTCATTCTAGGCCAGGTTGAGCTGGCCAGGTTGGCTGAGGTTTCTAACACATTTGAATTACAGTGAAGCACTCCGTTGGGAAGGCTCATTAAGTGATTGACCTTGAGTGATATTGTACCATTAGAGCACGTGCCATCAGAGCACGTACCTATTCCGGCTATCTCACGTTCGAACTTGTTCGTGCTCTGTCCCATATTAATGGATTGATGAAAACAGAGTGTGAAAAAGTTAATTCGTTTTCTAGTAATCGTAATAAATAAACCATTAATGAATGATTAATTAAGTACCAAAAGACTAAATGGATATTGTCACATGAACGTGCTACAACAATGCCTTCGTAACGGGCGAAAATTCCAAGGTAGCGTTAACAATGCTGGAAAAGTCGATTTATTTTTTCGTTAATAATTTTGGAATTTTTGCATATTAAAATTTAAAATGCATTTTAATAACAAATCAAATACAATTTCTGATTTGTAATTACAAATATTTTGCAGCAATTTGATTAGAAATATTCGTTCATAATATAACCACGATTTGTCGCGCGCTTTTCTGCAAATCGTTTTAAAAGACCATTATATTTTTTATTCAGAATCAGAATAACGTGCTATATTTTCACAATTACTTCTAAAAAATTTACATTTTTATTATTCAGTCAATTTCTTTGCATTTATTTTCTTCATGATTTTTCGTGGACTTTTCCGGGCAGTTATTGAGACATGTGCCTATGTTGACACGGTTTGTTGTTGACATCATTGGCTAGAAATTACCTTTTGATAACATTAGGCCTAACAGCAATTTGTTTTGATAGCTGTTAGCTTTTGATGACTTTAGGCCTAATAACAATTAGATGTTGGTAACTTCAGTTAGGCTTAAAAATTAATTGCTATTGACAACAATTAGTTAATTTTTTAGGGCTAAAGACACTTTGCTTTTGATAACATTACGCCTAACAGCAATTTGCTAATGATAGGAATTAGCTGTTGATAACATTAGGCCTAACACCTACTTGCTATTTGTAGCAATTAGATTTTGATTATGGTAGGCCTAATAACAATCACCTATTGATAACTTTAGGCCTAACAGCTATTTCCACTAGATAGCAATTAACTTTTGATAAATATAGGCCTGCCAACAAATAGCAGTTTTTAACATTAGGCCTAACAGCAATTAGCTACTGAGAATAATCATTAGCAATAGGCTTAAGAGCACTGAGCGACAACAATGACGACACCACTTTTTAACTGATGCAGAGAACCAATTTTTGCATCACTGCATAATTATACACATGATATTTTATCTTGGCTAGTTGCTAGGAATTTATTGGTTTATTACATGTTATATTTTGGCTTTAAAAATTTCCAAAGAAGCCTTTATGGTATCATTAGATCACATACAACTGAACCAGTTTCGACCATCTCGAACGTATTAATATTCGTTATATTCATTCAGGACGCGTCGTTACAAGCTCTTTGATATACTACATGCCATAGTTTAGCCTTTGAAAATTTCTAAGAGATAATGGCTACTTAAGAGCACGTGCCAGAAACCATTTCGGCCATTTTCGAACAAAATTTATCATTTGGCGAAACAGTACTTAACAATATTATATTCGTTCATGGCTCGTCGTTACGAGTGGATTGATATATTACTTGGCATTGAAAATTTCTAGGGGGTATCAAAATAGTACCATTAGCGCGCCTGCCATTGGACCAATTTCGACCATTTTCGAACTTGTCCGTGCCATTTCCCATATCTATCGATTGGTGAAAACAGATTTTTAAAATCTTTCATACTTTCCGAGAAAATCGAGTTACGGGCGGACGGTAGGAGAAGGCCAAAGCATAAAGAACCTTTCGGTACTTAATAATAAGCTCCCTGCGAATAAAAAACTTCTTTTGATTTAGAGACCGATCTCCCCTTTCATTAATCGTTAATCACGTGCATCCTGCACGCGCACCATCTCATTAACGTTTAGAACACGCGCAGAGCCAAACCGAAGTGCTCAGCACGCGGTTTCCCCAATGCAACGATAATTCGTCTCTTCCAGCAATTCAATACATGCACTCTCTCTATTGTAACGCAATGCATTGTTGGAATTGTGTCTACAGACGGACGGACGGACGGACAGCTGGACAAACCGATGACATAAGCACTTTTCTACGAAAATGTGCTAAAAGTGGGCATTTGGGAAGTGGTTTTAGGATATACAAGCTGTAAAGAGTCTACATGGGGATAGGTTCATTTCCTGCGCCAAAAAGATGTCCGATGATACAAAGAAATAAAGGAATAAAATGCCGTTTGCTTGATTCGTGTGGCAAGATGATTCTAGATAATCTTGAGCCCGTTGAGGAGAAGTAGATGTTTGGTTAGGTTATTTTCGGATTGTTTATTTGGAAGATGATGACTTTGGAGATTCCAGAGACCTTTGGTTCTGCTTTCTGGAACAGCTTTATTGAATATGTGATGCTTTTAAGGATGTAGGGCTGGGGCCAACGAAGTAGTGAGAGTTGAGGGTTGCATTCACCCACGAAATTGGGTCAGCCTCGGGGGAAGGGTCAGCCTCCAAATTGAGCAAGGATCATTTTCTTAAAAGTGATATTCACCTTCATCATCAGACACTATATCCATTGGAGATATTAACATAAGGCGACGTCTTCCGCACTTGTCTGAAGATCGACGGGATAGTATCTTTGGATTAATCCAATAATCAGAGACTTGGCTGATGATGGAGTGTTAACAGACTTGGAGATAGTAGACAAGAAGACCACGGTGGAGATGTGGCATAGGACAAGAGGAGGGTTCTAAAAGCGTCAGATTGCAGAGAATCAGTGTCTTTGCCTAATCATTAGTGTATTTGCCCTTTTGATCAGACTTTGTAGGAGAGTTAAATAATAAGCATTTCATATTTCTATCAAAAATATTAAAGCTGTCTACAGGGTGACCCAAAAAAACGGGAATTTTTGAAATGTGTAGTGGCAGCCTTGAGCAGGTGGCAGCACTGTGGGACAGTGACCTTGAGCAAGTAAACAAGTTGCCATTTTAGTAACCATGGGTTAGTGGAACGGGCAACAGCGTGCGTTAGCCATAAAAACGTTTTTAACTGTGTGATCTCAAGATTCGGTAACGTTCCCTGGCCCCCTAGATCGCCAGATTTGTCCGTTTGTGATTTTTTCTTGTGGGGCTATCTCAAGAGTAAAGTGTACCAAGAACTCTGGATGAGTTAAAACAGAGAATTCCGTATGAAATTCACAGTATCCCAGCTGAGATGTTGCAGGGGTCAGTGAGGAATCTCAGCAGCATATTTCAAGAATGCATTCATGCAGGAGGACGCCATAAAAATGATAAATTCCATTAATGTTTCGTAAATGGCAGTATACAGGTTTCAATTACTATGAATAAAATGTTTTTCTTCCATCACTCTTGGTTTTATTGGATTGTTAAAAAGTTCCCGTTTTTTGGGTCACCCTGTATTTTCAATTTATCTATATCTATTCTATGACCAAAGGTTAGGCGCGTATCAATGAAGAACTACTCTTGTTGCGAAATAAAGAGACATTTAAAAACTATTTTCTAACATAATTTAAATAGACTTAAGCAGTTTGTGGCATGAATGGGAATTAAGAAGACGATGTGAAGCAATTGAAAGGCCTAGAGTCAGAAATATCTAACTTACGTTTAGAGATTTTTTGGATAATTGATATTGACTTTTTAATTACTTGAAGAAATCATATTTATTGGCATAAAATGACTTTTAAATGATTGGAGGCAAAATGTGTGTTGACCAGTGTAATTTAATTTCATCTTTTTTTTACCTATCATTTGTTACTTTGCACAGGGATATTATGAATCTACACATTTATTATGCACCCTCATCAATTCCCTGCTCGAAAGTAGACATTATGCGAGATTATGCAGTAGTTTTGCCTCAAAATTGCTGACGTCCCACATTTTCGCATCCAAAATAAAAAAAATATTTATTACCATTAGGACAGAGCGTAATTTTTTAAGAGAGTAGCCTACTTATTATAAGACATAATGCAATATTATTTATTTTCCTATTTTTAAGCATCTACCAATCTAAATATGAACGAACACGAAGATGGCAAGGATTTTTTTTTATTTCTTGGAAAATGTCAGATTTGAACTTAAAAACATGGGTGTCGTTCTTCAGTTGGTGTCCTTGACGTCACTGCGCAGTAAAGGACACATTTTGAGAAGAAGTTTCGAGATCTTATCCTTGTAGTGATCTTGGTTCACACGTAAAATAGGGTTATTTCTAATTTGTCACTCATTGTTTTCCACACATGACGAAAAAAATACAAGTTATTCGAATTCCAGCAAAATTTGGTTAGCTTGACCAGTGTCTTATCGAATACTGCGATAAAAGAAAATCCCTCGGTTATGTTCCCAGTAGCATCGCGATGTCAGTCACTCTTCTTGCAATGTGTCCATTACTTGCAGTTTGATATTCCTAATTGTAGCATTCATTTTCAAACGAGGGTCACTTATAAAGTCATGGCAATTATTTTTTTGCAGGCAACGTGTTATTACACAAACATATGAAAATACGAGGGTTATTCGTAAAGTAAGGTACGTTTTGCAATAAAAACAAAACTACTATATATATTTTCAAAATTTTTTCTTTACCAGATTCTATGTATTTTATTTTTCCACATAGTTTCCAAGTTTGTTTAAGCGCTTGTCATAGCGCTCAATGTACTTCCGCATGATCACTTCATAGAAGCTGCCGCCGGTGAAGAAAATCACGCAGTTTTCATTTGTATCGTCGCTGAAATGTAGGCTGCCTATGATCTTCTTTAGATCCTGGAACAGGTGGTAGCCACTGGACGCGAGATCCGGACTGTAAGGCAGGTGGTCAAGTTGTTCTCAAACAAAAGATCTCATTAGAAATAGTTTTGTTTTATTGCAAAACAGACCTCACTTTACGAATAATCCTCGTAATACAGAACCTGGGTTATTCAGGAAGTATTGTAGACAAAGAAGAAGAGTAAAAATAAAAAAAAATCATTTACCGTAAAAATGTTGAGAACAATAGTCTTATGTTGAGATGGGAAGCACTAGACTACCCCCCTACTCATCCGATCTGTCACCATACGATTTCGATTTCATACCGAAATTGAAAGTTCCATTGCGTGAGAGACGCTTCCCTGCACATATTCGCAGTGTAACGAGAGATTGCCAGACTGGACAATGGAGCAGCTGATGGTATTCGTCGCCTTCCTCATCTTTGGCAGCGAAGGCTTGATTGCCTTGGAGATTACTTCGAAGGTTCTATGTAACAGACGTTATTGGTAAAGTACATTGTGCATTTTCAAATGTATATTACAAAATGTTTGTATAACAACCCATTTGCCTACAAAAAAATAGTTGAATAGTCTTTGTAAATGACCCTCGTACCTTATCACCGTACGCTTCATTTAACCGATGCTCATGGCCTTAGATACATGTAAAATGCTTCAAGGAATGCTGCAATCATTGCTGGCATAAAACTGGACACTTCACATATTTCAAACGGGTAGCCATTATTGATTACATTAGGTGAAGTTGCCAGAAAATTTAATTGTAGAATCTGCAAGTAAAAGGGATTTAATTTTTAAGGCCGGCAAGTCACGCGGTGCTTCAAAGAACATAGAGCTCGATATTGAAGCTAGTTTGTTCTGGCTCAACATAAAAATAAAATTCAAGTAATCAATAAGACGAAAACCTATTGTCCACAACTGGATTTTATTCCGCATATACGTATTTCGAACTCTTTGAGTTCATTATTCAATGCCAAGTGAATAATTA
>JAHWFO010096488.1:829655-921150 GCA_023313115.1 Rhysida immarginata | reverse complement strand
ACTTGGCATTGAATAATGAACTCAAAGAGTTCGAAATACGTATATGCGGAATAAAATCCAGTTGTGGACAAGAGGTTTTCGTCTTATTGATTATGTCGTTATCCACAGTAATTGAAGAATTCTCAAAATTCAAGTAGTTCATTGGTCTAGTATCGTTATTTGACTTCTATTTTTTTTATAAAAATAAGATTATAAAAATGAAGCTCCGGTGAATGTTGCTTCATGGCGAGTGTTGGCAAGAGTATGGAGTGGATGGATAATTTCTGGTTGCTATCATGTCTCTGTACGAAAGCTCTGAGATGTGCGCCCGGATAAATGATATTAAGTCAAGACACCGTTCACTATGGGCGCTGAACTCCGCCAAAGGGGCGTACTGTCGCCCCTCTTGCTCATTATCTTTATGGACTGGATAGACAGGGGCAGCCGAGGCGATGAGTGTATTTGTGTGGGCGACTACTAGGTGGAGAGATTGCTCTATGCTGATGATCTTGCCCTCCTTGGGTTCTCGCACTAACCTTCAGTATGCAGTAGATCGGTTTGTGAAGAGGCTGGAATGAAAATCAGCGTAACTAAGACTGAGATGGTATCAGATGTAATGGGTCTGACTCTCTATTTATTCAACCTATTTACACTATTTGGAAAAAAGTCACGAGAAACAAAGTAAGCAGTGACAAATGAAAAGTCGCGTATCGATAACCAGTATAAATATTGGTACATATTCCTCACAAGTCAGTGGAATCGTATCATAGTGAAATGGCTGCTCGAAAGGACCTAACAGAGTTTGAACGAGATGTTTTAATAGGGTATTATCAGTCACTGGTATTATGTTACAAATCAGTCTGTGTGTATAATTGTTGAGAAATTAAGCCACCCTAAATAAACAATTAATGATACCATATTGAGATGGAAGCATAAAAAGTCAACTAGAAGTATTCTCCGATGTGGATGACCCACCAAGCTGAATGATCGTGACCGTAAAGTGCTACGAAGGTAACATGCAAAAACCGACATTTGTCATCTGACTCTTTGAATTTAGAGTTCCAGAAATAAACTGGAACATAAATTTGTATAACATTCAGCATGTCCATGCTGTCTAGTATCACATGTTTATAAGAAGAAAAATAATGGTCATACAAGTGATACGGTAGAATGTTTATTATGCCTTACGCGTTTCGGTGTTACACCATCATCGAAGGCGAAAACAGCAACAGAGTGTGAGCCTACCCAGACTGCAACGCCTATTATATAGGATCTATGCCACTCTTATTCCAGGAGAGATTCAAAGAACATAGGCGGTCCTGGCTAAATAATGATAGTAAGTCCGCCTATGCTGACCACCTCGTCAAACACAAGCATCGAATGCATCCAATGAAAGAATGCATGAGCATGCTATGGAGGGGCGAAAATTCTAATCCACGAAGAGATGGAAATAAGAAAACAATGCCATAAAAAAACAACTGTGGTGCAACGAACGGGCATAGTGAGATGAGGAGGCTTGGAAAACTGTGTTGTGGAGTAATGAATTACGCTACACCCTTTTTTCCCGGCAGATGGACAAGCATGCGTCTAGCAGATGTCTATAGAACGACTCTTGCAAGAAAGCATCACCCCAATAGTCAAATTCGGAGGAGGAAGCGTGATGGTATGGTTCTGCTTTTCAAGGTTTGGGTTCGGACCTTTGGTTGTCGTGCCTATACATTGAATCCCGACAGGTATCTAAGATGCTTTGTGGTGTTTTTATGGAACAGACCCATGTCTCTTTCAGAAGGACAATGCACCATCCGTGGTTTGTGGACAAAAACATCACCACACTTGACTAGGGCTCCAGAGCCCCGACCAGAATCCTATTGAACACCTTTGGAATAAATGGCGCGCCGATTGAACTCCAAACATATGAAGAATTTATGAACTCATTACATATCAAGGAGAAATGGTCCAATATTATGGCTAACTGCTAACTTAATGTTGTCGAAAGTATGACCCGTAGGAATGCTGCAATCATTGCAGCTAAAATGGTCCTACATATTATATCAAAACTTGCAAAATGGCTGTCGTTTGCTAACACTAGAATGCCCGGTGACTTTTTTTCGAAGTAGTTTACTTCTGGAGCCCACTCGGAATAAAAGAACGCGATGATGGACTTTTTTTCTATTTAGTCCTGAAAGTTTTCTGTTTTTTTTTACTCTTTATTATGCAAAAAATCTTAATATGAATTTTAATTAATTTTAAAATCGTAAAGAGACTATGGACAATGTATTGATATTTCATTTGTGTACGCTCTTTACTTCATTTGTGTTTTATAGTCATATTACGTTTAGATTCGTCTACCGACTAACGAAACAACGCGACTCTAATGAACACATCGTTTCCAAGAAGTTTTGTTGATTGAAACCAATATTTAACGTGCCCCTCGATTAGTTTCTTTTCTCCTCCTTTGACACAACGTGGAGGCCTGTTGTTCGCTCGAACCTCCCCCATCTACCTATCAAGGGTTTTCTTTCTCCTTTTCTTTTCTCCAGTCATCATCTTTTTTTTGAGGAGGAGGAGCGCTCACCGTGTTGTTCTGCTGTGTTTCGTTTTCTTTCAACGGGATCTGTTGTCGTGCCAACGTCATTAGGCCGTGACTTGGCGGCGTCGTAGAAAACAATACAACCGAACACTTTCCACAATAAGGAAGAAGGACTGGGGGGGTTTAGTGAAGGTGGAGGGTGTGTGGGTGGAGGGGGGATGGATAAAGAACCTCCCAACAACACCATCTCGCGCCACTGAGTCTGTCGTGCGCTGATTGTTTTTGGCGTAAGGAATATGAGCCTCCGTGACGCGTAACTCGCCCGCCGCACAACCGGCAACCCTGAGATAAAGGCGGCCGTAAAACACCCATAAATCTTCTTTTCTTCACGAAGGGTGGTCCGAAGTTCCGGACAGGCGAAAAAATGAAAGGAGGGGGTGGAAGAGAGAGCGCATGTGCAGAACGCGAGAAGAAAAATTGAAGAGAAAAAAATAAATAAAGCCCGAAGAGGAGGGGGTAAAAAATATGGGAGCGAGAGAGAGAGAGAGAGCGGGTCGATGTTGCGCCGGAAGGTTCAAGTCTTAATCGAGCCGTCGACGAGTGGGTCGGACGAGGCCCAACCAGGAACATCGTCCTCTTCGGCGACAAGAACCAAAAACTTCCCTCCACCCGCCCTTTTTTTTTGTCTTCCCATCGGGATCAGTCTCTCTTCCTACTCACCCAAGCTCGTTTTTCCCCCCTAACCGCCCCAATTTTATCCTCCCCCTCAACTATTCTGGTTCCTTTTCTCATTCCCCACCCTCTTTCTCCGCTTTCTTGTCTCTCAAGGAGACTGTCACATTATTCTGATGTAGGGGAAGAAGGCATAAACACAAGAAAAATCCATCGCAAATATTGATTGAAATTGCTGAAGAGATTTCGTCGAAAGTGGAAATTTTTTTTAAAAAAATTCTTTTTATAAAATAAAAATAGAAACAAAACGAGTGATGCTGTCGGGAGAATGATTGTGTATGTGGTGGAAGAGATTGTGGAGTGTTCGATTTGTTTTAGCTGTGGATTAACATTGTAGAAATTCATACATATGCAAATCCTTAAAGCGATTTCCTTTGGGGCAAAGAAAAATTCAAATCAATACATTTCGTTTGCAGTTTTCAAATAAATATCTAAAACAAGAATTTAATTTTCGTTAGCCTGTAGCTGCATATGGTAATAAACATTCAATAAAGCAGCAACGTATCTTCTGTTAACGAAGGACACTTCAAAGTAATAGGAGGGTCATTTGATAAGTAATGCAAAAATGGCATTTAAACATATCTTTTTGGAATTTTTTTTATTTTTCAAGATTCAGGGCTACACATTTGGTCCAACGAGTTTCCAGTTTTTCATTCGTTCTGAAAAGTAGTATTCGTCAAAGTTTACAAAATATCCGTTAATGGCGGTGATGACTTCATCATTCGATAAGAATTTTTTTTCCCACCGAGCTAAAGTTTCAAGTTTGGAAACAAGAAGAAGTCACTTGGGGCCAAGCCCGGAGAATAGGATGGATAAGGAATTAACTGGAAGCCTAATTCGTGCAGCTTTGCCATTGTGTTTTTGATGTGTGTGATGGTGGAACAACTATCGTTTTTTTTTCTTTTTTTTTGTAGTACAACTGCTGCAATGCTCTCGTCAACCGAATTTAACACGTGACCTACCCGTGGCTTCTGATTGAAATTTGGACGAGCTTGTTTGAAGAGTGGCACATGCCAGGCATCACGTGTAAAAAAAAACAATTTTTGCAACGACTCATAAAAATTTACCTTACTTATCAAACGACCTTCATAAATGTAAGAGGAACAGAAGGACTAATATGAAGAACTTTGTTAACTTTTTTTTGCTTCAATTTTAGTTTTTACGGAACACCTTCTGGAATTGTTCTTGCTCTTGAACTTCCCTATAGGATCTTATCATTTGTCATACATATTCTGGTATATTAGGCGTGTAGCCGCTTTGGATCCTTGATAAAGCCATGTGATTTCTTTCCAGCTATGTACTGCAAGGCCTTCATCAACTTCTCAAAAGGACAATACAGAGAAAACTCCATAACGTCATTGAAAAATTTAATCTAAACGACCTCTATATAGTCATCCAATCCGAGCGAAGACGGGTATTATTCTACTGATCTATACCGGCTGTTTCTGAAGGTCTGCAGAAACATTCAGGATATGTTCCACGTACTAAAACAAACAGAAAATACCATATGAACATGCGGTTGAAAACGCTTCTTTCTAGAGTTATAACTGTTTGAAGGTTTCCAGTAGTACAGCAATTCCTGGAGGCCATTTTGAACTTTTGCTATAGAATTTGCCATGTTGTACCTTTGTTAATAGCATTTACCTTTGACAACAAATACATTGTCCTGTTATACCCTAGAAAGAAATCACACAGTTTGCAACTCCTATACGTTTTAACGTTAATTTCGTCTAGGATGATTCAAAAAAGAATGGCGCAAAAGTAAAGTCAATTTTCACCGAACTTACACAACAGAATTATATAAAAAGACATGTTGAGTATCTAAGTTTTACTAGTACATGAAAAAAGTTTAATGTAATGACACAGCAGATGTTAAGACGACAGTCCAGTACCGTCCAGACGCTTCCCCAACATATATAGGGATATCGACTCTAGTGCTTTGGGGATGCGTTCTTTCAGGTCGTCCATTCGTTCTATTTTTTTCTCTTCACTGACCAGTCTGTTACCTTTTTACCACTCTGCTATCGGTCTTTCCTTTAGCGCCATACAACGTAGAACTGAATTACCGTCTTGACATCAGTCACAATCAAAAATAATTATAAGTGATTATAATCAGTCAAAAAGATGTTATCACTTAACTGATGTTGTCACTTACATGAGATAATTCATTAAATAATATTATACAGTTTTTATCATTATAAAATTTATAAATTTAAATTTATACTTCTAAATAAAATAAACCATTAAGGAATGACAGAACCAAGTACCGAAAGGTAAACTAAACGATTCGCGGAACCATATTTTAAACTGCCCTATAGTAATATTTTAAGTTTCTAATGGGCCATAATGATCCTTTAACCACATACCTTTGAACCAATTTGGATTATCATTAACTTTACGTTATATTCATTCATGACACATAATTTCAAGTTGTTTGACATATTACATGCCATATTTTAGCATTGAAAGTTCCAATGAACCATAAGGTTCCGCGAAACCAGGTTTCTTGGAACCAATTACGACTATCATTAATTTTACGTTATATTCATTCATGACACGTCATTCGATGTCGTTTATTATATTACATGTCATATTTTAGCATTGAAAGTTCCAATGAACCATAAAGGCTCCACTAAACCGGATTCCTTGAAACCAATCTCACATATCATTAATTTTACGTTATATTCGTTCGTGATACGTCATTCCAAGTCGTTTGATATATTACATGCCATATTTTAGCATTGAAACTTCCAATGAACAATAATGGTTCCACTAAACCAGGTTCCTTGTAACCAATATCGACTATCATTAATTTTACGTTATATTCATTTGTGATACGTCATTCCAAGTCGTTTGATATATTACATGCCATATTTTAGCATTGAAAGTTCCAATGAGCCATAATGGTTCCACTAAAACCAGGTTCCTTGAAACCAATTTCGACTGTCATTAATTTTACATTATATTCATTCATGACACATCATTCCAAGTTGTTTGATATCTTACATGCCATATCTTATCATTGAAAATATTTGAGGGTGTCATAAGGGAACCATTAGAGCACGTGCCATTGTTTCCATTACAACCATTTTCAAAATGGTTCATTCCCGGAACCATATTTATTAATTGGTGAAAATAGTAATTTATATCCGCTTCTATCTCGTCATTACGGTTTGTTTGATATATTACTTAATATATCTCTCCATTGAAAATTGCTAGGTGGGGTCGTAAAGGTACCATTTGTGCACGTGCTATTGAACAGATTTAGATAATATTTGTGATTGATTCGTGCCATGTACCATGTTCATCGACTGACGAAAACAGATTTTGAAAATCTTTCATAGTCTCGGAGGAGTTTGAGTTACAGACAGACAGACAGACAGACAGACGGACAGACAGACAGACAGACACGTTTCCCCACACGGATAGCATAAAGCACCTTTCGGTACTTAATAAAGGAACAAAGAAAATACGTTCCACAATAAAAACCACAAAAGAAACTGGTGGAAAGTGTTTTCTTTGCCTCTTATTTTATCTGGATACAATTTTATATTTATAATTTTTACCTTCACGTGCAAATTTACATTTTCTCTGAAATAGACACGAATGCACATGCTGGTATCTTATCTAAATAAGTGGTAACATTTTTTTTGACTGATATTTAAAATAGTCTTCATCAGCGGCGATATATTTGCGCTGGCTTCTAACGAACTTGCCAAACCCATTTGGAACTTTTTCAGGCACTCGAAGGCAATGAGAATAGTCATTAACACTGATTTTGATTTCTTTAAACTCTTTTTCACCCATCTTCGTTCACCTTACCATGCATATTTCTGAGTCTTTTATTGTGGATGTCGGGAGCAGTATGAATACAGAAATTATGTCAGTAATTACTCTATCTGATGGTGTAAAAGCACTATTCCGAAATTATTCTTAGGAGAACCGGTAAGTAGGGAATAATATTTTTTTCATCAGTGTTGTGGGTATAACGCATTAGTTAACGAGAAATTAGGAAGTCGTCTGTGTTCAATTCTGAGATTCGAATCCCGTTCGAACGTAAATTTGGTGGCTGATGGTACGTTGGTTTTTGGGCGTATTAACATCAGGTCATTTTTCGCTTTTTCATATTCCATATTCTTGAGACAATTACACATGAATGTTTTTTTACTCATTTCTAGGACAAACACAAGCATCCATGCCTACAGCGGGATTTGAGCCCACGACTCGGCAGGTTTGAGAATTGGAAAGCCTGCCTCAGCGCTCTCAGCCACCGGGCTAGCTATGAATTTTAGTAATTTGAAAAATCTAGCACCTTTTGGTAATTATACATGTATTAAGAATGAAGATAACTTAATAAATGTTTTTTCTTAAAAATGGAAACGACCTACATATTATGAAGCTCTTTTATAATCAAACACAAGATGAAAGAATAGGCTATATAGGACAGCAAAGCGTACAAATAAAGGACAGGATTTATTTCAAATATAAAAGAAATTCAATAAATTGAAATGATTTTTCGAAAATGCTAGAAAACATTATTTTTTGGTCGATATCTTTATTCGACATTATGACTGGGGGAAAAAATTCAATTTCTTTCCATGAAATTTTGAAATTCTTTGTTAGCCTGTTAAGGATTTTTTTTTCTTCTGAATTTGGTTCTTTCCACTTCTGATGAAATTGCGTTTTACTGTGAGTGAGCTATCGATGGGAATTTTTTTTAAACCATTCACTTTTTTATTCTAATGGTAGGAGGAGGGATGCGGAGAAAACGAGGATGGGTAGTCAGGTGAATGGTATGTAGAAGATAAGGAGCTACTCATGCTTAGAGGTAAAAGAGTAGCAAGTGGATCTCTCCCCTTAGTTTTTTTCCCCCTTCTATCTTCCTCTTCTCTCTCTCTCTCTCTCTTTCTCTCTTATTAAAATTTACGCCGATGGAGTTCTCCGGTTTAATGTTTTTAAATCCATTTTCTCCTCTTCCTTTTTCTCTTGGAATTACGCCGAAGCGTCGTAACATTTTTAAGTTCATTCGTTTAATGGATGTATTAGCGCCTTTGCTTTTAAAACTTCCTCCACCTCCTCAACCCTCTCTTTCGACCTTTTTTCCTTTCTTTCTTTCTTTCTTTCTTTCTTTCTTTCTTTCTTTTTTTTCCCTTCTCCTTTCCCCTTTGTTCCATGTTCGGAACAATTCCCAAGTTGTCGCTTGTGTCAGACGAAACTTTTCCCCGCCGCCCTGCGTCTTCTAATGGCGCCGTCCTCTTCCCAACCACCCAACGACAGAGCTGTTGAGAAACAAAAGAGAAGAACGGCGGTTCAATTGCTTTACTTTGCGCCACCAAGCCCCCTTTTCCTTCATTCCTTTTCTTTTTCCTCCTCCTCCTTTTCTTTTTTTTTCTCCTTTTAGTTGCCCCCCTTTTTCCCCATCCCCCGCCTTCTCTCCTCGGCTTTTGTTTATTGCGCGGCTCTTCGCTGTAACGAGAACCTTCTTCGCAGTGCATCATCATATTATCGTTGCCATTCGCCCAATAACGCCGGCGCTGCTCCCGCCAGAGTTCGCCGCCTGCCAACCTTATTTATGGCGCTAATAAAGCTAACCTTACAACAAATTAGTCGGCCCTAACGCGCGCCATTACCGGCAGATAATTTGGCTCAAATTGTCTCGGGAGCTGCCGAGGTTTGTAATTATGCATCTTCTTGGAATCCGCCGTCGTTCGTTCGCCCAACGCTGCCGCCGCCGCCTTCTGTCTATTCTGCTGCTGCGCGCACACAGAAGCACACACACATTCCCTCTCGTCTCGTCTATATCTCTCTCTCGCGTTTCTGTAGCAGAAGGACAGATTTTGATGCATTCCTCACTGATGATGCATGAATGTTGACTTGGAAAGAACAATGCGGCCATCTTCGCCTGTCAAAAACGAGGCTTCTGCGTCAGGATGAAGTGTGACAAAATTCTTCCTTGTCTATTCCTTTCTCGTTCTCCTTAAAAAGTCGAGTGTAGGCTAATAAAAGTGTTTTAGATCAATTTGTATTTTATATATTATTTATGTAATTAAATTTCAAATTTTCTATTTTTAAAGAGAGGATTAAAAATTCAAATTAGAAAATCATATCAAGGAAAAATAAAATTCTAAATGTTTTCCAAAAATTTTAATTCTCCATAAAAGTGCATGATAAAATATAGCAAAAGGCCGAGGTAATTTTAAAATTGTAATATTTGAACTTTTTCACAATTTTAAGAAAGACGCTCCAAAATTCATGCAAATGCTTGGTTGATATAGTGACTTCCCTGCAGTACACATCTCTTAAGCTGAATAGATATTTGTAAAATACTTGTACAACGTTTTCGCGTTACAAAAGGTTTAGAAAGAGAAGAATTACCTCTTCAATAACTGTCTATCACAATTTAAGATATATGACAAGAATATAATAAAAGATATTTGAAAAATTTATCAATGGATTAATATTTCTCTAATTGAAAACAAACACAAGTTCAATGATATAGAAGATTGACGCACTTTTGTTCGGTATTAGGAAGATTCTCGCTTTTTTATTTGTTTAACTCTCATTAAATCACTGTAAAAATAGCAACAACGTAAAACGCTGATATTAAAAATTTTGAGTCCTGAATTTTTAGGCCTTCTTTTATAACCGAAAAAAATTATTAAAAATGGTAAAAAAAAAAAAAAAAAAAAAAAAAAAATGATAGACGCACAGCTCAAAATTAGTACTCCTAGATACCGTTGACAATTCATAAAACATACATAATGGCGGAATTATATGTAGCGCAATTTACCAATCGGAATACGATCAAGTTTGGTAGGGGGAGTCTATCAATACAGCGAATGAAAGAGTCCGCGGAAATTTTTATCTGAAAGATCGCCAATAAGAGAAAATATGGCGCTGTGAAATGCAAAAAAAAGAGTTACGAATGAATAACAAAGACACAAATAAGCAGAAACATGGCGTCATGCACAATCAATCAGCTGAAGAGCAGAAACCACATTCAATATGACTACCGCTTAATAGATCGCAAGTTGCACAACATTTTCGACAGGTAAATGTAACATGTCGGAAGAAACGTTCATCACAGTCCATGACATAGTTTTTCTTCAAGGTTGTCAAGTTCGGTCCCCGAGATAGACTTTAAGTAATCCCTTAGTAATGATTTTTCAATTGAAAAATGGAAGTAAAAATTCTGCGACCCGGATTCGAACCAGGGAACTCGACTATCATGGCCGATGCCTCTACCAATTGGGCTATCGCAGACACCACGGACAGCCAACCTGTCTCAAGGTGTCTTAAAGACAACCAAGTTGTCACGGTTGAAAGCCCAATGAGAGACGGGTACCTGACCTGCAGATCGAGAATTTCTCCACTCCAAACCATCAGAAAGTCCATCGATAGCCCAATTGTTAGAGGCATCGGCCATGATAGTCGAGGTTCCTGGTTTGAATCCGGGTCGCAGAATTTTTCCTTCCATTTTTCAATTGAAAAATCATTTCCTATGCTTGGAGACGCTTCTCCAGTTAATTATTATTATTATTTAATCCCTTAGTCAAAAATCACACGAGATAGACCTTAAGTAATCCCATAGTCAAAAGTCCCATAAAGGATTTGAGGCAACCATGCAACCGGAAAAGTTCAATTGATGACGCTCCGTCAATGAATTGAAGTCGCAGCAGCTGTTTTGCATTAGAAGCTTTTAACTGCCTTTCATGGAAAGTATCTCAAACCAAAGCTACGGCAGCGCCTCATTTCGCCCTATCGGCGAAATAGCCACTACAGAAATTTTTCACGTCCCATGTCTTGATTAGTCCCACATTCTGGTTAATAGTATGCGGTAGAAATGGCTCCGAATTTTGTCAGGTTAATAACAAGATTTCCACATTATACAAGATTTAGGAAGACGAATTTATTTTTATACTGTACAAGATATATGAACGAGATTGATATTCTCCTTGATATGCAAGATTATGCAACCTTGTTATTGGTTCTCTATTATTGGATATCTCGCGTTATTCATTTGTTTAACTCTCATTGAATCACTGTAATTGGCATACATTTCAGTATTTTATGTATCTGACTTGAACAAGAAATTGGGCAATTAGAAAGAAACTTTTAACGTTCTCGTGCCGGAAGCAATTCACGTGAAGGCTCACAAGCTAGGATAAATAGCACAGTTCAAGAAGTGTGAAAAGATAAATATAGTGCAATTAATCCTTATGTAATGCATTTAGTAGGAATTGAAAGTGAAAATTACATCAAAGTTCCCGAGAAATTCTTAAAAGAATCTTGTGAAAACATTTTAAAAATTGCGCATCTTTCCAAAGGAAAGTAGGGAACAAAATCACTTCAAAAATAGCGTGATGACAGCCTTATTAGAAATAATTAAGCAAGTAAATGTTGAATTTGAATATTAATTGAAACAGTTTGATAAGCCGTTTTCTATTTCAATGCTGCGTTCTGGTGGTTAAAAAGCTGTTGGGCTCGCACGGAGCCATTCTCTATGGAAATTTTATTTCTTATTACGGTTGCGATATTACTTTGAATGTCTGTGTTTCAATCGTTTGCTTACAAATGCGTTGTGCATTCCGCGTTCTTACTGTGGGGTGAAATTTAAAAGAAAGCAAGATTCCTGTGAAATAACTTCTAAACGGAGAGCGGAAGAGGGATTTGGGCTCGCTAATATTTCTTTTTATACCCTGACGCTTTTGTATTGCTTACGAGGAGGAAAGAAAAGTAAGATGGAATGATGGAGGGGTGCGTGATGGAGAATTTTAAAAAATAAAGAAATAGGGGTGGGTTAGGTTGAGTTTTAAGTTGGGTATAGAGTTTTGGGTGTGTGGGTGGATGGTGGGGGGGGGTTCGTTTTCTCTCTTTCTCATCAGCGTCATCGGGTGGCGTTGCCACAAATCCGCCTATTAGAGCGAGCGCGCACTCCGGGCTGTTGATGAATGCTGATGCGGCGAACGCGCCACCAAATCCCGGACAAATCAGGCGCCGGATTCGCCGTAAGCTCGTCTTACAAATTGGGCGCGCCAAGACCCGTCGTTCACGTGACTGACAACATAAGCCCTTGTTAACATGCAGATTTTCTCGGCTTACTGGGCGCGCGTTCCCATTGGCTCGCCGCCGCAGTTCCATTTAACTGCCTCCTGGGATTGCGCTAGATTAGACCGAGGCGCTCCCCTAGCACAAGCGCCGCTCGCGGAGGACGCCTGTCAACCCCCGTGCGAGGAGGATGCATCGCTCAAATGCACACCCACGCCTAAAACTACCCTACAACAACCATCTCTCTCTTTCCTTCTTTCGGGTTTCTTTTTCCAAAACGCAACACGCAATCCCCCTTCTCGTCTCAACTTCTCATTTCTCTCTCTCTCTCTCTCTCCCTTGAAAACCCCTCCTTTCCCGCCTTTGCCACCCACCACCACCCTTCTTCCCTCCAGCGCAGGGGAATATGATTAGGAGGGCTCTTGAGTGCCTCGAGGCCTCGTGAAGTCCTCGGGATAGCAGCGCCCTCGAGGGAACGCCAGCGTCGCCTTTCCAAATTAAACCTAGAATGTGTGACGCGCTCAAAGAAAATTGGAGACGGAACGACTCTGGGAAGCGAAACGAAAAACAAACCAAGGACGGGAGGAAATAAAGAAGCAAATAAATAAATAAATAAAACCTTGCCCCTACTCTCCCTCGACATGCCACACATGGAATATAGTAGTCAGGAAATTTAATAGAAAAATTTGTATGCACTGTATTGGAAAAAAAAAACAAACAACAACAACAAAAAAAAAACAGTAAACCTCTCCCAAACCTTTTTGGCTAATTTTTTTATGCACACAGTAAAATCTTATTAAGCAATTCGGAATTCACGGGTCTACGCAAAAAAACGATTTGCATTTGGAGTCGAATCAAATGCTGCTAATTCGATAAGCTCAGATGAAGAATTGGACTTTAAGTGCGAAGAAGTCATTGACTCCGAGTGCTTTCTTTGGCTTTCTTTATACGTGCTAAATATGAAATGATGTTTAAATTTTATTTTATTTTATTTTATTTTATTTTATTGGATATTGATTTATGTTTAAATACACCATCGCAAAAGTTATATTTAAATGTTAGAGCTACTCGAGTACATTTAATCTCAAGATAACGTCCGATGGGAATAAATTTTAGGATCTCAGAATGAGTTCAAGTTTTACTTTGAATAAAAACAGAGTTAAACATTCTGTATTTTAATCAAGTCTTTAGATTATAATCACGGATTTGTCACGCTTTCGTTATAAATAAATATGCAGAAGCCTAATTGAAGACAAGAAAATGATTTCTATTGTTTTTTCCTGACTTTCGCTACTGGGGAGGAGGGGGGGGGGAGTCTATTATGAAACTCATCACCATCATCAATTTCAGCCCTTGTCAATCCTCCAGACGTTTCCACTCTACTCTCTTCTGGGTTTTGCTTTTCCAGTTGACCCCCCCACCACTGATGGGTCACCAATTTTCTAATATCGTGAGTCCATCTTCTACGGAACATCGTTGTAGTTATTTTAATATTTCGTGCGTATTGATCGAGAATGTCTGTAACATCGGCTATCATGTCTCCTGGTAATGTGTACGTCTCATTGTCATTTGTGATGTAGCCGAATTATGACGTCAATAATTTAGTTTGCTTTTGGATCCAAACTGTCTTCAGTTTAGTTTTGTCACTCCTTGTAATACCACCCTTTCATGCTTCGTTTGGCGGCTTGTATTCATTTGATGGACTGTTAGCATACACAGATGAAAAACTTTCCTTTTCATGTATAAGAATATACAGGGTGTAAATTTTAAGTTGACAAAGCAGAATAACTCGAAAAATAAGCTTCACACGAAAAAATGCGTAGAATCCAAAGTTGATTATTTTCGAGGGGGCATCTGCTGGTGCTAAAATTAGCCCACCCCCCCCGGCCCCTGGGGGTGGGGCGGGGGGCAACTTTAAAATTTCAAATGGGAACCCCTATTTTTTATTGCAGATTCAGGTCCTACATAAAAAACTACGTACATTTTGTCTGAAACATTTTTTTTATTTTTGGTAGATGGCGCTGTAATTCAAGAAAATCCATTTTCTCATTTTTGCGTGGAAATAACTAATTTATTATTCATTTCGATTCCTACATTGTTTTAACTACAATGTAATTTGAAGACATTTCGTCAACAAACAAATAACGTAAACATTGGCATTTTTTTCAGAATGTTTACATTTTAAATTCTGATCTTTAGAAGAAAAGATTGTAATTTTTCAACTGTTTTTGTGAGTGTACAACGCCGTATTGCTTTTGAATTTACATTATGAATTATCTTTCTGTGGAAGAAAAAATTGAGATGGTGTACATTTATGGAGAAAGTGGGAGAAATTTTGATAATGCAGTCGCGCTTTATGCTCAGCGTTTTCCTGGCCAAACGCGATCACGGTCTTCTTTTGTTCGAGTTATTAAACAATTTACTGCGGAAGGTAGTGTGAACCAGAAAAAAAGAACCCGTGCAGCTACTGTTTGTGGAGAAAACAATCAAGTGTCAGTCCTAGCTGCTGTGGCTCATAATCCACATGCGAGCACAAGAGAAATATCAAGGCAATCAGGAATTTCACATATGAGTGTTTGGAAAATGCTGAAGCTCCACAAATTTCATCCATATCATGTATCTATGCATCAGGAACTACATGGCAATGACCACCAAAACCGTCTAACGTTTTGTCACTGGGCACTTCAGCAGATGCAAACAAACCAACATTTTTTTGCACGAGTTCTTTTCTCCGATGAGTCAACATTCACAAACCACGGGGAAGTTAATCGACATAACATGCATTACTGGAGTGAACAGAACCCACACTGGATTCGAGAAGTCAACCATCAGCGACCTTGGTCAATTAATGTTTGGTGTGGGATAATTGGCGATAAACTTATCGGTCCATATTTTATAGACGGTAATTTGAATGGCAACAAATATCGTAACCTACTTGAAAATGAACTACCAGATCTACTTGAAGACCTGAGTATTGAACTTCGACAACACATGTGGTTTCAACATGATGGTTGTCCAGCGCATTATTCATTAGTAGCGCGCGAAGTACTACATCGACTTTACCATGGTCGCTGGATCGGCAGGGAAGGTCCTGTGAATTGGCCAGCCAGATCGCCTGACCTTACATCGCCAGATTTTTTCTTATGGGGTTACCTCAAAGATATCGTTTATAAGGAAACGCCAACCACTCGCGAAAACATGATTCAAAGAATAAGAGATGCTTGCGCTGCAATTACACCAGACATGTTATCAAGATGTGTTCAGGAATTTACAAAACGAGTCAATAAATGCATCGAAGTTGGAGGTCATCAATTTGAACATTTAATTTCATAAAACGGCGAGATGCAAGGGATTTAAGGACAACAAGCAGGCCGAAAGTGAGAGGCGAGGGGACTCACTGGAAATACAAGCACCCCGAAATTCATTTACTTGCAAGTATTTGCAAATAAGAAAAAATAAAACGAAAACAATCGGTCCTTTTAAGGACCACCAAATCTTAAACGGGAATAACTTCATCTTTACACAGTCTTTTACTTTTTTACTCTGTTAGTTAATGAGTTCACTCGTTAGTACGTAGGATGTTCGGTTAGTTAGTTAGCTAATCAGTTGATTTGTTTGATAATTATAAAGTTGTGTGGCCTCATGACCACGAAACAAAACAAAATTATCCTAATCCGCGGCAAAAAATAATAAAATAATAACTTTGCGGCAAAATTTACGAAGTAAATAAGTATTTTTTATTTCTCCGTAACCATTTCCACGCAAAAATGAGAAAATGGATTTTCTTGAATTACAGCGCCATCTACCAAAAATAAAAAAAAATGTTTCAGACAAAATGTACGTAGTTTTTTATGTAGGACCTGAATCTGCAATAAAAAATAGGGGTTCCCATTTGAAATTTTAAAGTTGCCCCCCGCCCCACCCCCAGGGGCCGGGGGGGGGGTGGGCTAATTTTAGCACCAGCAGATGCCCCCTCGAAAATAATCAACTTTGGATTCTACGCATTTTTTCGTGTGAAGCTTATTTTTCGAGTTATTCTGCTTTGTCAACTTAAAATTTACACCCTGTATAAGAATATATTAATTTTTGGTTTTAGAATATTTTTTGCCGGCTCGATGACCGAGAATGCTAAGGCGCAGGTCTTGTTCCTCTCGAAGTTGGTTTGGTTTGGTTTGGTTTGGTTTGTTTGGTATTAACGTCCTTTTCAACTGCTACGATCATTTCAGGACGGCGTTATAGGGGCCGCAAATTTTGCCTCGCAAGGGTTCTTTAACGAGGAGCTGGCAAACGATTACACGGGACCAACGGCTTTACTTCCCTTCCGAAGGAAGTGCGTGATCTCAGGATTTCCCCCTGAAAAATCCTCGTCGTCCTCGGCCGGGATCGAACCCGCGTAATCGGGCATCAGAGGCGATCACGCAACCACTGAGCCACCGAGGACGATCCTCTCGAAGTTCGAATCTCGCTGAAGGCAGGGATGCTTGTGTTTGTCCCTTTACTAACAAGCTTAGAAGACCAAGCAAAACCTCAGTATGCCAATCCCCTGTAGGTCGAATTTCAAATGGTTATTTAAAATCCTCGACACCGTAAAGATAAAAAGAAGAATCGAAGAGATATATTAGATTTAGATTTTTTCCCCGAAAGTGCTCCATCCTGTTCTGATTCATTCGTGATACTTCCATCCATAATGATTTCGTGTTTGAGGTACACGTAATTTTGTACTTTTTGCATTTTAAAGCCGTTGTTCGTGATTTGTTTCTTTGTTGCAAACTCGTTTAATATAACTCGTTTTCTTCTGATTCATTTTCATTCACGCCTGTATACTGGGTTTTGCAAGTTGTCGTGTCATTTCTTTTAGTTCTTCTGGGTTGCTGCTAATATCAACTGTGAAACTAATGAAGCTTATGTTTCAAGGCTCCTGATCCAGACGGGCGCTAAGCAACTTTGAGTCCACAAGAATTTTATTTTCAAATTTTCATAATTTTATATCAAATTTGTTTTTATTGTTTGTTATCTTTTTTTATTTCGTTATTAATTTTTTCAATTTTCTGTAATCATCTCTGCTTCTTCTTCGTTTTATTTATTTTCATAAATTTTTGAAAAAAAAAATAACGAAACCACGAAAGTGTTAAATGGATGTTAAAATCGGCGCTCAGCGTCCACTTAAGTTTGATAACATTTATATAATAATTCCTCAATTTTATTTACACCAGTAATTTTGACATATGAGATAATCCAGTGTAGAAATTTTAATCCAAATCTCACAAATTGTGAGATGAAATGTCTAAATTTCGAAAAAAGAGGTGACTTATTTCGAATATGCCGTCTGAAGGATTGAATCGTGATAATGTTTTCAGATGCAACAAACAAATAAATATTTTATACAGTACATAAACCTTTTAGTTATTTATCAATGGACGAGTCTACAGAATCCTGTACATCGATAATACTGAATAAGGGCTTATAATAACTGAAGTATGAAATATAAGCACGAGCGTCGAGTCTTTTGATTTGTCAAGTAAACACAGCGTCTCTGCTTAAGGTGCGTCTCCCTACTCGCGTCTGGAACCACAAACACGTGCAAGCTTTTCGCAGTTTCTAAAATCACAAAACGAGTGTATTTTGTGTGAAGAAAAATTAAAATTATTGCATAATCCCTAATGATTATTGCATCACCCCTAGCACTTTTTTGGATGGGAACATTATTCTTAACTATAGAGAAGAAGGAACCTGTAGAAATAAATTAAGAACTTCAAAGCACATAGAAATTCGACAAGCGCATAAATTATAAATAGATGAAGACTTCAAAAAACATCAAAAGATTTAAATGTTTCAAAATAATAAATAATGAATTAAATTGTGAGTAGTAAAATATTTCCTGGGCAAGCCCAATCGGACACAAAATTCCAGTGAAGCATTTTAAAGAATTTTTTTCGTTTTTCCAAAGTAAATATTTGCTTTATTAACTCTAAGGATTTTTCATGTGTTCTTATTCATATTCAAATTAAGATATTGTAAAATTTCATCAACCAAACGGACCGAACAACACCTAGTATTTTATAAAATCTCTGTAGTAAAGATTTAAATAAAAATTGTTGCTCAGACAACAATGGTCAGTTCCGGCGTGTGCTTCAAGCCGGCGCCAACAATACTTAAACGTGCAACAATAATGCAACACTGTTTCCGTGTCGTTTTTTGCATCACGTTTTTTATAGACTGGTGTCCAGCCTTAAAACATTATCATGTTAATAATATCCAGTCACTAATATTATGACATGTTTGGTGCGAAAATCTTTTCGCACGGGCTATACTAACAACAAGATAACAGATTTACCCAGACTCCTGTTTTCGAAGGGGTCGCAATAAAAGTTAATGTTCCAGGGCTCAGAAAGTATACGCAGATTCGTCCCTGTCCGCCACAGTGTGTGCCATATGCTAACGTGTTCTATTGATTCCAGACCTAATTCTCTCAGAAAGTTCTAAACCAGTTTACTGTTCTTATGTCATATTCTCTAAGTTATTACATTTCTCAGATAAAGTTTTGAAATTATCGTAACTTTATAGAGGGTGTTTATGAATTCCATTTCCAGACTTGGAGAGGTGGTAGGGAAGGTCAAAACTAACAACTATTCCGAATACCATTTTTCCCACAAAAACGTTGTAAACCCTGTGAATGAAAGAGCTACCCCTGTGAATGCTGCACTGGGCTTTTTCTTATGGGGTCATTTGAAAAGCCTGCTTTATGTTACTCCAGTAACCAGCGTTGACGAGCTGAAGAGAGGTTCAGCAAAGACCAGAAGTGTTTGCGAGAGTGCGACAGAACATGCAAAGGAGATGCATGTCCTGCATCACAGTCCAGGGTCGCCAGTTGCTGTAATTGTTCATGTAACATTGTAATAACCGTTTCTGCATTTGAATAAATAAATTGTCCGGAGCTGCATGTCATGATTCACCAATTGGATTCACCAAATCCTAGCTGCATATCATGATTCAACCAATTAGCGCTTTCGTTGCTAATTTCCTGCTTTGCAAGCAGCTCTGCGGGTGCCCTGCAGTGCAGCATTCACAGGGGTGGTCGGGATCTTTACACCTTTTTAACCCGTTTACAACGTTTTTGTGGGAAAAATGGTATTCGGAATAGTTGTTAGTTTTGACCTTCCCTACCACCTTTCCTAGTCTGGCAATGGAATTCATAAACATCCTGTATATTATTAAGTAGCGGAAGAATGGAGCTACTTATTGTTTTCACAATGTCCGTCTGTCTGTCCGTCCGTCCGTCCCCTTCATAATTTCCGCATTTTTTGAGGTAGAAGGTTGAAATTCGGAATATAGCTTCCTATGGGCATTTGCACTTTCACTATTTAGTTTGGTTTTGATTGGCCTACTGGGGTCGGAGTTTCGGGGGCGGAAATTAGAGGGGACCAAAAGGTCTACGCATATTTATGCATATAAAGGAGTGAAATTCGGTATGCAGATACCTCTAAGCAAGATCAACATCACTGTAAAGTTTGGGCCAAATTGTCCCAATAGGGTCGGTATTGTGGGGATGGCAATCACTTAGTCTTTAGAAGTTTATAGCAACATATAGGGTGTGATATATCATTCGATCGAAAATGATGAGAAAGGAAAGAAGATAGGGTTCTTTTATATTTTCTAAATACAAGGATCGAGAAAATCAATTTTTGATTTTAAAAAATGGGGGGTTAAAAAGTGCAGATGAAGAAATAAAAAATAGATAAACTCAGGGCTTCCGCTACCTTCCTATACCTTCCTCGGGAGGCTGAATTTCTTGTTTCAAGTTAATCATTCATCAACGATTTTTTATACAATAGAGTATTTGATTATTTGGCCAAATAAAGGAATGTCACATAAGCCCCTTCGGGCAAAATAAAAGAATATGTCAGCACGTTTTTGTACAAACAACATACTGTGTCTTGGATATGATTTCGAGGCTCATCGTAAACGGAAGGATTCCCATGTCAATGAACAGAGTGAATATCCAAGTTTTTAACTGTTTTTCAAATGTTTGATATACCCTCCCCAGGTGACTTAAAAAACGTCAATCCTGTAAATGAAATTCATGTTTCGCCCGTTTAACATACTGTATCAGCGTCGATAGGAGCAACTATATCCGAAGCTCTGGTAAATTCACATGGTAAAAAAGGTACATAAACCTTTTGTTTACATAACCTCAAAGGTAAATGTCACATGGAGAAAATGTAAATGGGAGGCTAGGCAAGGAGAACTACCATGTTTACACACTCTTGCTTTCTAGCGACGAAATGAGTAACTACGTCAAGGTATGTAAGTTAACACAAAAAAAACTCGGACAGTTTCCCATCTGTTGGTAGGGTAGATGTACCAGTAATTGACAGTTTAAGACATTGCTGTGAAACGAAATTGTTTATGTAAATCAAATTGCATTTTGAAACTTTTAATTGTAAACGTAATGTAGAATGTGCCAATCTCTAAACAATTATTATATCTTTAAAAGCTATTAAGTTATTAAATTTTTTCCTAACTAATGCATAAATTACCAGTAGTTGACAGTTAATGCACCAGAAGTTGACAGGCAGTTTCACCAGTAATTGACAATATTTTAATTACCCATTTTTATTATATATTTTTACAAAAAAATTGATAACATTCAAAAGTAGCTGATGAAATCAAGCATTTTTAAGAATTTGTAAAACATTTAACATTAACTAAAATAGTGCTTTTTAAAACTTAACTTGTTAATATAGATCATTTATCTTTTTTTCCCCTTTGAAACAATAAATAAAATCAGACCACTCCCATGTAGAATGCAAGGACCATAGAAAATGACGGTGTTTTCCAGTAGTGCAATATCATCAGATCTTGGCCAACAAATTGTTCGTAGAAAAACTTGATTTTTGACGATTGTTCTCCTACTTGCAAATTTCATCCATTCATCCTATGCTACTTCTTATCTTAGAAAACAGAATTCCAAGAAGATAACTTGTCCTGGGCTATCTGTTGATCGACTCTGCGACAAGATTCAGGACCAACAAAAAGAATCGGCGAAATCAATTACTGGAAATTAAGAAGTTACACTTAAAACCATGATGTTTCCTTTATTATTGCCCTACATTCTAATAACATTTGTATATTTTGTTCGTTTATTTAAACACAGAAATTATCAATAATTGTAAAGTACTAGTGACAGTAGCTATTTCTGGGTTCCAGTAGTTGATGGTAGATTAAAACAGTTAACATATTGGTCATCTGAAATTCTGTTACTACTAGAAGTATTGTCCACTGGTCACAAAAAAAAGTTCACTTAAGATTAATAACAAATATTGCATAACATTCATGAAATAAATTCAAGTATTCAAACCCTCGCCTAGTGGTTCATTACAAGGTTTTTCCGACTCGGTAAGGTATTGAAAAATCAACATGTGTTTGCGGCCATAATAGGGAGCAAAGTTCCTAGTTTTTTGCTGTTCTGGGAAGCGTAATACATTGTTTAATACGAGGTGGCAACACAAGCCCCTTTTCTTGCCTTGTTACTTTATTAAAAGCCTTTAAATCGTGAATTGTCAACTATTGTACACTGTCAACTACTGATACATCTACCCTATATTATTGGTAGTTTTAAGTGGCTTTGCTACTGCATGGCCTGACTTTGAAATTCTTTTAGATGCTTCTTGAACGGATATTTTAATCGTTTGAAATAATTAAAGGAAATCATAATTATTAGAAATTACAATATTCACTTTTTTATTTATTTTACTACCAGAGGACCCAGCGTTGCCCGGGATAATTATACTTGAGGGTAAGCAGAACAATCTCAAGAAGTTAAATTATTCCAAAAATTAACGCTTTTGTGAGGAAACCTGAAGAACAAGACTGTAGAAAAAATTGTATTATTTAATTTATGCGTTTCATAGCCGAGAAAGCGCAGATTGATAATATAAAAAGGATTCTCTGAACATCTTAAGGCTAAATCTAGGACATGAAATGGAATAATGCATCATTCGATTACTTTGGGAAACGAAAATACGAAATCGATCAATCACCAATCGCATTTATTTCTACTTTTGATTTGGCATTTATACGAGGGGCGATTGATAAATAAGGTCTCCATGGCTGTAACTTTTTTATTTGTTAACCGATTTTCAAAATTCTTTTTGTATCTTATACTCACATTTGTCCTCTATGTAATGCACTATTCACTTTTCGACATAGTCCCCATTCCTTTCCAAGCATTGCGCCAACGCGTGACTAGTTGGGTGAACCCGTCGGAGAGGAATTCCGGAGTTTTTGTCGACACCAGAATTGAATGGCAGCCTTTACCTCGCCGTCAGAACCAACTCATGTCCCTTAAGGGGCTCTTTCTTCTTTGGGAAGTGGTGAAAGTCGCAATATGCAAAGTCTTTCATTTTTGAACTGCAATTTTTCATCTTTGAACTGTAGGCGCTGCAACGCCTCTGGTGTGTGGTGACTCGTGTGCGGGCGGACGTTATCGTACTCCAGAAGAGGGTCCAAAGCTGCCATTCAATCCTGGTGTCGACAACAACTCCGGAATTCCTCTCCGACGGGTTCACCCAACTGGTCACGCGTTGGTACAATGCGTGGAAAGGGATAGGGACTATGTCGAAAAGTAAATAGTGCGTTACATAGAGGACAAATGTGAGTATAAGATACAAAAAGAATTTTGAAAATCGGTTAACAAATAAAAAAGTTACAGCCATGGAGACCTTATTTATCAATCGCCCCTCGTATGTACGGTAAGCTTATTTTGATAACCTCATAAAAATGCATTCTATTTGTTATCCGCATATTTTTTGCTAAAAATTTGTGATTTCTGTTTTCCTTAGGTTATTACCCTTTTGAGTCGTTTTTTTTTTTTTTTTTGCTCATTTTCAATTTCATAAAATGACTTTTCATGATTGTGCGAACAATAAATTACCTCTGAAGTTACTATGCCAGCGGACAGTCTTGGATAAACAGGATCGTTATCAATAGGAGCTTCAAAGTTTACATTCCATTTCAAATATTCGATCACTTCGTTCATCGTAAGAGGACTAGGCTCAGTTTTAAAATTCTAATATTAAATAAAAATTTCTTCGGTCATTTTCAAGTAGCTGTGTTAAATGTTTTTCTTTGTTACCAACTCTCACATTTCCTTGCGGAGTTCAGATCTGTTTACTCTTTGAAACTTCAAAATTCTGACGGCCTACTGTTTTCACTTAACTTATATTTTGGGATTAAATTTGTTAAGCGTAACGACAATAATAATAACAGTAAGTAAACTCTAATTTTTGTACAGAAAAAGGATTCTGTAGAAGAACAGATTTCAAAGCGAAACGCGGATTTTATTTTCTTCTTTCTTCTCATTAAAACTCAAAGGGATCGGCAGAAGGCGCCTTTTTTATTATTTTTGAGCTATAAAAGAGAAGAAAAAAAATAAACAACTTTATACTTGTCTCATTTCTCTTTTCTTCTTTTTTCTTAAAAACGAAAGAGAAGTGTAAATATGAGAGACTGAATCAATGACAAAAACAAACAGCCGAGAAAAGCTCGAATGTGTGTTGAAGGTAATAAATTGAGTTTTGTAGATGGGTGGTTTGGGGGTTAGGGTATTTCTTCTCATGAGCATGAGGTGGAAAAGGCTTGGGGAGTTCATTATTTGGAGACACCTCTGCTTTTGATGTCTCCGTGGCGACGTTTTTTCAGAGCGGCGGCTCCGTGGTTCGAATCCTCTGTTCGTTGATTGGCTCTCCCACAAAACTTTATTGCGTTCGTTCTCTTTTTCTCTCTCCTCGTGTGTGTTGTGTGTGGAGACCCCACAAGAAATACTCGAAGGGAAGGGGGCTCTAAGCGGATGATGATATCAAAAGAATTATGGGTAAGAGGATTAGCACGGACACCATTAACACGGAACGCATCCTGATGAGCGAAAAAAATCTTTTTCCTTACCCAATCTGAGTCGGAAAAAAATGTATTTAAGTCTCCAATTCGCCCTCTTCCTTTTGATCCTTTGCGTGTGGTAATAAATACTTTTTCCCGATTAATTAAAAGCTCTCCGACGGCTGTCTTTCTTTGTTCGGTTAGGCTATAGGAAATTCATAATTTCAAAATTAAAAAATAACACTTATTTTATTTTTTAAACCCCATTTTAGTAATCAATACGCTTATAGATAAACGTGGTTATTATAACTAGTAGTGTTTTAATAATTTCTCTGTATGTGCCTGATTGTTGCCAACTCTTGACCTGCAAGAAAAAAAAAAGTTAATTTTGTAATTAACTCATTTATACTTTTGCTAAATACTATCGACATTTTTTTAAACGATAATTACTATTGAGAGAAGCTGATATGGCAGTGTGTAATTGTGCAACAGTGATGGTGCCTTAGTTTCAAAAATCAGAGGATACGACGACGATGAAGGCATGTACAGATATTATCAGAATAAATTCGTATTTTTTTGACGGATGTAGGAGAAAAAAAGGACGAGACACAAGAACCCCTGTATTCAATTTTTATTTTTTATCTTTTTTATAATTCTTAATCTTAATAAGATGAGATATTAACCTTTTTTTCCTCAAATTAGATTTTGAAGATTAGTTAAGTTAGGCCATTGTGCTTATTTTAAAAATAGTTCTGTAATGATTTGTAGCTCAAATTACGTACTTACTTACTTACTTAATTAATTAATTATTTTTCAAGCCCGCTTATCCGTTAGGGTCGCGGGGCAAGCACAATGGCTATTCTAATATCTGAAACAAGAGATGCACCTGCAGACGTCGGCAGAAAATCATCATAATACCAAGCAACTCGAACCCAAATTCTCCATGTTGTCTAGCAACCTGATTCTAGGCAGACTCCTTGGTCTCTTACACATCAGCCTGGAAAATAGCAACTGTCTAGGAAGACCACTTTCAACATCCGTATCACATGGCCATACTAATGCAACTGAGATCTCTCGAAGAGGAGAAATAGTAGCTAAACGCCTAAAGACTCTCTCATTGTCCTGCTGTGCACTCTGTCGAGTAGGGTAACAACTGCCACACCTTTCAGGAAACTCATTTCAGCCGCTTGCACCCGCGATCGCTTTTTCGGTCATTACCCATGACCTTAAGTGAGAATGGCGCAAAGATTTGAATTTGAATAGCCACACCTTTCAGGAAAACTGAAAGCTTGGCTTTGTTTCCTAGCTCACCTTTTGTCACAGATTGTTCATCTAATTTATGCGCCATTTTGCTTCAAAACGAGATTTCAAAAAGGGTGAATTCAACACAAAATGCACAGTTTGGTAGTTTTTCACGCAAAAATACTCCAGATAGGTGTTTTATTTGATTATTCATCTAGTTGGCGTCTGATACAGCTTGCAGCACGGATCCCAGCATCCAATTCTGAAACTACCAAAACTATAAAAGAAACCCATACTCTATTTAATTAAATTATAAAATTTCTTCATTTCTAACATTGTAATACGCTTTAAAATATGAAGAGCTGAAGTTAAAACAACATATTTTTTTACCTCAACTTTGAACAAGAACATTTCAAATTTGTAGACAGTGAATGTAAGTGAATAAATTTATTAATTTGTGGTTTCCAAATTCGCCGCTCACCCAAGACTGTTACCGAACGGCGAAGTCCAAATATTTTTTTCAAATGCAATACAATTAGAAAATACGTTGTAATTGGAACGAAATACAAATCGTACGTACATGTAGTAAAATAACTTCAAATAAATAAAATTCGAATATGCTTTTAAGATCATAAGTGTCATTTCATCATCATCATCATCAATTTCAATCCACTGACTGATATACGTGTCCTAGAGGCGTTTCCAACGTGCTCTATCTTGGCTTTTGGGTTTTTCCCATTAACGCCCACCAGCTTGCAGATGTCGAAGATCCGTCTTGTAAGGGACGTCGTCGTAATTTTTTAATACTTCGTGGATACAAGTCGAAAATGGCCGTAGTCCATTCATTGCCCTGTTTTCTAACAATTTGTCCAGCCCATTGCTATTTAAGATATACCCGCTCTATGATTTCGGACACTTTTGTTTGTCCTCGAATCCAAGCGTTCCGCTTTATATCCCTTATTTTTAAATCCAAATGTAAGTGTAAATCTAAAAAATCTAACAAGGAAATTTTCTTATTACAAACAAATTGGATTACCCATTTTGCCTGCTTAAACAGGAACTCGTATTTATTTGGTGTGTTAATTTGGAGCTTGTATATACACTATATGATCACAAATATCCGGACACATGCACGTTTGCGCTCTAGCCACGATTTCATGGAAATCAATAGGGCGTTGCACATCCCTTTGCCCGAATCACAGCTTCCACCCTTCGGGGAAGACTTTCCACCAAATGTTGGTAGGTACTTTCCGGAATGTTCCTCCATTCCTCCCGAAGAGCGAGAATCAGTTCAGGTACAGAAGTTGGCCGATGTGATCTGGCCCGCAAGCGTCTTTCCAATTCATCCCACAGACTCTCTATAGGATTGAGGTCGGGACTTTGTGCCGGCCAACCCATTTCTTCGACCCCTGAATCCTCAAACCACTGCTGTACACGCCTCGCTTTGTGGCACGGAGCATTGTCGTGTTGGTAGAGAAATGGCCCGTTTCCGAAAAATTGCCACAACGTTGGAAGTGCACAGTTGTCCAAAACATTCAGATAACGGTCGGAGTTCATGATTCCTTGCACAGGAACGAGCTGGCCCAGTCCGTACCATGAAAATGAGCCCCACACCATGACTTCTCCTTCTCCGAACTTGACTGTGGGCTCTGTGCACTCAAGTAAGAAGCGTTCTCCAGGTATGCGCCAAACCCAAACTCGTCCATCGGATTGCCAGAGTGTGTAGCGAGATTCGTCTGTCCACATTACACGTTTCCATTGGTCCATTGTCCAGTTTCTGTGGGCTTTGCACCACTCCAGACGTCGCTTGGCGTTGACCCTGCTGATGTGGGGCTTGTGGGCAGCAGCACGGCCATGGAATCCCATCGTGTGCAGTTCCCGACGAATTGTCATGGTACTGGCATCATTTGCAGAGGCGTTTCGAAACTCTGTGGCAATTTTTTCCGCCGAGGACTTCCGGTTGCTGCGGGTGACACGACGAAGCACTCGACGGTCTCTGTCCGTTAGTTTCTTGGGTCTACCGGTTCGTTGTTGAACTGTTGTTGATCCCCGGGTCTTCCATTTCATAATGACATCGCCTACTGTTGACTTGGGTATCTGAAGAAGGCTGGAAATGTCACGCACGGACTTGCCGCATAGGTGACATCCAACGGTGGTTCCACGTTGGAACTCACTGAGCTCTGCCGAACGACCCATTCTTGCCAATGTCCAAGCAGAGTTGTGTCTGAAGGTGTGTGAAGCTATTTAAATGATGTGCAAGTCATTATCATGTGACATTGGGCCAATCGATCATCTGTGAGGGGTGTCCGGATATTTTTGATCATATAGTGTAGATATAGAAAAATAATCACACAATTTTGCAATCCTAATTCACGTAATTTTAAATTATTCTATAGTAATGCAAAATTAAAACCAATATAGGATTCAAAAAAAAAAATAATAGACCTCGTAACGAATAACACCCTTGACGGTTTTGGCGCATTTTGACTTTGTTAGATTCTTCAGCAAAGATCCATTTTATGAAGAAAGGGGGGGTCTTGAATCTGAAGAAGAAATCAGCCATAGAGTAGATTTTGCATCAATATCACCTTAGAATTTAATTTTCATTGAAGTCAAGATTCTTCATTGTGCATAAGTCTTGTGAAAGACTATGAAGTATCTGGAAAAAAAAAGTTTTAGAGTGGTTTGTTTGCACTGATATCACCTTGGAGATTACCGTCTCTACATCGAAAGAGAGGTACGAGGATACGGAAATTAAACTCCAGATTTTGTGTGATAAAGAAGGTGACAATCCTCTTACACAGAGTAGTGGTTTGAAAATATCCTCTACTCCAGTAAATCTGAAAAATGCCTCTAATGACGGTTGTAGAGGAAATATTTTTGTTCGTATACATTGGTTGAGGTCTCAGATTTGATATAAGCGACCCGACAAGGTTTTTTGGTCGAATAGTGTGCTTTAAGATTATAATTTTTAAGTATTTTCAGCCAAGCGTATACGGAGAAATCTCAACATCCTCATCTGGATTTAAACCCTCGATCTCGGGAGATCGTGAAGAATGTCATTGGGCGAGGCAGTCACGCAATCCACTCATTCACCGAAGCTAATTGTCATGCTTTATAGGCCAATTACATGCTTCCGGTGACTTTGAAAGCCTCGAAGCAACTGGGTTCACACCTCGAACTAGAGGCGATAGGTAACTACTAATGATCACTCTTGAGCACGTGGTTACAACAATGTTATTATTTCTCCAGTTGTTCGTGTCGAATTATGAACGATAAGGCCTGGAAGAGGAGAAGTCGTTTTTTGAAGGATTGTCTCTGCCGCCGCCTCTAATCGGATGCACGCGGGGTCCCACGGAACAAAACGCGACCGTATAGGGGTGTCAATCACGGAGTGGATCAGGAAGCCCCTCGCGGGAAGAGGGTTTATTATCCCCCATCTACACCCCCTCCATTGCCCGCCTTCCCTTTTTAATCTCCCCACCTCCCCTTACTTTCCCCGGGTAATTCTCTTCCTAAACTTCGCACTCGAGCTGTGAATAATCACGTGAATGGGTCGCCTCCAGGGCTGAACCCGAATGAGCAGCTTCCCTTAGAAAAGAATGAACAACGAGGCAATTCGATACAACAATCGCATTCTGATTAGGGTTGAACATTAAAAATGGATTATTTGCAAGCTGAAGATATAAAAAAGGACTCCTTGTATTGAGCTCGGATTTTAATTGGGAAATTCATTTTGGTGGATTGGCATTAGTGAACCTCGGTGGTTCACTTTAGTCGAAGGCTTCGGATGTGTGACGAGATAGGGAATTAGCGGAAATGAAACGGGTTGGTCATTTGTGTTCGCTATACGAAGACCTATATGGATTGGAGACCATACAATAGCAGTCATTATGGAAATCATTATTAGCTCGCTGAAAAAACATAATATTCTTATGATAAATGAACATGTTACATAAACATATTTTACATGAAAAAAAAAAACAGTTGAGAATGCGCAAGCTATCATTACCAAACAAACTTAAAAAGTTCACGAGGAATTTCAATGTGAAATTATGAATGGATAAATTTGTTTGATAGCATATATGGGTGAGTGAATTAGATTTTGTATGAGTATGTTTGAGTAGAATGCATAAGTAGATGTGTATGAATAAGCACAAGTTTGCGAATGGCTAAATAGTGTACAAGACTCTGAAGGTATATAAGTGGGCGCGTGAGAATAGAGCGAGAAACTATAAAAACAGATTATTTATGCATGAATTATATAAATTAAAATATTCTTGGTCCGTTAATAGCGAAACCACATATAAGTAGCACAGTTAAACCGTAAGATCTAGAGTCCTGAGAGAAATAATCGATTAACGAAAATAAAAGGGGAGAATGGGTGCTTCCTGGATGGTGAAGTATGATATTAAATCATATCTGAGAATTAACTTTCCTTTTTAGTTCAGGATTTGTTGGAGACCAGAAAAAGACATAGTTTACAACATTTCCAGGAAACGATTTGATAGAATACGATTTTGGAATTTTTAATGCCAAAGTTCCAGCACTTCAGAAGTTGTGTGAGGGCTAGTTCCGTCTTGCTGGAACTACTGACGGAGGAGGGCTATCCAGGTCCTTCTAAATTCGGGGATGAAGAATGTCTCAATCATTTCGGCATAAGTTTTGGTGTCTACGTACTTCTCAAAGAAGAAAAATCCTCAAATCCCACAAGGCATACCAGACTAAAACGTCTTCTAAATACTGGCTCGTCTCGTGTACTTTGTTTGGGATTAACTTTACTTTGGAATAAAATTGAGAACTGTGTAGGATAATGCGGTAAAAGATATTTTAATGTATATTTACTAAATTTGGAACGTTATTGGTTGAAATACCTTGTACAAGACAGAATTCCTCCTCACTTAGTAAACGTAGTTCAGGATTTCCTGCGTGAAAATTTTCGACTCTGTGTGATCCCTTATCAATAACTAGAACGGTTTTCAGGACGGTTCAGTGTGACCGCCAAACGGCCCTGATATTAATCCCTGCGACTTCTTGTAAGGGACAACTGAAGGAGAAAGTCTGTCACAACAAAATAGCAAATCCAATGCAAATGCGAATGGCCATCGTGATTTTTTTCTAGAGATTGGTCAAAAAATTGTGTCTTAAATGTCTCGAAGAGGTTATATGCTAGCAAGATAAACCTATTGAACACTTCTTAAATATTACAAATTGTTATGGAATATTTAGTATATTTTCAAACCATTTTCAGTGTATAACATTTCGTGCCATCTGAAGATTCAATAGGCTATTTATGAAAAAAAAAATCTAATATATGGACATAGGAGGTATATTCATCAATTTTTAATTCAAATAAAAAAGAAACATATGATTCTGTAAATGATGAAGTAAAAGAATATCATAAGGCATAGAATAAGGTGAGTAAAGATATTATGACAAATGTATAACTTCTATCAATTCTCATAGACTTCAATTATACAAGAATGTGGCATATGATATGATCCTATTAACTTATTCCTAATAACTGATCTCTTTCCTGGTTTAAAATATAAACTAAAACATAATATATGAATGTTTATGAGAAGTCGAACTAGTGTTCTTTCTTGGTAAACATAAATGGGGTTTAGTCGTTGCGTTCCGCGAACAGAGAGGGTCATCCGCTTATAGATTTACGATTGATTTGAAAACTGGTTTCAATAATTGTTTTGCTGTTTTAAACAACACTAATAAATAAGAGTGCACTTTTTAATGAACAGACTATATTATTGATGTTTTTCGTATTGCCATTGCACTTTTGTGACTTATCGTTTTCGTCGGGGGTGGTCGTTTGCCTCCTCCTATCACTTACATCTGTCGGATTATTTTTTTCAACTTAATGATAAACTGATTTTTAATGGATTCCACATTTTCTTCCCTTATCTCTGGAAAAAATATTTTCCCCTTCATTTCAAAACTTTGAAGGAGGGGAGAAATAAAAAATAATCTCGTCTCTGTTTCTTGGTCTTGGCAAATGGCTTAAAGATGTCTGTCAATAGAGTTGATCCTTTTACCCACCCCTCTCTTCCCTTTTTACATGACATGTTTATTCCTCTGCTGTCTTTATTTTAACCTTGTTGTACAGTTTTTTCAACCATAATTTTTTGCATTTTAATTTTGTTTTTTCTTTTTTTCCTTCTTCCCTATCCCTCGTCTGCTCACCCCCTTAACTTTTGTCCAATTAACCAAGCGACAAAAACGAGGCGTAGAAATGTTGCATCATCTGCTTTCGTTTTTCGTGGGGCTGACAGAAAAGCAGAAGAACCCCAATCTACCCTTCAGTTTTATCATTTTTCAAAACTTTTTATTTGAAATAAATGTTTTTCCCTATTTATGTGGATGGGAAAGAACAAGAGAAGCCCTTCTCGTCGAAGGAGGCTCCCATTATGCTAATTGCAGACAAGGCGGATAAGAAGATTACGTGTGAAAAGAAGGGGATTCAGCCAACGCTAAGTTGAGCTTCATGCTATAAAGTTTAGACATTTATCCAAAAGAAAAAATATGGAGTAAATAAGTCTAATTTATTATACTAACTTTTCTAGTTTCCAGCTTTTCACTTCCACCAACTGGGAATAGTTATGTTTTAATTTCGATTCCTAAGTGGGGCTCGTAAATTATTTGAGTCACATATCGAAAGCAGGATTGGTTCACCCCACTTTATGTAACTAAAACATTTTAAACCTTCATTTAGTTCTATTAAATATAAATTTACTTTTTTTAAAATTATCTGTGAAATTATCTCCTCTCTAATCCAGTAAACGAGTTTTTAAGCTTTTCTTTTCTGTTCACTCAGCCCTTCTATCCCTTTAGGAATTAATAAAATTATCATATTACATAAAATCCTAGCAATATATGGTGCTCCAAAAAGTATTTTACAACTTCATTAGCGTTATAAATTTACTCAAACATCATATAGAATTGGTTGATGGGTTATTATGTAGCATAAGATATCACATTTTAACTCAAACGGTCAATTTCGTTTCAGGTACGGCTGCAATAGATATCTCTATTTGGTGACTTCATAGATTAGCTTGACTTCTCCAAATTTGATTCCTATGTATTTTTTGTGGCGATTTCGTTAAAGATCTATAATGGATTTCTTTTTCTTGCTCACCGATTTTTCTGGCTGAATCAGCGTCGCAGTGGCCCAAATGACGTCAGATTTGCTACGACGCATTTGGATGGAATGTACGAGACTCTCCATTATTTTTCCGGGAAAACGACACGATTAGAATACTGTTTAATTAACAGGAAGAAAGAATACAAAGTCTTACAAAATGCTTCTACTTAATTAGTATTGACTTAAAATACCATTAAAAACAATTTCTTCTTCAAATAATTGTTTGCTAATATTCATGATTCCATATTCATTTGCCTAGACCTGGAGGCGACAGTTGCAATGATAAGAAAACTCATTTGCCATTTTAGTTAATTTGTTTATTTTAGAACATTCTTAAGGATTATAAGAGAATAAACTGCTAAATTACCAGGAAAAAAACATAAAATTCAAAAAGGAAAAGAGAAAGAGAGAGAGGGCGATCATAACTATGGTCAAAGCAAAACACCAAAAATAATCGAGATCAGCTTATATAGTTATACTTCGCCAAAAAATTATTACAAAAAAATTATTACAGTTACAGATGTTTGGCTTGTCGCAATAGAAAGACTAACTCATGAAGATTTTTTCTCTTTGTTATAGGTAATGGCTAAGTTGGTATAGGAGTCGCTACAATCGCAATAATGTGAAAATTTTGTCAGTTCAGGGCAATGTTTTATGGTACCTTGAAACCAAATCGCCGATCACTGTGTAGCGTAATTTTAAGAGGGGATACGGACGATCATCGCTTATTACAAAAGCATCGTCTTTAATTAATCTTTCTCCCTACGGTCACCGGACGTAACCCCCATAGTCTTTTTTCTGTGGGAATATGCCAAGGATGGAATATTTGAAACTTGTGTACCTGATCCGGCTACTGATTACTGATGTTATTGCTAAGTGTTACACAAGAAATTTTGCAAAAATTTGGGGCAAAATTGAATATCGCTAAGACGTTCTTTGGGCAACAAAGGCTGCACATCTTCATGAGCTAGTTTTGCGACAAACCATACACCTGTAACTGTAATAAGTTTCTTTGTAATAATATTTTGTAATGTTGTAAAAGGTTTTTGGCCACTATATGTACAAGTTAATCAATGTTAGTCTATTAATATGAGCAGCGCATTTATAATATATTTAAATTATATTCAGTCACAATAAGGAAAATGTTTGGTTATGAAATATGAAACTCTGTTGATTTCAACTACTATTTTTCGAGTATTGCGATACTTTGAGGAACTTACGAATCATATTCTAATAAAGGATACGAGATGACCAGGTAAACGAAGAACAGAAACCAGTTCAGAAATCAGACCAATCTGACTATTAGACGCTAAAAAAAGGACGATGGTAATGGGCACAAAAACATTGTTACTGAATCAATCTTAGAAGCCTTAAGAGTTAAACGAATAAATCCACCAATTCTATTAAGATTGGCCCCAAAATAACTGCTATTACATACAGTATAAGGCAAGAATATTTAAAATGGTATTAACAAAATGCAGAAGTTTCTTTTCATTTCGGAATAACATATATCCGATATTGGGAGACATTCGAAAAGAGAAAATACGTACTAAAGAAGTACGATTCTTAAAAAATTTATAGGCTAACTGCGGCTCATTCGGGATCACTGCGTTAGTACTGAAGCTCCACAAGTAAAAACTTCACAAGTACGAGGGGAAGTCAGTAAGTAAGTTGCAAATGGATAGAGAAATGAAACAAATACGAATTCTGATTTGAAAACTACTTTCATTCCTCCGCATAATCTCCTTGTACATTGAGGAACTTGTCCCATCGTTTCACAAGCCCTTCAAAACCAGTAAGATAAAATTCTTTGAACTGCTGTCTGAACCAGGCAGTGACTTCCCTTGGTACAGCTTCATCGTCGGTCGAAAGGTGATGTTTAAGAGGACCGTAGAAATGGAAGTCGTGAGGAGCAAAGTCAGGGCTATGTGATAAGCTGTATGCACTCGTAATCCCTGTACTGCCAACAAGACAACTGAGACGCTGAGAAATTTCAAGTGGAAAGTCCTGGAACATCCTCCGTATAAGCTTGACCTTGCTCCAAGCGATTTCCATTTATTCGGCCCTCTTAAACATCATCTTTCAGGTGAACACTTTCCCTATGATGAAGCTGTTCTGTCCTCTTAATCGAAGCGACGATGAAGTTATTCAAAGGGAAGTCACCGCCTGGTTCAGGCAACAGCCTAAAGAATTTTATCTTACTGGCTTTGAGGGGCTTGTGAAACGATGGGACAAGTGCCTCAATGTACAGGGAGATTATGCTGAAAAATAAAAGCAGTTTTCAAATCCGTATTCGCATTTGTTTCTTTTCTATATCTGTTTGTAACTTACTTTACTGACTCTTATATCAAGTTTATTTTTCCGTAATTCATCAAGCATCTGTAATAGCCACTGTGTTATTCCTTTCTTTTTATAGATGATTCAGTTTTTATCATAAATTTCACGAACTGTATGCTTTTTATAAAGTTTATTCATTAGTATAAGAAAAGTTTTAAATCTCATGGGGAGTAAAGAAATGTAAAACTTGTATAGGAAAATGACCAAAAGCGGGCCCGCTCCTAAAGAGGGCCCCCTCAATTTTTGCTCTGTATGATGCTGCAGCATAGCAGTGAAAGGTTGAGGCAGTAGTTTATGCAACTGCCCACTAGAGGACCAACGCCCAAGCTGTTTATTAAATCTGTTCTTTTTCAATGACAATATATTGTTTTTTTTTTGTTTTTGTTTTTTTGTGAATATCGGAACTTTTTATGCTCCTTAGTTTCACGTGTTTTGTGCCAGGATTTTGAAGGTAAGTGATTTAATTGTTATACCTACTTATTCCTTATTATAATAGCTATATATTATTTGAAGTAGTTATTAAAAAATGTTAATTCAAAAAAATACATGAAATGGCCCCCATGCTGTTCCTAAGCGATCCTACATATTTTTACTATTACTTATTCTCATCTTCTCAGAATTCTGTTGTAAGATCCATGATTTACACTACAAAGACTTTCTAAGGAAAAATAAGCCTTTATTATTTTTTTTTATCTAAGATGCCTTTGAAGTAATTGAACACCTGATATTTCATTAAAAAAAATTTTCATTTGCTATTTATGATTGTTTTTATAACAAATAAGTGTTTCTCTTTTATTTAATATTTATTTTCTAGTTTTAATACCAATTTCATTTCAAGAAATTCGGGGTCCGCTTTTGGAGCACTTTTTAAAATGGCAAAAGAATAACGTTTTGTAAAAAAAAATATAAAAACTGATTTATTTCATGGTGTTTTTAATAGTGAGACCTATTAAGTAACTTAACTAGGTATGTGTTCCATTTTTTTTTTACAATTTTTTTTTTCTGTTTTCCTGTACATGTCAAAAACAAAATGGGGGTCCGCTTTTGGTCACTTTCCTCTATTATTATTTCCTCCAATTAGCTTTTATTTAATATTTTAATTTACGGAGTAACTCAAATTCTGAATGGTAAAACACTAAAGTTACAGTTGACGGGAGAGGGGAATGCAGAAGTGTATTTTAATAATGGAATAACTAATTTGAAATTCGCCGATGGTAAGCATAAAGAAAGAAAAATGAAAAAGAGAGAGAGGTCTTTTTTATTTTTTCAAGGGAGAGGGTAAAAAGTGAACGCATGCTGGGAAGTGACACGGAGACCTCACCGAGTGGCTCGGCGGAGGCAAGGGGACTCGGGGCTCGGCTCAATTAGCCGGTGAGCCACGCGACTTGGGAGGTCGGATCCATGGGCCTTTCTCTTTCGTTCTCTCTCTCTGAACTTTTCTCATTTTCTGAATGATAGGGTTGATGAACGCTTATCTCACCCCGCACCACGTATCTTCATAAAACGCTGGAGAACGGATTTTCCACCCCCTGCCTCCGTCCCCTCCGCCCGCATCCACCGACCACCATCGTGTCTCCACCAAGAAATTACTCACAACGGTAAATGAACCGAAAAAGATAGGCAGCTTTTAAAAAGAAATGTGGATTTTTTTAAAACTTGTGTATAAATATGAATTTAAAATTAGATATTTAATAACCCAACCGGAACCGTCTTTCTCCCCTCTCCTAAATTCATTAGCAAGTGTGGAAAGGCGTTTCTCTTCATCACAAATATTCAAACGCCATAAGAAGTTCTTAGAGGTTATAATGAACAACCCGGATTTTAAAAAATATTCACATGCATTTCTTAGAAATTTTAATTTGGGCTGATACTAAGCGTATTGCTTATGAACACAGCCTAAACTCAATGCTATTCTATGTGTTCTATAATAAATGATGATAAGTGCTTGCGAATATGACTTCGTTACCATATACAAATCCTTGAAAACTCATTTTTCATTCGAGGCAACTTCAGTGTTGGTATATATTATAGCCAAGAGATTTATTTCTTCAATATTTTTGATCCAATTTTCTGACTTTCTCTTACGATTCTGTATACCAACTGCTTAGTTATTCAAAGTTTTTTTAAAGAATGTATCTTTACACTCTCAGCCATTTGCACCTCATATGGCCTTTGGAAGTATGGAACTTCTTATTACTTTTCCATGTTCGCCCGTGTGTCTTTCTGTCCCTTTCGTATTTTCCATACTCTTTAATATCAGTCTGAAATTTCATATGCAGATTGCGCTAAAAGTTCTTCACTGTTTTCTTCAGACCGAATTGGCTCTGACCTTTTCATTTATTGTCCTTTTGTTTGATAATTAAACTATCGAATATTGTTAGAAGGGACGGAAATGTAAGTGCTCGACATCCACTTTTTAGGAGGGCTAAGTTATGAAACCTTACGAAAAATTTTAATTATTAAATAGCGGTAGCCATTGAGTTGCTTTTTGGTTTTGCTATTGTCTGTCTTTATCCTTAGTATCTACATTAACTTTTGACCTAGAATAGTGAAATTTGGGTATGAGATTCCTCTAGCCAACATTTATACTATTGTAAAGTTTGGGTCGGATTGGCTCGTTGGGTTCGGAGTTATAGGAATCAATTTTCTTGAACTCATGTTTCTTTTTTCCTATCTTTCATTGCAGGAGTTTACGAAGGGTCATTTCTCCTTAACTTAGCCGATTTTGAACACCCCTCCCCAGCAGTAAAATGCGCCCGAGCCTATGTAAATCAGGTGGTGTATCAGTGGGCATCCCATAAATATTTATTCAGGAAACGACGCAGAAAATTCTAGACATGACTAGAAAAATTAATGATTTTTGGAGAGAGCTTTCCAATGCGGAATTTAGTGCCATACGCATCGTGCAACAGTGCAAGACGGAAGAAATTTCGTTATCGAAGGCTGCTGTTAACTCCATTTTGCTGGCATACGTAATTGGGGCATTCCCGACAAGTTCACCCAGGAAGGGCTACCTCGGAAGAGACCCCACCCCAGTCGTTTACCTGACACAGTCAATTGGTAGCACGGGAAAACTCTCCGACACAGAAGGCCATGGCTCAGAAGGCAGGAAAATCTACGTCAACGATAAACCGCATAATTAAACGCAACTTCGGCCTGTGCAATTTCTATAAAGCCAGGGTCATGCTCTTAATGAACGTCACATCCGTGACCGCAAAACCAACGCTCGTAAACTTTACGAAGGCTACCTTGCGGGCGAGGTATGAAGGTTTGTTGTCACGTTGGATGAAGCGTAGGTTTATCTCATAGATTGTGGTAAGGTTCGGCGATTGCCTACCGTCCAGCAGATGCGAAAGGCCGGATTGATTGGGTGCGCAAATGTCGTGAAAGTTTTCCGAAAGGCTCCATGGTGGTGGGTGGGGGGGGGCCCGGTACTGCTCAAAAGGACGGTTGCAACTTCGTCGGATGGAGAAAAACGTTAAAGTGAATGCAAATTATACAAGGAGAATATATATACGTGAAGTGACAATCATCCAAACTCGGCTAAGTTAAGGAGAAATGACCATCTATATTTTCTTTTTTTGGGCTGAACCTCTCTTGAACTGAGATTTTTAACAGTACAAGTCTGGGTCATTTATAGGAAATAAGCATCATTTACGAAGTACCTCTTTGAATGCAACCTGGCCAAATAAATTTCATCATAATAAGTCGTTGATTTGCAAGGGTGATGTCCGATCATAATTGCAAGAGTATTCAATTTATCTTTTTAGTTTATGGAAACAGCTTGACCGTTTGTGAAAAATTGATATGTATAAGATGTAATTAAGAATATAGTTTGAACGAGAAATACATATACGAGGTTGCAAAGAGAGTAATCTCATGATTTATTCTAAGCCGAAAATAAAAATAGAAAAGTAAAATTTTCTGTGCTGCCAATTTGAAGTTTCCTGCATTTGTGCGGAATTACTCGACATTCTGATAGACAGCACAGATATTAAAACGGCGTTCAGTGAAATCTTGATTGTGAAAAAAGAAACTACAAAGGTGAACATTCACAAATGAAAGTGTGCAGTCGATAGATCGCTAGGCTCAGAGAGCTTTAGCTTCAGAAAAGTAGTGAGATAAAACTGCATGATCTGCCGCTCTCTGAACGTAATTGCAACGACCAAGAATGCTCAGACATACTGAGCTACGCTGATGCTGCTATTCTTCATAAAGATCAACACATCACAGGTCGACAATTGGCCCTACAGCTTTTAGTCGACAATGGAAGTGCGATGCAATTATCTAAACTTTCAGATAATGTGGTAAAATTTAGTAAATATAAAGTAGTACATCAAGGGGGAAATTTTCAAAAGGGACCTGAGATGGAACCAGGTACTTGAGTCTTGCCTCGCTCACAAACTGGGCTATCGGGCAATGGTACAGCTTTAGGGTCTCGAAGTGTCTTATGGATGTCCCAAAATAGCTCAGATGGCAGAGCACGTTACAAGTCATGAATTTTTTCACTTCTTTAGACCATGATATAACATGACTTGTTCATAAGAAATTTTGAAACTGCAAATGTACACCTGTGCCGGCGACAGCTGTTCGTAACAACGGCGAGAGTATTTCAGTGATCCCTGTTTTGATCTTAGTTGTAGAATTTTCTTTTAGTTTCCTCCTTTATAATTTATTGGAGTAATTTCTCCAGGTATACTAATCGTTTAATTTCTAAAGTCCGTTCAACATGTGTTTCTCGAAGATCATAGTCCGTTCCCATAACCGATAATAGAATTCAGTTAGATCAATTTGATGCTGACGGGGAGGGCTTTTTGTCCCGAAATCTGGGCGTACCAATATGAATCAGAGAGAGAGAAAACGCAGTCGATGGAGTGGCATCTTCCGTATCACCACGAAGAACGAAATTCAAGAACGATGTCCCTGTCTTTTGGTTGGTTCTTTAGGTTTCCGAGCGCACCAAAAACTAGCCCTTTTACATGGCTAATATCTTAACTGAATCCTGAGACAATTCTACATAACTTTATATTTTCTCACTTTTGGGACAAAAACGAAAAACCATGCCTATGGTGGGATTCGTAATTGCGACCTGACGGATTTGAGAACTGGAAAGCCTACGCCCCAACGTTCTCGACCAGCGGGTCGGTCCATGTCTTCTAGAACATTGATGAGATCGTCCTATAGCCTACGTCCCCAGCTTATCCCATTTTCTTCTATGGGTCTCTGTTCCAAAATGTGCGAGTCTCCACTAGTCCTATATTCAGATTCTTGCCTTCTTTGTATTTGCAAAGTACTTATTTCCATCTTTTTCTTGGTCCACCTCTTTCCCGTGTACGTAACAATTCCATACTTATTATCTTCTTTCCTATATAATAGTCCTCCATCCTCATGACATGATCAAAACCATCTGAGTTTCGATTCCTGAATATTACCATTTATACCAACTTTTAATGTACCCTTTATCCATTCGTTTCTAATCCGGCCATTCTTGTCATCCGCATTTCTTCTACCTTCATTTTGTTCTGAGTGAGTCTGCTGACAAGGATAGAAAGTAACAAATGACGTTTCATGATTCACTTTTCGTGTTGATCGCGTGAATTCAGCTCCACAGCGTCCTTCATTTATTTGTCAGACGGAATTAACAAACGCTTAGACAGGCTCTAAATAAAGGCTACGATCGTCAATTGCTTCAGCGTTAATTACCCAATTTCCCAGAGCAAGAATGTAACGATCAGATGCTCAGTTGCTTTGGAAAACTTATTTCTCTTTATATATTGGAAATACCAGAATGGAGTAAAAAATAATGAGGAACAAAAGAAATAAGGTAAAAGTGAGTGGAGCAGAGTGTGTGTGTGTCTGTGTGTGTGTGTAAGTTTTTTTTTGGGTGGGGGTGGTGGTTAAGTCGTGTCTTGATGACATAGCGTTCTTTTGCCGATGGGATGATGGGACATTGGGGGTGGGTGGGTAAAAATGGATGAGGTGGAGGGAGGGAAAGGGAAGGGGAAGTCTAAATGTTAGGTGGCCGAGTGGCAGCCGCGCACATGCGACCAATCCACAGCCATTATGTGCAGGTTTACCCCAAATTAAGTTTTAAAGCCGGGAGAGCCAATAAAGCCGGGCTGCCCGTCATTAGGAACACGTGCCGCCGGCGAGCGCGCGCTCATTACGCCTCGCGCCGATATTGTGATGCTAATTCCAGCGTCCGCCACCTGGGTGCGTCATCTCGATGGATTACAGAGATGAGGGTTCATGTAGCCCTGTCGCTCCTCCCTTCACCCCACCCTTCCAATTTGGATCTTTCTTTTTCACCCTCTCCCACACACAACACACACACACATACACACACGCACACAGCACGCTTCCTTCTCCACCGGTGAGGAAGATGACGACGATGATGATGGTGGTGGTGGTGATGGAGGTGGTGAGGAAGAGAGAAGAAATGGAAGGAAGGAGAAAAAGACCCGTGGGTGAGGGAGAGAAGCAAAAAAAAGAGAGAAAAGATTAGAAAATGTGTACAGAGCGAAAAGAGAGAGAGAGACGGAAGAGGAGGAGGGAGGTAAAAGCGTCACCCCAGCGTTATTGTTTATGTGCCTTGGGATATGATTTCATTAAGCGGGGCACTTGGAGTGCAGAGTTTTGAAAGTTTTATTTAAAAACCAACTCGGGTCACATTACAACCGTGGGCACGCCGCCTGATTTCCATAATTTTTAAATAATATTGGTTATTGCCTCTCGCGGGCGAGCGCCGACGCCTCGGAAATAAATATAAAAAACGATAAAAAGCGAGGCGCAGCAGACAAGCACCAGATTGGAGCGCTCTACCAGGTAATTATCTGCCTTGTCTATGATGTAACTATCAAGGTTTTGGAGCGGCGCCGTGAAATATGGAAGCCCACGAGCGCCGCGGAGGAGCAGCAGCCACGGTGTAGGTGTGCGTGTGAGGTGCGCCTCACTCGCCTCTCTCTTTCTCTCAACTCGCAAATGCATTAAGAATGATATTATCGCGCTCGAAATTTGCAATATGTAAAAGAATACGGAAAAGGCGGCGTCTCGGATTGCGGTTATTACGCCGCTGCTGTCCGTCCGGAGTGGAGTCGGTTGAGCCATTAGATCTGCCGCCCGTCTTGATGGCCTCTGCTGCTCCCCCTGCCTGCCTGTCGTCATTATTAAAAAGGCCGCAAATGGTGAGTGGCCCGCCTCCGCTTTATTCCATCTAATGCCATCGCCGCCTCTCTCTCCCTTCCTCTCATATCCGCACACACATACACACTCACGTACATACACACAACGGAACCTCACTCGTCTATCTTTTCCCGTAGAGAAACACGCACGCGCGCTAAGCCACGAACAGGAGCAACCTGTCGCGTCTGGGCGTGATTTGTTTGTTCAATTTGTGATTAAGCTTCGCACGCGACCCACTTCGATTGCCAAAGTGTCATTAATCTTACATTCTGCCATCCCGAGTGTGCGCCAACACTCCACCGACAATGCACTTCGCTTTTCCCTCCGCCTCGCCAACCCCTGGGTGCTTGCACAGCCGTCACCACACTCGGGGGTCTTTTCTCTTACCCCCTCCCTGGCAGTTCATTGATAATCTTTTCATGTGTTTTAAACACGAGCCCGTTGATTGGGACCCAGGCAAAACTCATTAGTTTCCCTCCCAAATGACGAAAGTAAATGATTGCGTCCTCCGATGTTCTCTTGACCGCAGACTGTTTCCGAGGTCAACCGCCCAGTGGCGCTCTGGCCTTCCTTCCTTCCAGAGAGAGAGAGAGAGAGAGAGAGAGAGAGTGGAATCATAAATCACGGCCGAGTAACAAAATGAATCTGATCAAGATGTTGTACAGGCCGTTGATTGGCTGGGCGTTTTTGTCAACGACGAGGACACGGACAAGGGAAAGGACGCGTTTTAGGGTGAAGCTGAATTAAAAAAGAAAGAGAAAGAGGGAGAGCCGGGTTTTCAACAAGAAACAGCGGGAGTGATGTACAAGGCCACAATGAGTGGAGTCTATTGGAGAAATTTCAAAAGGAGATATACGATTGTGGTTGACCATTTCACTGCGTCATAATTCATTCTGGTGAAAGGAAAACGCGTCCGCTCCTCTAGTGAACGGTTGAAAAAGAAACACATTTCCTGGGCTCTTCATAGGGAGGCTGTTAGGTGAGGTCATAAACGAAGAACTTCTATTGCAATCTTACTGAAAAAAAATATGTTCACAGACCTTATACCTCAAAATGTAAACGTTTTAAAGATAGAATTGCGATTACCAGTACATGATCGTCAACCACTTTTTTTCTTTTCTTCTATTTGATTTATATATGGTGGAATTCTAACTTGTTATACGTACCTTAAACGTAAAATAAATAAAATGTTTAAAGAATAACTCAAGAATGGTCTATGAAGGTTTAACCTACGCCATACCTCAGATGTTTAAATTACACCAGTCAACACACTTTTTCCACACAAGACTGGCCAACAGATAGTGCTCCTAGGAGTAATTTGGATGTAGAAAACTAAAAGAATTATTATGCTGCTTTTAAATTTTTTTTCTATTACGTCAAGTTACCAAGTTATGCACATAGAGGCTACAATGTTAAAGTATCCATATTTTGGGGCCGCAAGGATAGAAAAATTTGATGGCATATTTGTAAATGACGTATTAAAATATTATAAATAAACGTGTTTTTAAGGCACAAATAAATTTTAAAATGTTGACTAGTGTTTTTGATGTAAATAGGAAAGCAAATTCCACAGCCTGGATTCGAACAGGAACTTTCAGCTAATCGCGCTGATGCCCTAACCAACTGAGCCTTTGTGGACATGGAAGCATTACGCTATCTAATGTCCTTTTATAATGACACCCTAACTAATCTCCGAACTAACTAAATGCTCTAACCAAACTAAAAGGACCAGTACTTTACCATTGTTTACTTCACTTTTTTTCTGATTGGCCACTTACCTGTAAATATTCTGTTTGAATTAGAAAATCTTTGTAAGGGTGTTGAAAAATATACAGGACAGTACTGCTGGGTAGCCTATCCTCTCGCTTCAGGGGCCGCTTCATAAAATGATAATTGGGAAATTTTAATTTTGTTAAACCATTTACGCCGAAATTGGTAAAAATGGAAATTGAGACTTCATGTCTTAAATTTATATTCTGTAGCATGTAAAGACATAAAAAATAATTTACAAAGACAAGAATACAATTAAAAAGGGACTTAAAACCACGGTCTATAGATATTCAGGGTCATCGAGCTCCATTGTTAAAAGGAAGCTAAAGTTTCTAGCTCCCGGTAGGGCGGGAACTCTATTGAAAAATGGCGCTGCATGTACAATCTGCCCAACTGCGCCTGCAGCGCCACCCTATCGGCAGACAGAAACTTTACTTTCGTATTCAGTTTCAATGAAAATCTCTATCGCATGTTGCGGTCGGGAATAGTGCGATCTATGCGGCACCTGGCGCGATATGTTTTCCTTAGCTTCTCGAAACAATGGAAAATGGCTGAAGCTCGATGACCATGAATATCTATAGAACGTGCTTAAAACTAATAAAATTTAAAAGATTACTAAATAGCAAAGCATCTAACAGTCCAAATAATCTGAAGTCCATTGTACTGGCAATAATTTTCACACCTCGTACAAACAGGCTTCATTGTTGACTCGTCACTTGTTTAAAAGGTGACAATATGAAGTGATAACGATGAAAAATTTTGAATTTTGAAGGTCTTGAAGAATTTGAATTTTCAAAATAAGGTCCGAAAAGTTCACAATAAAAATTTCGATGAAATGAAAATGCACTCCAATAAATAGCCAATTATTTCATTATACTTAAAAATTAAACATGCTCCATGATAACTAAAAAATAAAAATTAAAATTAAATCCTATCGATTCCAAACTTAGATTTTATTTAAAATTACATCCTGTCGTCCATAGATGTAATTTTTTTATGTTTTTGTAAATTATTTTTTGTCTTTACATGCTACAGAATATAAATTTAAGACATGAAGTCTCAATTTCCATTTTTACCAATTTCGGCGTAAATGGGTTAACAAAATAAACTTTTCCAATTATTATTTTATGAAGCTAGAGGACAGGCTACCCAGGAGTACTGTCCTGTATATTTTTGCAGCACCCTGTACACTGCCTGATGATCACCTTGTGATAGAAATGTACATCTGTGCTAATAAATGTCAACTTTTTGTGGTCAATTGGATTTCGTTCCCCTGGTTTTTCACACGTTTTGTTAGTTGTTTTGCTTTAGTGAAAAGCGGCTGTGAAAAGGTTGAGAACAGCTGCACTATGTGATCAAAAGTTTCGAACCTCTCTCCAAAACAATATTACGTGTCCCAATTTACATGTCTATGATGTCTAAGGCACCATACATAGAAACATGCTTCACTAAACTCATTTCTGATTCATATTGGTGCAGTATGTGTCGCTCAGTAGAGCTCAGTGAGTTCTAACATGGTACCATTAGACGACGTCATCTAACCACTTATCTGTATGATTCTGCAAATACTCCGTTCAACTGTAAGTGGCATCGTTGTCAAGGAGAGATCTCAAAAAAGCAACGCTGGTAAAACCGCGAGGGAAGACAGAGAATGTTGAATGGTAGAGTTCTCACACGGTAAGGTGAAATGGAAGAGTTCACTATCGCGCTCTATAAATTTGTTTTTAATATGCTCTAATTTTCTTAAATCCTGGCACTTCAACAATATGTTGCAACGAGCGGCTGCGAACAGGCTTGAGTGGAAAAAAGCATCTCACAGATCGCGATAAAGTGTGAGAACTCTAGCACCAAGTTACCACTTTGCGATTAGCTGAAAGAAATGATAGAGAGTTTCCAAGTGCCACTTCAAATATCGGTGCAATAATCATTGGCCGAGAGATGAGGACCCAAGATTTTCATAGCCGTGCTGTTACTCAAAAAACCCACTTAAGTAGATTCAATGAAAAGCGAAGTTTAGAATAATGGAAATTGGACAAGCTCATGGAAACTTGTCTTGGCAAGCGACGAATCTGTGCACACTGGCACTTAGATGGTCAATTTGGGTCCGACAGATGCCTGGAGAACGTTTCATGTCTGACTGCTTGTGTCCACTATGAAGCGGAATGGTGCCTTGGTATGGGGCTCATTTTTCTGGTGGGCCAACTTGTTCGAACTTCCTCGACATTTGGACTATTCTGCATTGCTAACATTCTCAGCTCAAAGAAATCCAACTCAAAGAATGCAATACAATCGACGAATCACACTTCCATTCCATTATTAGATATTCCATAGAATAATATATTGGATACAATAAGAAACTTGCTCGCAATAATGTGGTTAATAATGCATTGTATCATCTCCATTTCTGCAGGGTCTCCTCTGCTTATATTTAGCAGAGGAAGAGGAAAGGATGCCTGTTGCGGAACCGGACAGCTGGGCGTCGGTCAACTGGGCGATGGACAACTGGGCGACAGAAACTTAAGTGAATCTCTATCGACAAACTTAATGGATTTTAATGTGTCAAACATTGAAGCTCGTATAGAGTGGAATTTTTTTTAATATTTAAATCGGATCAATATATTAATGAATACATGTAAAAATTTATTACATCTGCGGTTTTAAATTAAAAATTTATATTTTATGTTCATGTTCAATATTATCTACGTAGTATAAACCAAGCATGAAGAAATATTAGATATATTTTATTTCATTCCAGTCTTTGTATTCTTATGTTCTATTTTCATTTATCTACTGTTTTTTTTAACATGATAATGTTTTAAGGCTTGACTTCTATCTACAAAAAACGTGATGCGAAAATCGACATCAAAAAGTGTTACGGAAACGGTTTTCCATTGTTGTTGCACGATTAACCATTGTTGACGCCGGCTTGAAGCACACGCCGGAACTGAAAAGACACATGACCATTGTTGTCTGAGCAACAATTGTTATTTAAATCTTTACTACGGAGATATGAAATATATTGAAAGTGTGGTAACAGATAGCGCAACTATACAACGCTCTCTTACCTAGCTATGTAATGGCATAATGTTTTGCTTTCAGCGTTTTGAATGAATCCTAGTGTATTGGAATAAACTCATTTCCATTACAGTAAATACATTTTATTTTTCACAATTTAATTCATAATTTATTTTTTGAAACATTTAGAGCTTTTGATGGTTTTTGAAGTCTTCAACTTATCTCTAATTTTCGCCCAGGTTGAATTTCTATGTGCTTTGAAGCGCTTAATTTATTTCTACAAATTCCTTCCTCTTAAGAATAACTTTTCGGCTAAAAAGAGCGTTACGGGTGATGTAATAATTTTAATTTTTCATCATACAAAATACACTCTTGCACGTGCCGCGTTTGTTGTCCCGCATTCGATTGTGACCACAGACGCGAGTAATATGTATAAACACTATGTTTACTCGACATATCGAAAGACTCGATATTCGTGCTTATATTTCATACTTCAGTTGTTCTAAGCCCTTATTCAGTATTATCGATGTACATGATTCTGTAGACTCGTCCATTGATAAATAAATAAAAGGTTTATGTACTGTATAAAATATTTATTTATTTTTGCATCTAAAAACATTATCATGATTCAATGTTTTTGGATTGCAGATTCGAAACTAAGTCATCTTTTTCAGTTTTGTTCTTCTTATTCTTTTCGTTAATTTTATAATTTTCTACAAATTTCTCTTCCTATACTGTATACTTAACGATTTTTAAAGATTTTTCTATCGAAAAATGGAAGGAAAAATTCTGCGACCTGGGTTCGAACCAGGAACCTCGGCTGCCATGGCCGTCGCCACTACCAGTTGGGCTATCGCAGACACCCGGACAGCCATGCTGTCTTAAGGTGTCTTAAAGACAGCCAAGGCTCTCGATCTGTGAGCCAGGTGCCCGCCTCCCATTGGGCTTTCAACCATGACATCTTAATAAAGAAATTAAGGGCAAGTATTCAAAATTAAATCATTTACTAATTGTGTACTGAAATATTGTGTTTAACACATCCTTTCATCATTTGCATATATTGAACGCTTTTTTTTCCTAATTCATCATACTGGATTTCAAAAAATTAAAAAAAAAAAACAACTTAACAACAATACTTAAGATTTATTTTTCTTAAGTATTCAGAAAACTGGCATTCAGATAAAAATGCAAATGTGTATAATGAAGTAAGAATCGTTAAATATATAGGAAGTGAAATTAAAAACTATAAAATGAATGAAAAGAATAAGAAGAGTACTACTGATGTATAATACAATGAAAAAAGTAGATAAATGAAAATAGAACATAAGAATACAAAGACTGGAATGAAATAAAATATCTCTAATATTTCTTCATGCTTGTTTATACTGCTTAGATAATATTGAACATGAACATAAAATATAAATTTTTAATTTTAAAACCGCAGATGTAATAAATTTTGACATGTATTCATTTGAAGGGCTGGGCCTGCTATGGGATCTCTTGGTGAAGATCTACAGAGAGGAGGAGATACCAGACTAATGGAGAGAAAGTATTCTCGTCCCAATCTACAAAGGTAAAGGGGACATCCAAATGTGTGACAACTACAGAGGAATTAAGATAATGTCACACTCCATAAAGACCTTGGAGAGGATCCTGGACAAACGACTGAGAGCTGAAGTTAATATTGGGAGTCAACAGTTTGGTTTCATGCCAGGAAAGTCAACCACTGATGCAATCTTTAGCTTGAGACAAATGATGGAGAAAATTAGAGAGAAACAACAAGAACTCCACCTGGTCTTCATTGACATGGAAAAGGCATATGACAGAGTGCCAAGGCAAGAAGTTTGGAGGAGCCTCAGAGTTAGAAGCGCACCAGAGAAATATATCCGGTTAATTCAAGAAATGTATAGGAAAGCCAAGACAAAAGTGCGAACCTGCCTGGGAGAAACGAGTAGCTTCGAAGTGAGAGTGGGTCTCCACCAGGGCTCGGCACTGAGTCCTTCCCTGTTCAACATAGGGATAGATGTCATATCAGAGAAAAACAAGGAAGAAACGCCTTGGAACATGCTCTAAGCGGATGATATAGTTTTATGTGCAAGATCTAGAGCAAAGGTCGAAGAAAAACTAGAGGATTGGAGGAAAGCTCTGGAAGACAGGGGACTGAAAATCAGCAGAAACAAGACAGAATGTATGGCATGTAACATAGAAGCCCAGAAAAATGAGGAGCTGAAACTGATGGAGACAGCAATCAGGAAAACTGACCACTTTAGATATCTTGGATCGACAGTTGATGAATGGAGTGAGTCGGGTAGGGTAGTGACTAGCAGAATGCAGACAGGTTGGAAAAATTGGAAAGAAGTTTCTGGAGTCCTCTGAGGTATGAAGATCCCTGTGCGTCTACAGGGCAAAGTTTACAAGACGGTGGTGAGACATGCAATGCTGTATGAAATGGAAACACTCTCTCTACAAAAGACCAATATACAAAGGATGAAGGTGGCAGAAATGAGAATGTTGAGATGGATGTGCGGAGTGATACGAACAGACAGGATTAGAAATGAGCGCATCCGAGGGACAGTGAAGGTTACAGATATTGAAAACAAAATCCAAGAAAATAGACTGAGATGGTTTGGCCATGTTATGAGAAGAGACGACGACTACACTGGCAAAAGAGCTATGAACATGAAAGTGGAGGGAAGGAGGTAAAGAGGACGACCCAAGAAAAGATGGCAAGATATTGTGGAGGAAGATCTGAAATCAAAGGGTTTCAGAAGGGAATGGACAGAGGACAGAGAGAAATGGAGAAAGCTCATCAAAAACAGCGACCCCACATAGAAGTGGGAAAAGCTGAAGATGAAGCAGATTCATTAATATATTGATCCGATTTAAATATTAAAAACATTCCACTCTGTACGAGCTAAAGTGTTTGAGATGTTAAAATTCATTAAGTTTGTCGATAGAGAGTCACAAGTTTCTATCGCCCAGTTGTCCATCGCCGAGTTGTCCGTCGCCCAGCTGTCGCGTACCCGCCTGTTGTTTATCTCGTGGTACCGTACAAGCTATACCGAAAGAAGTTAACGAGGAGAACTTATTGGAGGTAGCCTGAAGTGAGTTTGCAGAAAAAAATGACGAAGTTGTTGGATTTGGTTGGATAAGCACTGTACGAAGAGCACTTTAAGAACATTCTTGGAGAGATGATACTTTTGGGGCATTAATACGAATGTAAAAGCCTAAAACATTTTGCAGTATGAGAAAATTGCTTCGTACGAACGCAATTAAAGCGAGAATATACAGCCTGGGATATTGAAACCTTCACAAGAAGTAATTACTTTCCAGCAGCAGAGAAATGAGGCGAAAATCTCGTGAACCTTTCGAATTTATGAATGGAAAAGGTTGAATCGACTGCATAAATTAGGCTAAAAAGTAATTTTCATAACTTAAGTTGATTATTAAAAATTACAAAACATTTCTATAAATGGTTTAGAGAATTTGTCCATTTGCTTGGCATATCCAACATCGTCATCAATAAGCTAATATACCCAAAAATTTGGTGCTACGTCCAAACTCCACAATAATATTAAATTCTTAAAGAGCAAAATTAATTAATGAAATCGAAAATTTGTTCTTCAATTGAAAATACACACTAAAGCTGAAGAATGGTTTACAATGAGAAATTCGATCAAATATCTTTTCTAAGCTATAAAATAACTGAAAAAAATGAGTCTAAGAGGAATTCCCACCACATATTTTGCTGAGAGTTCTCCGCAGGATCCGTGGTTCGAGTCCAAGCTGTGGAATTTTCTTTATCATTTTCTATATTCATTAAATATTTTCTAAGCTAATACAATTTATATAATAAAGAATAACTCAAGAATGGTCGATGAAGGTGTTATCATTCGGAAAGATAGTCCCAAACTGCGAACCAGATAACTGCTCTAACCAGCCTAAAGGACATGTAGACAGCGTAGTACTTCCATATCCACGGTGGCGTATCAGCATGGTTAGCTGAAGGTTCCTGGCTCGAATCCAGGCTGTGGAATTTTCTTTCCTATTTTCATTAACAATTTATATATCAAGATGTGATACTTTGGCACTGTCTATTATACATTTTTCAGCAGTTAAAAAAACTTATTATTTAGTAATATATCGTCGCCTTATATCATTCTTAATAACATTTACATTTAATACAAGATGATTTTCGTACCAATAAACAATACTCACTAACAGAAATCATGATTGCTTTAAAACGACTCCATACGAATGAACACTTATTTAATATTACAAGCAATATACGAATGTTCTTTACGCCATAATGGTAATAGTCATAATTATTTAAAATTTTTCAAAGTTTTTTAGCATATCCATACATATAAACCACTTTAAAAAATATGTACTGCTTTCGGAGCGTATATGTATATATTAAATTTCTTTTCTGTTGTGATCAAATTAGATTCTGTGCTTTCATTGCCAGTCCTTCAGAATACTATCAGAAAAATAGTTCAAGGGAACGAAACTTTGTGATTACCGAAACTGATTATTGCTGTTCATTTCCTTGAGAATACTTTTTATTTGTGTTCCGTAAAAGAATTTAGATAAACTAGCCCTCTTGAATCATTTCATTGGCACCTTTTAAAGAACCGATGGGGGAGTCAGAAAATGGAGGTCTTTTTAATATAATTTTGTTTCACTTAGACGGGACTAGCTTAATCATTTATTGCATCTTGTGAATATTCAATGTTTTAAGGTTACATAGCATTAACTATGCCTTAAATACTGAAAAAATAGACAAAAGTCACGGAATTTTTATTTTTTCAAACATACTTGATAGAAATTTTCAATATTTAAGTAAATTCAATTTCTGCTTGTGAAGGGTAAGTAAATTCTATATGATCCAGTGATGCACTCTCTCTCTTATTCGCTTAAATAACATTCGAATAGACAGTCGTGATAGAAATTTGATGCTATTTTCTAAAAAAGTCCATTGACGATCGGTGAAACTTTAAGGTTCTAGTTCATGTAATTTTCGAAATGATATTTGACCACGGGACCGTTCGCCTCATAGATAAGAAGAGAATTTAACATGGTCGCATCACAAATGAAAGCTTTCGGATTTGATCACATTTTATTTTTACTTGCCTTTTTAACTTTTCATATCCTGTCTATCTATTACCTAGCGGTTCCATTTTCATTTTCGTCACGAGATTTTTCTTGTCGAGAACCGAACCGAAGATAGACAGACCGAGAGAGAGAGAGAGAGAGAGAGAGAGAGAGAGAGAGAGCCAAAAGGCAAATCAAACGGATCGACCAAGCGAACAAATGGATGGTGGTAAAGAAGGAAAGAATGAAAGAAAAAGAATGAAGAGAGAGATGGAAAGAACGGTTCGTAGAAGAGAGTTTGGGTAGGTGGGGGGGGGGGGGGGGGGGGTTGGATTTGGGGTTGGTGGAGAAAACAGTTCAAGGATGGCGGCGCCTATTCAATTTAATACGAATAGGGAAAATTCCTCTTTAATACGAATTATTAACTCGGTCTCGCTATAATTGAAACGGCAGCGCCGTGCATTTATCTATAATTTAACATTTTCTGTTGCGCCCATCAGCAATTTCATTATCCCATTGCGCAATTGGACGTCCATAAAGCGAGAGGAGCCGAACGGTGCCGAAGCAGTGCCGATTCACTCCGGCGTCATGAACACTAATTTCCTTCGCCGATAGAAATTTCATGGAAATTAATCCGAAGTCCTGAGTTTAAATCGGTTGTCACATGATATTTGACTTTCGCCGTGGCGCATGCGCCCGATCTAATGCAATTAGACCTCATCTCAGAAAGGCACACTCTCCGAGTTATTGTTTTAGGCAAACTGGGCCATTATCGAAATTGCATGAATGGGAAAAGATTTTCTTTTGGTTTGTGTGGCAGTTTTCGAGACCTCCACCTCCCGCTTCAATACGCTTTGGTTCGTCTGTCTGCTATTTGTTTACAGTTCGCCTCGATAGGAGGCTGCCACCGATTCCGTTTAGCTCTTATCCGTAATTGAATCACACACACACACCACGAAACCAGGAATGATGTTAGGAAATGGAGATGTGTAATTTTGCATCGGCTTAAAGGTGCAAACTCACCGAATACAAATTCGTCAGGAAAGGAAGAGGAAGGGGGATGGTTGCCGAACTATCGATTCTCTTGAAATTAGAACTTCGCAGAAAGAAATTTTTACCATTGACATTAAACGAGTTGTGCGTCGTTATTAAGTTTGATGCTCATTGGAAAGGGGATGTGCAATAACGTTTAGAAGTTGGCGCAAAGAAATGCCCCGATTGGATGACCTTACTACACAATGGCTTAGAAGCCAACTTTTCTCGAGAGCTGCGTGACATTTCACCAATTTAAATATTTGCACCACTTTAAGGAATAAAATGCTTTGCAAGAATTTAATAAAAATAAAAGTTAATATAAATTTTAAATTCTAAATATGTTATTAATTGAGAATTTAATTTATAGTTATTACTTACTTATTAACACTATATTCGTCCTGATTATAAACTTAATGAAAATAAATTCTAATAAAATAGTAAATTTAAATTGCCACTTAAATTCTTTGAAAAGCCACAGATGAACTCTTAGATTGAATTCTATTGTTCCTAATATTAACGCTGGGACGTTCACAGTAGATCTACTGATAGAATAACCGATGGAGTAAACTAATGGAACAACTTGGTGATAAGCTGATAACTATTTTTTGGGCATTTAATAGTTTTCTTTGGAGTCAGCATCAACATAACAAGATTTCCTGAGGGATAAACAATGGAGACACTTTTATGGCATAATACAAATATACTTATGTAACAATTTTTTTTAAATAAATATAGAAATAAACAAAATAAAATATAACGTTTTCGAAAGGTAATCTCCTTTCATCATCAGTAATATGACAGAATGAAATGGGTCTATACTATTAAAATACTATTTTATTTTATCGATCAATTTATCTTGACTGTGACGCCGTTTATATTATAGATTTTTATTATATTTTAGAAGTTTTATACTTAGGAGAAATCTAGTATTTATAAATAAATAATAATTATTGATGAAAATTAAAAAGGTACTGCAATAAGCGCAAAATGTTATACGAATTTTATGTTATTAGTTTTATGTTACGAGTTTTTTATTATAATTATGTTATCTTATTGTTTCCAGTTTTTAACTTTAACTTTATATACCCTATGTAACTAACTGAGGATATGTACTGATTTTAGTACAGTTGATACAAAGGCTGCCCGAATTTTGTCCACCCGCTATATAGCACCTCCCAAAGGGATATTGTCCTCCGATAGTATTTCTCAAGTCATGAGTCCATAAAGCCTTATCTATAGAGTCTTAAGTTTGATAGCAATTAGCAACTGATACAACAACTTACAAGTTAACATTTTATATGATGTCCGTATTAGCTATAAACTTTGAAAAATATTGCAGAATGGCAGTTCATTTGTCTCGTATGAATAGACTCTAATTTCTGTTGAATTGGTGAATGAAAATGTTATGAAGCTGCCAAAAAAATTTGACAAGGTAGCCAAACGAGCCAAAAATTTGACGAGCTATACATTCTTTTTAATGGTAAGTCTAATTCTAATTCTAATTTTGTGATATTATTTGTAAAGCATCATTTTTTGTTACGTTTAAAGGTAGCAATTCTTTCATTTTGCATGGAATTTTGAATATCCTCTTATGCAGGAAATGTATCAAAAGTTCTACACTTCGCAAGCGCGACCAACAGAGTAATTTATTAATTTCAATTTCACATCATTTCAAAACCGTATTTTTCGTGAAAATTTTATGGTTTTTTTTTGATGACTTATTGTTCCTATTCAGGCCAAGAGGATAAGTTGGATTTAGGTCAGACACACCTTCAGATTAAGTTGGCATTTGTTTTTTAATTGTATACATTTGCTTAGAAGGACTCAAATCTATGGAACCCGATTCGATGGCGTATGCTGAACCGATCTAATCAACTATTTAGATCGTTATATTTTTAATTGACGAACTATTTGGGATTGTACGTATCATTGTTTTAATCATTGTTTTGAATTAAATAAACTGAAGATTTGCAGAAAGAAAACCTGCCTTGATCATTTTATGACGTTTCCTTGTGTTAAATATTATGTTAAATATTATATCGTTAGTAATTCTCGAGCATATAATTCGCATATTACATGTCCATGTATGTGTATTTGTACGTTTTTTTATCCGATATTGGTTAATAGTATAGTAGTAAATAACAAATTAGAAAATGTATGAGAGTTCCAAGTTAAGATTTAAGAAATTACACATGTATTTTCTAAAGAGAAATTATATGCGCTAATATTGAACGTAAATACCCTAAAGGAGGCATCTACTGAAATTCTAGATATTGAAATTCTTATTATAACATTTAACTCAGTATCCAGGGTACTGGGTGCCCCACCCTAAAATAAATTGAAATTTACTTGATATGGAATCCCACCTTAACAAATATCATGAAAAACCTGTAAACAAAGGTCGGTCTCTGACTGTTCAAAAAAACAATTGAATCATTTTAGCCCAACAAGGTATAATTGATTATTTTATTCTCCTAACTAACATTCGACAAAAGCTGAATTTCTTTATATGGGTCATTCTATACGTATGAATGCATAAATTTCACGAAATTTTGTAGCTTTAATATTTTACAAACACAAGAAAAAAGTATATGAATCTGTCAAATCTAGCCATGTACGTATATACAGGGTGTCCCAAAAATGATTGATGGATTTCGAAAATCAATAAAAAAAAACCGGAATGCGATAGATATGTATCGTTTGCAGCTTTATGCTTAGGACATCAGGGAATTTTATCCCACCAAATTTCAAATTTAATTAACATTTTCACCCACCCACAGGTGGCGCTGAAAACTATGAAAAAATAAAAACCGGTATGAAAATGTTGCAAGGACTGTTGCAAAAAACTAAACAACGTGGCGCAGTCTCAGGCAAAAATTTGCAGACATCCTTTCAAACATGTCACGTGAAATTTCGAAAAACCCGTTTTAACTATACCTGTTACAGATCGCCTGCAGCGCCACCTGTGGGTGAAAATGTTAACTAAATTTGAAATTTGGTGGGATAAAATTCCCTGATTTCCTAAACATAAGGCTGCAAACGATACATATCTATCGCATTCCGTTTTTTTTATTTTATGATTTTCAAAATCCATCAGTCATTTTTGGGACACCCTGTATATGTTTGTGTGTTGCGTGTATGATCATTACCAAACACACGATATTATAAATTCAAAACGTCCTATTGCTGTATCATCAACACACTGTTAAATTTAAATATGTTTCTTTATTCAAAAAATTAATTAATTACCATTAAGTATGGAAGGCTTCATTTTTATCGAAAATATTATCAAATCCCTGTACCCTTTATAGACATCGTTAAATCAATCTTTAGAAGTGTTATCCATCTTCATGCTGCCTTCGAAGATATTATCGGAGATTTATCACGTGTTAACGTTCTCCTCTTTCTTTCCTTTTTTCTATTAACCCTAAAAGGAATTAAAAAAAATTTCTATAATTAATCTGCATTTTTGCAAGTCTTAAGATTATTCATAATGAAAAAAAAAGATACCTTCAAGAAATTAATGGAATCCTGACATCTTGTTTCGTCTAGAGTTGATTAATTCAAGTGGAGGGCGTAAGGCTATCAATTAATAGGCAAAAAGCTTTTCCTTCAAGCACTTCGTGGGACTTCATATGAGAATGCATCGACCTTCCCCCAAACCAACCTCTTTCACAGGTAACTCTACGATGATTTTGCTTGGGAAACAGCAATAAAGCTTCCTTTCTTTCATTTCACTGTACTTAAAATTTGATTATATTCCTTAATCGTTTAAAGAAAAATTTTCTAAACTAATAATTAACCAAAAAGATAATATGTTCGAGTTCGCTTGATCGTCTGTTGAAATTCTGGAAGTTACGGGAGAAAGATATGTCCATGGCCAAAATATAGTCTGGGTTTTAGAATATTTTATTTGTTGAATATATACGAGAGAAAAATGCTAAATTAGAAGAAGATGAAAAAGGATAAAAAAATAAACTAATAAAACAAGCTCAGTGGTAAAATTAATCGTATTTAGAAATAAATATCACAAAGCTGCATTTTAAGACGGAGCTTCGTCCTTCTTCAGATCAGAGATAACAAAAATGTATTTTATCATTATGACATCAAAAATGATTCTATTAAGTTTTGAAGTATTCAAATCCAGTCCGCACTGTTAATTGCAAGAATCTCATAGATCTATGCGTCACTAGGAATTTCATTTCAATTTTAATCGTTTGATTTCCAGATTTAAGAATTAGTATGCTCGTAATGCAAGTAATTTCTTTGTAAAGAACACATGGATTACTTGTTGAGAAAGAAATTCGTGAGAAATTTAGGGTTATTCTCAATTCTGCCCCCTTTGGTGGTCTTATTTCCATCCCCTTGCTTTGTCTATTACTAGTGATGGAATAGACCTTCCAATCCCAATTTATCCTCAAGACATCAAAGAATTTTCATTATATCCAACCATCTATGTCCACTTGTCGAGGATCTGCTTCTCTCATCACTGGCTCGCTACATACAACAAAAATTGAGGAGGCTACTGCCAAGAAAAAAACTCTGCCTAATAAAAAAATATGTGAAGTATCAAGTTCAAACCAAACACAAGGAAAGTCAAAAATCCAAACCAAAATCTTCAAGTAGTGACATCGATAGTGACATTTGCGATGACTCCGATGAGAATGAAGAAAACAAGAATTTCCCATTTGTTCCAAGAAATGTTCTTCTCATAAGTTTTCTTCATATAAATATGGATTAAATGCCAGGCGTGTACAGCATAGTATCATGAAAAATGCTGAAGCTAAAAATCAAAAAACATTCATTTGCAACACGCCTTGATGGTTAAATCAATTTTCCATCTGCCTTAAGAATTTTGAAAATCATTGTTTGTTCTGAATTTTGAATACATTTTGGATTTAAATCAAGTCTTGCAAACATTCCAAGAATGAGTTTCAGCTATGACATTTCATTCTTGAATCGACTATTATATGACATCTCATTATCTTGTGTCACGTGGATTTCAACGAGAGAGATCGTCCTCAGGAGGAGAAGATGAGGATGACGTAGAGGACGCGTCGACGGAGCGTGATGTCATCCCGAAGGAATCACGTGGGACAAGAGAATTGAGAGAGGAAAAAGAAAGATGGACGCGACGAAGACGGAAGCAAAAAGCGTCTCCGGATAGTATTCAAAAACTTCAACGCTCAAATTACAGGCCTCGACAAACAAAACGAGTCCGTAACAAACCCAATGGAGCATCAATGCAACGAGCGGCGCCAAAAGAGGGTTTCCTGGAGGAGCGAGACTTACGACGACGACGACTTCGTAAAAGCGGTCGGCGAGAGGGGCGACCAAGACGAGTTGACGGAAACAAGCAACGGGCCCGAGGACGGAGATTTTCGACGGGTGCCAGCGGAACTGCAAGGTAGGCTCGAGAAAGCCTTAGAAAACCTCATAATATATTTGGAGGCCGCATCTCTGGCGTCGGAAAATTCCTCGAGCGAAGGGAAGCCATCTCGTCCCTCACATGTCCCCACGACGGAGAATGGAAGGCGCCGGCTGTTAAGTTTCAGCGGAGAAAACGATATATCTGGATGCGTATTTAACGGTAGGACTTTTTCCCGTATAAACTTTGAGATTAATGTCCAGACACATGGATTAAGGAATTTAACGATATTCCGCATTCAAGTTCAGGCTGTCGTAGTTAAAAGAGTTTAAATCGTTATTCTCGTCTGACGCCGATGAACTTTCGGAAAACGACGAAGCTCTTGGAGTGTTTCCGTTCTCTATCTTAACTTACCTGTATAGAGGCGCAGGAGGAATCATTCCAGGGCTTTCCTCCTCTTTTCTCGCATGAACTGGATAATTTACAAATACTTCTCTTCAATGCACGTCGGAAGGGTTGCTTCACTTCCCTGCAAGGATCGACGTCATCGAACAAAAGCATACCGAGCCTGATAACTGTATTTTCCCTTAATTGACGACAAATTAGAGTGCTGTCCAGGCGTAATATTAGATGGACTTAATATTACGTGTTCCTAATACTAAGATTCAGAACTGTTACTCAACGTTCTTCACTTTTTATTAAAGGTCAGCGCACCTTCAGTGATCGAAGACGAATCCTGCAAAATACATATCGACGGAGTCGGCGGCTTCTTTTCAGTAGATAGCTATTCGAGCTAATTCTGCAGTCATATATCTGGGCTTCGATGTTCGTGTGTTGTGTCTACTTCATAAGCAACGAGTGCTTTTGTGTATTGCTGTGTAAAAATAGTGTCATTGATTTAAGAGCCAAGAGCAGCATTTCAACGTATGATTTATTTAATGCGTGGTGTTGTGTTTATTGCGACCAATTCCAGTGATATTAAAAAAATATGAGAGATCGACCCAAAGCGCCTACTCATATAATAAGCGCCTATGAATAGTGTACAATTGTGTTATCGTATAAAGTTTTTATTGAAAGTTTATTTATTTTGCTTTCCGTCCTCCTGGTGCCATAAGGAGATTATCTGGTCTTATTCACTGTAACATATCGACGTCCATGTGTATCAACAGTGCCTTTTGCTTTTGTGTGCCCACAGGAGGAATTGCCTTCGCATACCGTGGGGTAGTCTTCTTTGGGGAGTCCAATTAAATCCTTCTCATCGAGCGACAATCTTCTACACATACTTCGCACCCCGGCTAGGATATCTTTCTTCGGCATCTCGCCACACCTGCGCCACCACTTCGAATTCGGGGCGACGTGAGTCTACATACGAACTCTATTTATACTCTCGAGTAATGAAGTCCATTACTTAGAGCTATCAGCCTAGTTTGCAAGTTACCCAGCTACAACTTCCACTGCATTAAATGACTTTATTGACCTTATTGACTTTGCCATATTTATTGCATTTTTTTTGTTATACAAATCAGAAATAAAAAGACTTTTTTCTTGCTATTTATCGTTCTGTCTCTTGTCATAGTTACTCTGCTAATCTACGTGACATCTTGGTATTCTTTATGGTCACTCTTTTAGCAATCGATTGGAAGGAGTCCACAGAAAAGCCTGAAAAGTTAATACAATCGAGCTAAGACTTTGATGGCCATATCTCTGAAAACAAAAGTTGAAAAGGTTAATCCGTTTTCAAGTTATCGTGCAAATGGCGGACGGACGGACAGATAAACGTACAGACCAAGGAGCTCTTAATAAAAAGCCTTAGTTAAACCTTTCAATCCCAGTAAGAGATAGTCATACATATAGTGCATTTGAGACTATGGTACAAATCCTTTCCATGGCTTCATTTATGAGATTTCCATTTACGTGGTGTGTTTTTTTATAAGTGTAGAACCAATTAATCGCTTAAATGGAGGAATTACTATACGTTGTATCACACTTTCTTCCACAAAGAAAAACGGACCATAAATTTAAATTTTGAGATGGCGATTAATTTAAACAAAACTTCGCATGCGGATTTGTTGCGTGCATAGACACTAGGCGAAAGAAAGATGCTGGAAGACTTGTGTAGATACGATATCTGAGCAGTCTGTTATAGATAGGGTGTAGTGAATACGGCAGCACGTGCGAGTGGGATGATAATCTGTGCAAGACACATGGTTCATAGCATATCGGAGATTACACACAGAGGTTTCCGAGGTCAACCGCCTCTAGAGTGGATCTTCAACATCGCAGAAACAATGTTTCCTCACACGCAAATCGGGGCACAGGATGACCACAACGGTTTGACGAATGAACCTCACGTCACCTCAGCAGAGCCATACGGGGCGATCATCGGGCTACAATGAGTCAGATCACCGTCAATTTGAATGTGGGGCGTCAGGAACCCGAATCTATCAAGCACTGTACGGAGACAAATGCACCTGATAGGCTTCAGCAGCCGACGAACGACTCGTGTCCCTTTGCTGACTCCTCGACACAGAGCTCAACGACTGGCATGGGCCCGCGAACATCGTCGCTGGACCATGGGACAGTGGCGACGGGCAGCATGGTCAGATGAGTCTCGGTTTCAGTTGTATCGATCTGATGGACGCGTGAGAATATGGCGTATGCCCCATGAAGCTATGGATGCTGCGTGTCCACAAGGTTGCGTCAGGCAAGAATGTGGCTCAGTTATGATCAGTTATGGGTGGGTCAATTTCTCTCCAGAACGATTCCAACATCTTGTAGAGTGCAGTATTTTGAGGGCTCACGGAAGAGCGACTCGCTACTAACATCACATCCCGTGCCTTCCCATGACTTTTGGCCACTCAGTTTATATTAATCCCGTGTTGGGCTTCGCCCTATTGAGAGACAATCCCGGGTTGTTTAGATTATTATATAAATCGAAAAGTCTGAAATCCGTGATTGGGCCAAGGTCTCCGTTAAGTAGTAACTTCGGGTGTTTTTCCTGATTTCTGAAGTTTCGAATGCACCCAGTAGGTATTATTTGTCCGTTCGTCGTAGAAGCTTGACATTTTCCTTGTTCTTGCCAAGACCTGTTGACTTTAACGCTTTGCTTTGACAAAGGATAATCTCTATCCGAAACGTCAGGGTTTTTTTTCAGGGTCTTACCACCCTGTATTCATTATTTTATAGTCCTTTCGTCAAATTTCTCCTTGGGGTTAGTCAATCTTGTGGCTTCTCTAATCTTCTTTCGAAAATTCTTTTTTTTAATAAATCATTTATTAATCGTGGTATTCTTTTAGTGTGGCAGCCTTTTTAAACTTATCGGTTAAAGAATGTTTAAATTGTTATAAGGTGAACGTTTCTTCATAAACCCATACCTTCTCCATAAACACTACACACACAGTACATGTGAAGATATTAATAACGACCTGTATAATAAAGAGAATTTATCCATTCCCTTTAGTTTCTTTAATTGTACTTAGATTATATTGTTGTTTTTATGGACTTATTTCCTGGAGACATTTTCAAGTGCAAAAGAACACTCTAGTGGGAAAGGAAATCCACAGACTCGCTTAAAGTGAAGGGCGTTAAACTCTTTTGCTAGATTACATAGTCCTTAAATTTGGTTACAAAAGGCATAATCCAGCAATTTATGATTCAAACGAAGCTCATCTGGGAGGATTCTAGAGGTGAAGAGGGCGTTGAGTGTAAAGGTGATGAAAAAGCGAGGAGCTCGCTGTATTTTACGACCCGCTTCGAGGACGGTTCAGACCCAACAAAGGAGCAGCTGTTAAATGGAGGCTGGTCTCTTCGAAATGAGTTTATTTTTATTTACAAATATCGTTTTTACGGGTGAATCAATGGATTTGGAAGAAGGACAGCCCTCGTACGAGTGGCGGAGGAAAATACGGCCCCGTCCATTAGGAACCTCTCCTCCTCCTTCAGTGTTTATTATCAGCGAGAATAATTGTTGCGTTTAATTCGCTTTAAAATCTCATTGTCGAAGGGTTCGCCATGGGTGTTGCGTTTCCGTCTCCTTTCAACCCTTCTCGCTCCGTCTACGGTTTCACGAACCGAGAGGCGACTTTTCCTCACCCTTTGCCCGTTGACCCCTTCTCATTCACTGCGGCTCCACCTCCTCCTTCTCCTCTTAAAGGAATTTTTGAATTATGGCTCGTCTATAGAGTGTGTGGCCTATCTATGAAGAAGAGGAAAGAAGAATAGGAGGAGGAAGGGGTATGAGTGAATATATAGAGAAAGGGTTATATAGGGAGATCTCTCTTTTCTCTCTTTTTCCTCAATGGCTGGTGAAAGGGTATTCGGACGGGTTGCGGTTGTTTCCGTTGCTACATGCGCGTTAGATTCGCAGGGGAGGCTGAAAGAGGAGATGACGGAAAAGTGGATGAGACAGAAGTCGGCCTGGGTGGCCCCCTCTTGTCTGCGGCCCTCCCGAGGACACGGCTCCGTGACGGATGACGGGTTCGTGCGTCACGTGCTCATTAAGAAAGCATTGTTGGCTGTCAGGGCGGTCGGCCAACCAGGTGACAATGGCTGCGCTCACAATGGCCCCGCTTGCTTCGCACACAACTCAGGAGGCGAATCGCCACGGCTTCCAAAAGAATGGCGAAGGGGGGCAAAGAAAGAAAAGAGAAAGAGAAGGGCAGTGAGCGAACAGGCGAAACCTAAAGGAAAGGAAGGTTTAGGGTTGGTGCCAAAAAGGGGGGCGCTTCGCGTTCGGAGTGCCATGTCCAAATATTTACCGAGAGCGCCGGCTGTGGCGCTGTGACTCGGCAGAAGAGACTGGTTACAGTTGACTCTTCCTTTTCTCTCTTTTCTTTCTGACGCATCACTTGTTAGGATTCACACCATTTATCATCGTCGCTCAACGTTTGCATCGTTTTGCTTCTTCGCCATTAGCGTTGCACCGGTTGACAAGGGCGGAGGGGGGGGGGAGATTGAGAAAAGAAGGAAGGAAGATGGAAGGAAGCTCCGGCGACGAGGGAGTGATGGAAGAGTCGAGAATAAAAGAGCCACCCCTTCTCCAATCCCTTCCTTTTCAATGAGCCCACAAGTCCATGTCCTTGCAGGCTGTCCGACCGAGATCAACAGCACAGAATGAAGAGAGACACAAATGAAGACAGGAGGAAACCACCAAAAATTTCATCGGTTCTATTTGGATATTGAAATATTTCTACTTCGCTGAAAACTTGAATTCTTATAACAGGAGAAAAATGTAAATTTGTAAACGGTCAACAACAACTGCAAATATTTCTGCAAAAAATAACAAATATCAATGGTGCAAATTATGATATCGTTACGTGAATTGATTCATTTGCTTTTAATTTCATTTCAAATTGTGTAAAATACGTTTAATCCTGAAAGCAAGGAAACAAAATTATAATTTTTAGTAATGTATTTGTGAAATTTATCGAGAAATAACATGATTTTCTTCCAAAGACGTTTGTGTACAAGCTGCTTTAAAGGAAACTTTGCTCCCTGATTTTCGTTATTGAATTCATATCTCTTTTCTATTGAAACTAATGCTTGAAACTATTTGAAAAGACTGAAATTCTCGTAATGATAATGCTAGGCAATTGGATAGATAAAGATGAAGATATTTCCAAAATCAAGAAACGTAAGAAGCAAAAGGAAAGGAACTTAATAGTAAATGAAAGAAAGAATACGTTAAGGCCTATCACCGACAAACAAAAATGAAAACAAAAGATCTCTAATATACAAGATATCGGTTTTTACAAATGGTTCGTTGAATTTTTCAGTCATTCTACTAGCATTGTGGTGATTAAGTTTGGTTATGAAAGAGAATCAAAGTTTTAACAGTTGGAATTGCATCCTGTATCTTTTGCTTTAGATTGTCCAATCTCCGATCGCGATAAATGGCAGTGTGAGTTATTATTCCCGTCTCAACATATCCTCAGAACAATGGAAATTGTTTGTTACACAATAATTGTAATTCATCATAAAAATGACTATTTTAAATCTGACTTCAATTTTGATATCAACAGTCAATTTTATATCGACTATGTACTGTCTTTCTAGAAAAATATATTTGGAGTTTGGAGGAAGCTTGTGTGGCTTCCTCCTTGATTAACCCAGTAACCACTTCTTTATTTTTTATTAAAGAGGGTGTTATTTATGATAGAATTCTTTTTTTTTCGAATTTTGTTTAGTAGATATATGAAGTTTTCTTATGTCAAATAAAATGAACAGACCAGCTTCCCTGGATTTTCAATTCTTAATGCAAAGCATCGGTGTACGCTATTGATGATACAATTTATTGTTTCAATGTTGGGCCAATATTGCTTTTAACTAATTAGACGATGGCAATTGGAATTAGATCTATATTTTCAATAGAAAAAAGTTTGGAATATACAAAACATTGCATAAAGGGGAAGGTGATAATAATAAATAGTGTATTTTAGCACACCCATTTTAAAGCTCTAAGTACAAAAAAAAGATTAGCGTGACCCTTTGAATAAAGTGAATAGAATAGCACTGCCTGGACATCCTGTAAAAAATTCGCGAATGTGGAATGGCTTCATAAAAAAATTTTTTAAGATACACTTAAAATTATTTTAATTATAAAAAAATTCTGTAATAATAATAATAAAGTAAAAGTAAGAATGAATGTAGCATTTCAAAGTGTAAAATAAATTAGATTACCTATAAAAAATTGGATATTACATTATTAGATTCAAAAAAGAATACTGTGATCCAAAACATTATAAGAACGAGAAAATGACAAAAAATATCTGGTTATTTAATAGGTTTAAAAATATTTTTTTTGCTAATATATTCTTTGTACTTCTAAGTTTAAGTTTTTTCGGCTTATTTTGACATACCTTTGTTACCCTATGCAAAATCCGAATATGCACCATCATTCATTATTTTTGTACATATCTTTATTGTCGTATGAGGTCTGGCGTCTAGCGCCAACTCTTCCTCTGACAGCGATTTTTAAAACTAAATTTATTCCATACCCTCTTTCCATGATCTGGAATATGTGCACACAAAATAGGACGGCGTTCCGTTTATCAATGCATAATTTTCGTGTATAATTATAAAAGTTACTTCCAATGGATATGACTATATTGGAAACAATGGAAACGAACGGTATCTATTGGCAATATGTAATTCGTCGATACAAAACACAATGTGGTAAATCATGCTCAAAGTAAATGTTCAAACGGTCCTCTCCCTGTGTCGATGCATGTATGGACTGTCGCATATATTGCTGCGAAAGACTTCACAACCGTCTACAATACGTCGATCTAGATTCTGCATATTCGCAGCACTAATAGTTTCGTACATTGAAGTGTGATTGAGATCAAGCGACTATGCAGGCCACGGATTGATCCACTCAAACCTATCCATCTCCGCGATACATATTAGTGAGCTCTCCCGAACACCATGGCTAAAATGTGCGCGAGCACCGAATTATATATTCTTACTCTAATGTCCAGTGGCACATTCTCGAGAAGGTCTGGAAGCGCGTTAATGATGAACGTCCTGAACACGTCGCCATTAAGACGTAATGGTAGGACGTATGGTCCGATCAGGCGGTCATCTGCAATATCAAGCTATACAGTAATCTTGAATTGCTACTGGTGTTAGCTATGACTGTATCGCGTGGATTTTCCATGGCCCTTAGATACTGATCGTAGTGTGATTCTGTGTCTTTGTAGTAGAATAATCTTTTTTTTTTTATTTTTTCACTTGTTTTGGTTCGAGGAGCCAGCTCCCCCGCAGTTTGTCCCCTTTTTAGATTTACTTTGTATGCAACAAACTTCGACAAGATATTGAATCTACATACATCGAATTTAAATAAAACATACGAATAGCTTGTCATACGTTGAGTCTGAGACCAAAATTACGGTTTCTCATGTTTGTATGATACATTTCGTCTACCAAACAGACTGCTTTTAAATTTACCTTACGTATTCTATATTATTAGCTTCAAATGTTTTTTTATGTTTTGAATGCTATTGCTATACACGTCTTTACTCCCGAGTTCTGTAAGTTAGAAATCTCCCAAACATCGGATATTTTAATGAAAGCTAAGTTTTGGGAATCTGTCACTTATATGTATAAATTATACGGTATGTTTTTGCGTTTTGTCAGTTTGAATGTGTATGTGCGTGTGTTATCAGAATATACACCAGGGGACTAGGTGTCATATCACTTTTTAAGAAGAGTGAAGGCTCACAGGGAATGGCTGCCGCATAATAGACTAGATCTTCATAGACTCAGAGCAAATAGATGTCGGGTTTGCAGAAGGGGTTAGTCGTAGTCTCGTCTCCTTCTTCGCATCACTGGGTACAGGGTGTGAATCCGAGCTTTTCATTTCGACAAGAAGACGGATCTTTTTCATTTTTTTTATTCTTCTCCTTGAACGTACAGACCCGTGAACCCCCCTGTTGACAGCTCCGTAGCGAATCAACGAATAAGCAGAAAATATTATTTTGTTAAGAGAAAGAGAAAGTTGTTTGCAGAGCTGTCGTCTATCTTTTTGTGTATTTTTTTTTCATAAATCTAATTCTTGTAACCTTTTTGATTTCTTGTATTTCTTGAAGTAAAATAATTAACTAAATCATTAAACTCTTCAGAATCATTCAAAGTTCTTGTTTTCATAATGAACACGCTTCGCTAACTTAAACTGTTGATTACTAGATTTAAACCAATCGCAAAGGAAGTTACGTAAACGTACAGGTACGCCATAATATGCATATAAAATTTTGAATTTAAAATTTCTTCCATGTATGATGAGTTTATCGAAGTTTTTGTATAGCATAATTAACAATTAAAAATTTCTGCATCTTTTTAATTTTTAATTGATATAAGCATTTTATTGAAACTGTTATTATATATCAATTCACCATTTATATTAAAAATATTAAACATGTAGGCCATACTGATAATGCTTTTAATCGATTGTAATATCATATAACTAGTTACTCGGGCTCTTTTTGGATGAAATTTTGCAATTTCTGAATATAAATTATTATCCACCTTTTTTCTCTAGCACTGCGTCAAATTCACTCAACATTCCAAAGCGAGCGAAATCGTGTAGAACTGCTAAAGGGCGGTAGTTGGAGGGCCATCCATTGGGATCATTTTAAAAATTCTTTTCGGTTCTTCAATATGAATTTTCACTATATTAATTAAAGCTTTTTTCCATGTGTTCATTTGTCTGTATATATGACGAATATTTAATATATATGTGACGATATATTTCAGTATATATACAGGGTGGACCAAAAAAAAACTCGTCGCTGAAAATTTCTAAGTCCAATGGACACGGTCCACAAAGGGGTGAGCTATTCTAGAGAAGGAAGAACGCTACCATTAATTAAGGCAGGCGTCAACGTTAAATGGAACGAGTCGATTTCTAGACGAGGTGAACATAATCTTAAATAATACACAAACTGTAAACTTTTTAGATCATTGTCTCTTTTATTGAATATCTATTGACTAATAGAAAGTGAAAAATAAACACTTTACGATTAAGTTCGTACATCGACTCCTTCCATTTCACGTTAAAGCCTGCCGTAATTAATGGTAGCGTTCTTCCTACTAGAATCGCTCACCCCTTTGTGGACCGTTTCCATTGGACTTAGAAATTTTCAGTGGCGAGTTTTTTTTGGTCCATCCTGTATATGGGTTATTTGAGGCACAATGGCGATAGCGGTAATCATATCATGATGATGGTATTTAGGAACAAAATCTCCCTGTTTGCTGCAAAACTGTATGTGTACACGGAGAGAAATGCTTTGGATGTAGCAACAGTAAAGGAGTTGCTTTGTTGAATACAGTTTGATGCACCACGAAAAAACTTTTATCTTACTACATTATCAAATTCACGTAGTTTTTTTGGGACAGAAGGAACAATTATCATTTTTTAGAAATTTCATGTACGTAGACAGTGATCTTCCTCTTGCTTTGAAGATCAAGTGTGCACAATTTCATCAAGATCGGAATAAAACTGTAGATTTGTATAAGAGAGAAACATATATCTATTAGAAGAGCGTAGGAGGCCAACGGGAGGTCGGACGTGAACGCTACCTGGCCTATGACACTCCCCGGGACTTCGAGGTCCTCTGTGCAAACTTTTAGCCTCGGGGGTTGCCCGGTTTAGAAGTTATGGAGGAACAAACAGAAGGAAAGTGCGCTATATACACTGAACGACCAATTTATTGGAGACACCTCTTACGGAAAATGGATCGGCCTCCCAGTGACACACAAACAATGTAACAAGCCGAAGCGGTGTATAAAAGGGATGCATTGGATCACAAGTTCCAGTCAGCAGCAGATGTGACTGAATATGGGTAAATCCAAGAATTTGACCGATTGGAACGAGGCTTGATCATTGGAGCTCGACGGGCGCAGTTGAGCATTTCGCAAACCGCGAACCTCCTCGGGTTTTCCCGTGTGACAGTGTCAAGGGTATTCCGTGAATGGCAGTTATGCCAAAAAACAACCTCCAACAAACACAACTCCGGACGAAACAGGGCCGGGAATGAACGAGGCCAACGGCGACTGCCACGAATCATCCACAGCAACAGGACGGGAACAGCTCAACAAATTGCAGCGCAGTTCAATGATGGAGCATCCCAACCCATTTCGGAGCACACGGTGCGGCACACATTGCACCGAGCTGGTTTTAACAACAGGCGGCTGGTACGGGTACCGTCGCTGTCACCGCAAAATAGGAAAGTGCGCCTGCTATGGGCACACAGGCATCGCCACTGGACACTGGATGAGTGGAAGAAGGTCGCCTGGTCCGACGAATCGCGGTTCCTACTTCATCATGCGGACGGCTCACTCAGAGACCCATCCTGTCAGCAGACAACCGTACAGGCGGGTGGAGGAGGAGTGCTGGTCTGGGGTGTTTTCTCTTGGGACACACTGAATCCTCTCATATCCGTAGACACATCCCTGAATACGACACACTACCTGAACATTGTTGCCGATCAGGTGCATCCGTTCATGATGACTGTGTTCCCTGGTGGTGACGGACAGTTTCAGCAGGACAATGCTCCCTGTACCGTGCTCGAATGGTCTTGGACTGGTTCGAGGAACATGACGCAGACTTCCATCTGATTCAGTGGCCAGCTCGGTCGCCCGATCTCAATCCGATCGAGCATTTATGGAATGAAGTGGAGAGAACCATCCGACGCCTTCCCACACTACCGTCCAACCTGCATCAATTATGGGACGCTGTGATGTCAGCCTGGGCTACTATTCCTCCGCAACGGTTTCTACACCTTGTTGAATCCATGCCAGCACTTATTCAGGCAGTTCTCGCCGCTAAAGGAGGCGCAACACGCTATTAGCGGGGCGTCTCTAATAAATTGGTCGTTCAGTGTACATACGAGTGTGAAAACCAACCCAATAAGTATTTCTCTATTTTTTTATTTAAATATCCGCAGCATTAATACCAACTTAGCCTGTACACTGGCCAGTCTCTTTACATAGATAGAATAGAATAAGGTTTGGTTTTCCTTTAAATTTTAATTCTCGATGGCTGTACTATTCAAGTAAAATCTGTTGTGTATGGAACATTTTGTCCTTTAAATATACTTATAGGGAACTACCTGGGCTTACTCAGAGCTTTTTGTCTGAAATTTTTTTTATAAATTCTTACCAGTGCCAATAGTAAAACCCCAAGTGCTTTTGCTAGGCATTAATCGGGAAGTTCGATTTTTCGATAGTTGAAAATCGAACATTTTGCTATTGTTTTGGTAATTTGTGATTATTATTTTGGTTAATCACTCAGGGGTCTAACAATGGTAACAATCGAAGTATCGAAAAATCGAACTTCCCGATTAATACCAAGCAAAAGCACTTGGGGTTTTATTATTGGCACTGGTAAGAATTTATAAAAAAATTTTCAGACAAAAAGCTCTGAGTGAGCCCAGGTAGTTCCCTTGTTACTGTAATCGGATTTTTTTCATTTCTCCTTTGTGTTTATTTGTCTATCGCTCATTGTATGGTTTAACAAGCTTAAAATAATTAATTGAATTGGTCATGAAACATAAAGAATGGAACCAGCATTATATTCTATAATCTTTATTTAAATAGCGGAAGAATGTAGCTCTTTATTGGTTTTCCTAGGTCCGTCTGTCCGATTGTCTGTCCCCTACATATTTTCGACAGTTTACAAATTTGAATGTTGAAATTTGGAACGTAGCTAATCAGGGACATGTCCTCATGCACTATTTATTTTGGTTTTGATTGGACCACTAGAGTTACAATGGACAAGAGCTAGAGGAGATCAACTGGTAAGGCAGTAAAATTTCGTTATGAAACAATGGGGAGGCCGTGGCCTGGTGGGCTTTCACTGAAACACAACTTCTGTGAAATTAAGCAACATCAGGCACGGCTAGTCACTGGATGGGTGACCATCCGATATTCACGATCTTCACCCCCCTGGCTGCTGTGACCATCATACAGCAGTCGTTAATCCAGGTTCACCCAAGGAACCAACTCGTCGGCTTCTAGCCATACAGGCCCTGGATGGACGTATTGGATTAACAGTACTAATAAATAAAAAAAATATGAAGTTTAGGGGACGATATTGTGGGGGTAGTAGTCACGTGATCTTTAGAACTATTAAACAAATTTTCAAATGGCAACATAAGGCATGTTATATGTCGTTTGAACGTAAATGACAAGAAATAAAAGAAGATGGGGCTAACAGGAAGATGGGGATCATATATATAGGTTTCTTTCCTTCTTTTTTTTGTTAACTAGTGTCCATAGTTTTGGCTGTTTACATATTTTATTAAGATGGGACTGTTTTACATTTTCTAAATATTACGTTGGAAAAAAATCACTTAAAAAGTGCGGATAAAACAGGTAAAAAAATAGATGAACTTATCGCTTCCGCTGCTTTCTTATACCCTCCTCGGGGGGAGGGGGGTTAATTTCTTGTTATTGTTGATTTGGGAAGACCAAGCTTGGAATAAGTCCGGAAGCCAAGTCGCAGAGCGAACCCAAAACAGGACCAGGACTAAGGGGCTCAATTGAAGACAAGGGAAAATATATATATATATATATGTTAGTGAACGTATAATGTCTGGAAATAGATATTTCTTTACATTATGGTAAATATTTAAAATTGTGGGTCTCGTGTAGTTTTTGTAAGCATGTGGTGTTATATTTATTCAATATTGCACGGCGAATTATTATTGGTATTAAATCTAAAAAATCAGTAAAAACAGAGATTCATTTCAATCAGCCCTTTTTATAATATTTATTTAAATAAGTGACAAATATTTTTAAAGTCCCATGTTATGATAATTGCTAAACTGCGAAACAATAAGAACATGCCTCCATACCTAACCTAACCTAACCTAGCATAACCTCTTTCTCGTTATTATCATTATTACACACAAACATATCACTGAAGGTAATAGACCGATAAAAATAACAAATCATTCAAATCTTATTAGATAACCTCGTTCGTACAAACTGTATCATCTGAGTGTGATATCAGCTTCTCGTCAAAGTCGTTCTGAATTCTTCACAAACTCAGAATTGGTTGCTATGTAAAGCGGCCAGCAGAGGCACGCACTGTCAATGTTATGAGAAAAAGAGGTTGTTTTTTTTTAATAATTTATCCATTCACTTGACACTTTCTTTTTTGTACACAACTACGCGTATAAGATGTGCTTGAGACATTTATTTCTGAGTTTATTTTCTTTTTTTTTTTTGATACTCCATTGGACTGCTTTTAGACTACACTAATAACAATAATAATAATAATAATAATAATAATAATAATAATAATTTTACTGATATATATGCAGTTTATTTTGGGACTCTGTGTTAAAGCCTAAATGCATTGCATAAAAATAAACGTTGATTTGATCTAAAATGAGATAGCATGAAAAAAGCAATGGAATGAGTAAAAAAAGAAAAAGAGAAAAACAGGCAAGGAAGGACAGTAAACTTTAAAAGTCTAATACTTTCTCTCTCTCCTGGGTGGTTTTATCTCATGTTTTTGATGGATGGTCAATGACGCGTGGGTGGAGGGAGTTGTCGGGTCTCCTTACACCCGCCCACCGGTGACGGATGAGCCCTCCTTCCACCTTCGGCCGTTCAACTTGATTGTGTCCATTGACGAACTCACCACGCTCTCTGCGGCCTTCGTAAAACTTTAACCCCCTCCCCCCCTTCCCCTCCGATGATGGATGACATGGTTAAGCCTCGTCCTTCCTCCCCCCCCCCTCCGCAAACCTCCTCCCTTTAAGCACCTCCGATTGACAAGAACTCTCCGAGAGAGACCTACCTGGAACAACACCGACCCGAAACAGGCTTAAGTCGAAATCCTATGAAAAAGAGAGACATGACATGAAAAAGGGACAAAAAAAATCCTGCGGGGAGAAGTATATACAAAATGGACACATGTAGTCGTTACAATATGTACAGCTGGTCTTCTTCAAATTTTCAGTAAATATCTATAAAGGAGAAATGGTTATTAACGTTACAGTATTTGAAAAGTTAGTATTCAAGCATTTACCATGTTATATAGTTTCCGTAATATAGTACAGGCGTACCCCGATTTACGACGATTCGATGTTACGACGGTAGATGGCAACAATTAAAGGTGATGCAAAAACTGAAACTAAAACAAAAACATAAAATTTAAAAACACTTTTGCGGGACAATGACCTCAAAGCGTGCTTCCCATTCTCCACTATCCAGTGAGAGCAAGCCGAAAAGACAAAGAAAACCGATTTCACTGGAAACAAAGCTGGACAAAATTAAGCGGCAACGTGCAGGACAAAGTGTGCAGTCCATTGCTGACTCCTTGGGACCGTGTCAAACTTGGAAGCTGGAGCATATGCTGGTTCCTTTTCGGCTAAGACGATCACGAAGGCCCATGACCACTTCATGGTGGAAATGGAGAACCTGCTCATTTTGAGGGTGCAGAACCAGATCGCCATAACATGCCCTTGTCCACTGATATCATTTCACAAAAGGCACTCCTTCCAGAAGTGACACATAGGAAGTCCTACGTACATTCTGTATGTTCATGTACATTTGTATTATTATCATTATTATTTTACTGTAAGTTCTTAATCGTGTTGCATGAGTAACAAAAATGATTTCTGGTTATATGTGGTTGCCTTCTCTCTCTCTCTCGCCATTTTTGAATGGCTAGGAATGCATCTATGTGGACACCATGTTAAATTCGCTTCGATTTACGACGGCTTCGACTTACGACGGACTTTCGGGAACGGAACTCCGTCGTAAATCGGGGTACGCCTGTACATGTAAAAGCTTCTTACAAGATCAACTACTAGTAAACTATGATAATGATATAATAACGTACACTCATTATCATGAATTCACTATCAATGTCTTTTATTTTTCTTCAGGTTTTGAAGGCTAGGAAATTCTATTTGTATACTTGTTAAAAATATTATGAATTAGAAGAGTTATCAATCATGACTTCCATGTTATAAATTTTACTGTTATAATAAAATTATTATTTTTTCATAACTGATTAACTTCTCTATTTATATATTTCATTCTTTCATTAATAAACCTATTTTTTAATTATCGTAAAGCATGAGCCAATATTAAGAATGGTCTATACGTTATTGAGGCTTGACATCCAGAGACTATTCGCAGTGTGGTAATTTTTTATATCCATTTTTACAAGAAATTACACTAATTCATCTTCATTTGGTATTCCTCTTCTTTATGTTTAATTGTCCCTCAGATTTCGAATAATTTTCCTTTGTACACATTTACCAATTTGTGTGTATATTTGAACTTTCTCATGTAATATTCTTCATCAGAGGTTAGAATTATTCATACAAAAGTAGTAAAGATCTAAACCGCAATGTTGGAGAAATAAATCAATAGTTATAAAAACAAATTCCATAAAATCATGAATCCTTAAATTAACTGCTATAGCGACAACCATCTAGCAAATGCTTCTTACGCATACTACACACGCTTGTGGAAGGCTTCTTACACAATCAGCACGTCCATCTTTGTTGATGTCCCGAAGTGAGGAAGATAGTGCTTATATGCAGAAACTGCCGTCACTTTCTTCTTGAAGGTGGATGAAGATATGTTGCAAGAAACGACAATTTTAGGGAGCATCTACTGTTTGCTTTGGAGGGACAGCGTGGTGCAGTATTACCCCATGGATGCCATTAGGGCGCTTGTATTAACCTCCGGTACTTTTTGGTCCCGCAGTTTTTGATTGTATATCAAACACCTGTTACTACTCACTATACTAGCTTATCTAATTTTTCGTTTCCAACTCCACAACAGTCCAAGGTCACGTGATTCACGTGGCTGACGTAACAGCAGTTTTGCCATTACTTTGTATCCAACCCTGGTATAATCTAATGCTATACAGTTGTCCATTTTATTGGATAGAAGCTTAAAAAGTGCACCTAGAAGAGCTCGTTCTGAAGTAGTTACTGCATCTCCAAAAATTTCATTGTGATTTTATTTGGACAGTATTCGGAAATGTGTGATCCTATCTCGGTTTCTCACGATTTCATGTCAACTTGTATAATATTGAACGCTCTGTAAGCGTACACTCTTGGGGGTGGCCGTGGCCTGGTTGTCTCGTCGGTTGGCTTGCCAATCGATGGAGTTCAGCAACTTCAGGCGCGGCCAGCTGCTGGTTGGGTGACGGCCAGGGCTTGAGGGACAGCTATTTGGGGCGCGGCTGTTGGCGGACTGTAGTCTGACCCATTTGCCGATTGACCATAGCTGGTTTTCCAGCAGTTGGTGACAGCCTCTGGTTCGTTTATCCCCAGCAGCTCTTCCATCATGAAACCCCCCGTGCTTCGGAGGGCACGTTAAGCCGTCGGTCCCGGCTGCTACTGTCATCTCGTAGCAGTCGTTATTTACTGGGATGGCGCAAAACTCCCTCGCAGGAGTAGGTGCCGCAGATTATCGCTTGCGATAATCTACCCTCTGTACTAGATAAGATAAGATAAGCGTACACTTAATCGTCATCATTGGAAACATAACAGTATTCATTCGCAAAGATTTTCTTAGTAGCGACATAAAGCCAAATACCAGGTAATTGCTGGATATCTTTTTCAACAAATTAGCATAAATCCGACATATAATGATGAGCAAGCATCACTCTGTGGAATTCTAAGTTAACTGTAAATAACTTTATGCATATATGGAAGATAAAAAGGATTCAATCTGTCAAAAAGAAACGACCATCATAACTTGGAGAATGGGAAAAGTGGATTTTGTGAAAAATTCCTTTATTGTTTCAAAAAACAAACTTCTGTGATGTACTGGGATTGACGTGATAATACTGTTACATGGTCCTTACAGCTGTACAACACAAATGAAGAAGTGAAAAAGTATGGAATGGAAATTTTGCACTATCAAGAATAGTAGAAAAAGAGTTCTTCGGACAGATGAGTCGAAGTTGGTACTCTACCATTCTGATGGTTGTTTTTATGTGTGGAGGAGAAATATTTTCCAGTCTGAATAGTATCGACTATGAAGGATGCTTTTCATGGTTTGGATCCATTAGTCGTTCTCCACAAAACCATCAAAGCTGTACAATACCGGAACATTATGCCAATATTTCGGCGTAGATCCATATACCTAGCAGCAGAAGCTCTAGGATTGGCTTCTAGATTCTGAAACTGAAGCTTTTAGAGCATCTTTGCACGACAAGGCCGAACCACAGATGAAAGAGACATCTGTGGCCGAATTGGCGGCTCTTTCATCTGTCTCTTCCATGTCCCTTTCATCTGTGGCCGAACTGGCGGCTACAGTAAAGGTCGCATGGAGGAATATATATAAAGAATCAATGATAGAATTAAAAAAAAATAAATAAAATATATAAAGAAAAAATCAGAAAAGCCAAAAGACAATACTTAATGAATTCAGGCAAGCAATTTGATCTATGGAAGTTTGTTGATAAGGACCGAACTAAAGATAATAGTAGTTGGAAGCAAGAGGTAGCAATTGAATACCTTAATTGGATAGACAATCCATTAGAAATAACCCTACCTGAACCAATTTCGAACGTACCTATAAAACCGGAGGTACTATGGCATCTGCCTAAAAATCTACCACAAGAGATATACTGGACAAAAAGAACTGTAAAACTCAAACAAAATCAAAACGACGGAATATTTAACCATATTTTGCTAAAACGTTGGGGACACCAGGGCAACTTTTTGTTGGCCTGTTTGATTCAAAAAATTTGGGATACCGGCCATTTTCCAGCGATACTCAAACAGGCTTATATACGTCCAATTTTTAAATCAGATGATAAAAATGACATAAAAAATTTCAGACCTATCTCAGTGCTGCCAACGTTATACAAAATCATTGAAAAAATAGTCTTTCAACCAATGATAAACTATTTATGGAATTGCTTTCCCATCGGTCAATATGGAGATAGGCCTAATACTTCGGCTCAAGACCTATTATTAACTATTTTGTTGGAGGCGGCAGAGAGCCTAGATAATAATCAATATTTAGTCGTTGTTAGCGTCGACATAGCTAAGGCATTTAATACTGTATCGCGAGCCCAACTAATGGCCGATTTGAGGGCAGCAGGAATCAATTACCAGACCTTGCGCCTATTGAAAGATCTCTTCTCCCAACGACAGAATGGAATAAAGTTAGATCATGAGACGTTTTTTGCCACTTCAAAACGAGGAATCCCTCAAGGTTCCTCGATCAGCAATATATTGTTTACAACGTTATTGGCTTCTATTTTTGACTTAGCGCTGAATTTTAAAATGAAAGCCTTTGTAGATGACATCATATTAACCAAAAAATATACTATTCAAACTTTGCCGCAGATGTTTCAAGATATCAGCGCAGATATAAGTCGCATGCAGGAATGGTTTTCACAGAGGGGAATGAGGATAAAACAGCTATTCTGACAATTGGCAAAGGGACTACACAGAAGAGCGACAGATTAAAGATCTTAGGTGTTACATTTGATTGTAACTTAAAATTTATTGCACATGTAGACAAGGTTATCAGCCATTGTAACGGATTAAGATTCTTGGTTAAAAAACTGCGTGTGACTCTTACTAAAAAAGAAATGATTATTATTCTAAATCTCTTATGGAATGATAATTTGGAACACGTCGAATAAGTTCCTAATTAAGAAGATAAAGGTGGCATATAATAATATTATACGGGCGGCGTTTAACTTGTCTCGTAAACAATCTATTACCCAAATATGTAATGAGTTGGATTTGCTTACATTAGAATCAATATGCTGCTTGGAAGATTAAAAGAATTATTAAGGGCCCTTTTAACTAATACTCATCCGGCCCACTTTATTGCACACTGGTTAAATATAGATTCTGATAGCAGAAAACTGAAGTGGCTTTTAATTCAGCCAGCGGAAATAATATCGACGTGGCGGGAAAAATTTTTTCCCTTCAACTGTTTTCAATTGTGGAATTCACTGCCTCTACAAACCCGACAGAACATTATTTTATGTGATGTGAAAAAATATTTTAACCATCGACATCATGCCCAGGTGTTCTTGTGATAAGGGATAGACAACGAGACCTGACTAACATAGATGAATAAATTTTACTCATTGTGAGTGCATAATTATAAATAAAAAATTATAAACACCAGTGTATAGTATGCCACGAAGATTGTAAGCCGTCATAAAAGCCAGTGATTTTAGCACTAGGTATTAAACGATACAATAAAAGCTCTCTTTTAGTCTAAATACAGGTAATAGGGATGTTAATAGCAGGGCAGTATATACTAAAGCTTCTAATAACGATTGTTATTTCCATGTTCCTCATTCTGAAGTGATGACAAATAAAGTTTGAAACTTAAATTGTGCTTTTACGTCTTGATCCTTTCTTGGTGATGCTGACAGCGTTAAGCACGACGAGAGAATGCTAATTCTATGTATTACAAATGGAGGTTGCGCTGAATTCCTTTCGTATTATCGTGTACAGCGCAGAATGATGGGCTCTTGGGCATGGAGTTAATAATTGCAACAGAAGGGAAACAACTATCTTACCTCACCTATGAACCCTTTTCCTTATTTAGAAGGCGTTCGCGATTGTATAGGTGGCCATTCTTTTTTTATTTTCTCCTTTTCGAACAATCCTTTCTTATGTTGTGTTTCGGTCATTCCCGAGGGGAGGACCTTTTCATGAGTCATTAGGCGATTGCAAGGCGATGATTCATCCATCGGCTGCTGCCTTCTTCGGCCATCATTATCATCATCACCTTTGGAATGCCGGAATGAAACATCAAAAAGTGTTTATTGACAATTAAAGGGAAACTTAAAAAAAAACCCAACAAAGTAAGAGTTCCGCGAATCCACGGAGGGAAGTAATAAACTATCACCAACCGCATTCCGAAAGTTTATTTTGTCACTGGCTGGATGCTCTTGTTAACGTTCTTGAAGAGAAATTTTTTGCAAATTAGTTATAGGAAAGACTAAACAGTAAAACTATATTAGTCAAATTGCTTATAAAATACAGTGAAAATTGAAAACAAAAACAACACAATAAAAATTAATTGTCCTCCTCCTTATGTTAGTGGGAAGCCTTCAGTACTTGATACCACAGGTTTTGTTGTATACGTAAACCAGTTTTTAATTATATAAAGAGAGACGTAAACATCTTTAGCATATCCAATATCCAATATCTAATGTGAAGTAAGATATTCTCAACTCGGAAAGAGGAAAAAAAATAACTATGGATTAAGCACTTATGGGTAAATGGCATTCTTTTAGACTCGTATCTATCTTTTGCAAACATAACCCTAAAGTGACTATTTGAACTTAAAATTAGAAATAGCATTTTTTTTCTGGGGATACACACTTTAGAATATTATCTATATTTTTAAACAATTTACACATTACACAGAATCTGACTTGACAGATTAGCTAAATTAACAAAATAATTTAGCAAAACCATCTTTAAATATTAATGATAATTGAAAAATGATAACATACCAATTAAAATTATTAAGTAGCGGAAAAATGGAGCTACTTATTGGTCTTACTTACCACGTCCATCTGCCTGCCTGTTCGCTTCAAATTTCCATAACGTCCTTTATCATAGAAGGTAAAATGTAGTGCAAATATTGCTATGACATATACTATTTCTCTATTTAGTTTGGTTTTGATTGGTCAACTGGGGTCGTAGTTATTGGGGTCCATTTTATATAGAGGTATGTAAATGAGTAAAAATCGGTATGAAGATTCTCTAGGTAAGATCTACATTATTATGAAGTTTGGGCCAGATTGTCTTAGTGGGGTCGGAATTCGGAGGGTTATGGGGGGAACACTCATGTGATTCTTAGAAACGATTAACATTTTTTCAACTAGTAGCATATGTTCGATCAGAAAGGATGAGAAACAAAAAAATACACAGTTTTTTTTTAATTTTCTAAATACTACAATATTATATTCGAGAAAATCAATTTTTTTAATTAAAAATAGAAGTTAAAAAGTTGGGATAAAAAGGTAAAAAAAATAAACGATAAAAAGCAGTATACTGTATATTTACCCACTCTATCACCCTTTATCTACCACTTTTTATCTCCAATCTTGTAATATTTCTTTCCCTATTTTTATCCCCCTTTTCTTAGCCCCCACTTCTTTACTCCCTTTTAAGGGGGCCAGCTTTCTTGAGGTCAGGGCTTCCACTATTTTTCTATACTTTACTTGGGAGGATCAATACCGACTTCGGCGTATGTTATTTTGCTTCTAATATTCGATTGATTATCTCTATTATTAATCAATTAGTACACACAACTGTCAAAAAGTTAATAAAACATAATTTAACTGCATTAAATAATTAATCAAAAAAAATGAAAATAATTAACTTATTAAATTTAATGATTTTATGTAATATTAGAATCCAGATCAAGTCTAGAATATAAAAATTTTAAAACTTAATGATAAAATAAAGACAGTATCAAAATCATAATTCAGTAGTGCTTGATAAAACAAAATACAAAAAATGTAACGCAAATGAATATAATGCAAATGAATTTTAAAGTGATAAGATTTTTTACATATAAAATAATACCAAAAATATGGATGGCCATAAATTATTGATAGGGTACTAAAACAAACGTTCATAAGGTTATAACCAGAAAATCTATCTCTATGCGGTTTGCAACAATGAAAACAGAAACTCAAAGTTTTTACCCGCTTATTTATTTATTTATTTATTTATTTGTTTAAGAAAAAAGTTCAAAGAATACAAAATATCCACCCAGGGCCAGTATGGCCAGAGGCCAATGAGTTAGGTGATTAAGGATGCAGCGTGGACATAATCAAAATGGCGACTTTCGAGCGGAAAGCAATTTGTGTGGTCTTGTTATGGGAATTAAAATCTTCGATTAATTTCAACGACGTAACCGTTCTGAATATGGGGAAGACCTACCTAATAAAAGATCATTAAGTCGCTGGCTCAAACAATTTCAAGCAGCAGGAAGTGTGTTGCACCAGAAGAACGTGGGAAGACCATCGACGCAAAAAGTCACCGAAAGTGATGCAAAAATAACAGAAGCGTTCACCGAAATCAACGCGTCATGCAAGTTTGGAACTGGACATTCCAAGGTTTTGCATCTGTAACCCTGTAAAATTCACACAATTCATGAACTGGAAAAGGACGACAAGCAGCAACATTTTGCGTTTGTAGTAGCAATGCTTGACAGAATCGACGATGCCAAAAGCTTTCCTTTCCAAGATTTCCTTAGTGATGAGGCGATATTCTGCTTGTCTAGAAAACTTAATAGACACAGGATATAAAAATCGGAAATACACGTGTTACTCGCGAACATAAGCGGGTCAGCAAGAAATTGAACGTGTGGTTTGCATTTTCGCGAAAGGAGGTGATAGGACCGATCTTCTTCGCTGATTAAAGTAGTGAACATCATTAATTTCAGCCAAGCCTGTTTATCCAACAGGACGGCGCATCATCCGGGAGACTCTCGATTTCGAAAACAGATGGATAAGATGTGATGACCCCGATCTCTTGGCATAACCTCATGTTCAACCAGCATAACCTCCTTCGATTTTTTCCTGTGGGGGTATGTTAAGGATAAAGTGTATAGCAAGAAAGTAAACGACTTGCATAACTGCGCCGGCGAATCATCCAAACTATATCGTCCATCACCCAAGAGATGTTCAGTAACACTTGGAGAGAGATTGGGTACCACCAATCTTACGGGCCACAAAAGAAGCTCATACGAAGGTGGACTGATTCGTAGTGACATGACTATGATCGGTATAAAAACTTTCAGATTTTCTGTTTTCATTGTAGAAAACCCAATAGAGAGAGAGCTTTTCTAGTTATAACGTTATGAACGTTTCTTATGGTACCAATAATTTATGCCCATCCTGTATATCCTTATTTAAAAATGGACAATTTTTTACGTACAAGAGACTTGAAGAAACAGTAGAAAATGTTCTTGAAGCCTTTTATACAGGGTGAGTATAAAAAGTATTGGGAAAAGTTTCGGAAAAGTAGATTTATTTCAGACTAGCAAACTCGCGCCCGGCGTTGCCTGGGCTTTTTAAATCATGAAATAAAAATGCAGTATAGGTAAATTTTAAAAAAACATTTACTTAATGTCAAAAAATTAATGGAAGTTTTTGGACTACACCTAAGTCTTGAGTACTTCCTTATAAACGACATTTAATGTTGTTGCATCTTTACTGCAAATGTATAAATTTCTAGGGTCGCTTACTCTAGAACAGGCAACATACAGTTGGCCATGTGAGAAACAATCTTCTTGCAAATTTACTCCACCTACTTTCAATGTTTGGCCTTGAGATTTGTTAATTGTTATGGCAAAGCAAAGTTTAAGTGGAAATTGAATGCGTTTGAACTGAAAAGGTAAGTCTGTAGGTATTAAAGGGACTCTTGGAATTAAAACTGTTTCACCAAGACCACTTCCAGTAATAATTGAACCTTCTATCACATTATCTTTTAGTGATTTCACAATTAACCTTGTTCCATTACAAAGTGTTGGAGGATTTAAATTTCTAAGTAACATTATAGGAACACCAATTTTAAGTTGTAATAAATGAAGTGGAAAACCAGAAGGTTGTAATGAGTTTAAAAATTCCACAGGGTAATGTACTGCATTTTCAGTTTGTAAAACTGTGTTGATGGAACAATACTGTTTTACATTTCCTTCAACTTTGTTCATTATTTTTAAGTTTATTAGGTTAGCAGAATCGTTACGTGGTGTTAATATAGTCCTCTCTTGGAACCATCCTAAAGACTTGGACTGAATATTAGAAATATCGGGGTAAATTTTTTCAATCAAAGAATCTAGTGATTCGACATAATTGCACAATGAAGAATAAAGTTTTATCCTACCATTTACTTCTGGTTCACTGCCACAACCAATTTTCAACAATTTTGTAGAAAATGCATCTGCCTGTTGATCATTATTTAAAAGGACCCTCATGTTTTTAGTGAGTGAAAGTTGAATAACATGCTCCCAAATAAAAGACTTTTTTAAGCAAGCATTTACTTCGTCAGCAACTGTACCTTTTGTTATAACTGGTAGAGTTTGACGAAAGTCACCTGTGAATAAAAATGTCAAGCCACCCATTATTTGATTGGAGTTTCTAAGATCTTTCAGAGTGCGATGCAAAGCTTCAACAACAACCTTATTTGCCATAGTAGCTTCATCCCAAACTATCAAGGAAGATTGACGAAAAAATTTTGCAGTAGCACTTTGTTTTTTTATTTGGCAGAAAGGAGTAAATTCCCTGGTATAATTGTGAGGGGAAGTTTAAAAGTTTAGAGGAGAAAAAAGGTTTCGGTTTCGCTTCGCATGGTTTCTGTTTACACAGCTGTTAGAGGAGAAAAAAGCATGGCAGCTTATCGCAAAAATATTACGTATTTCATTGAGTTCTTTTGAATTTTTTTGTGGTATATATTTTTTATTTTTTTATTGAATTAGTTTATTGAAATATTAAGTTGTGTAGTTACAGTACAGGTAAATTTTAAAAAACCTTTATTTAATGTCAAAAAATTAATGGAAGTTTTTGGACTACACCTAAGTCTTGAGTACTTCCTTATAAACGACATTTAATGTTGTTGCATCTTTACTGCAAATGTATAAATTTCTAGGATCGCTAACTCTAGAACAGGCAACGTACAGTTGGCCATGTGAGAAACAATGTTCTTGCTAATTTACTTAGCTATTAAGATGAAGTAGAATTAGCTTATGTTTGTTTGTTTGCTCAAGAGATGGCGCTAAGCGTTTCGATCGCCGATCACCATATAATGAGCAACCATGTTGACGCATTTTGAGAGCAATTAACGTAAATAATTTAATATAAAACCAATTTTTATGAATTAATACCTAGCCTACAAAGTTTCTACATAAATCCCCTAACAAACAAAACTTGTTTCATAAAAATCGATGCAGTAGTTCTTAAGGTTATCGAGCACATACACCGTGGAAGTGACTTAGATTTATACTATGTATAGATATTGCTACAAAACCTAAAAATTCTTCAAAGTGCATCCCTTGAGCGTCGACACGAAGGAAATTTTGCCAGCGGCTTTTCCATGACTCGAAGGTTCCCTGGTAGGCGAATTTCGGAAGGTCCTTAAGGGTACGCGTGCAAGCTTCTTTGACGGCACTTACGATCACGGCACGCGTGGTGGTGTCCTTTGAGGGAGGATTTCACTTTTGGGAATAGGAAGAAGTCTGCTGGGGCCAAGTCGGGACGGTAAGGGGGTTGGGGAATCGTCGCAACACCGTTTTGTGTCAGGTACTCGGTCACCTTGGAGCAGGTGTGGCTGGGCGCATTGTCGTGATGAATTTCCAATTTCTGGCGATGGCTGGCCTCACCCGTTGACCCTTCTCTTCAGTCTTCTTAGCACTTCTAGGTAAAAAGCACCATTCACTGTCTGCGGGGCTCGTCCTCCACACTGTCTCGGCCATCTTTGAAGAGCTTGTGCCAATAAAAAATTGCAGTTTGTGACATGCTTTCATCCTTGAACACTTGGCGAATCATGCCCAATGTCTCCGTACTCGATTTCCCCAGTCCAACACAAATTTGATGGCGTACCGCTGTTCAATCGTTCGCTGCATTTTGAGCTTGCACCTAGTCCACTAAAACTTCGATCTAGCCTGAACAAACGCTCGCAGGCGACCGACACTTGGCGCGTTTTGAAGGTCAGACCCCACACAACGATATGAAATGAGTAGATCGCTCATGAGCTGCTTTCAGCGCCAAAAACGCGTCCCCATTTGAAAGCCTGTCGGCCATTGCTTTGGTTGGCAAAAAATGGCCTTCATCGTATGTTTACCTTTGAAATTTGCGTAGACAAACACAATAAAACTCAATGCCGATTTCTTGTCCAGCTTTAAATTGTAGTAATAGATATAATAAAGATTCACCACTGACCTTTCACAGGTGTGTTTTTATCTTTCTGCATCTTAGAATGTTTTTCTCATGTAAAAATCCTGGTCATCTTTTATATCGTGGTTGTTGATACATAAAAGATGTCGATATTCAACCATGTTACCGTCGTTTCAGTGATACCAGAATGATTGTTTGGAGGTATTTATGAAATTATATACCGCATTTATTAAAAGGCATCTAAATTTGGGAGAGGTCGCTTAAGAAATTTCAGACTACAGCACGATGTTGGTGGGGGGGGGGGTGCTTTCTCAGCTGGCGACAAATCGGATATATAGTAATGGCGATGTTGTTCTGCACTACTACCAACCATAGTAATGGCGCCTACACTAACAATAGAGATTAGTTCCACTTTTCGCCGCCTTCAAATTGCCCCAAAGATGGCGGCCACATAAGCGATCTACTGATTTTATATCGTTGACCCCACACCACCGAGCACGCTCGGTGCGAGCGCGTTGCGAACTACAGTCAAATCAGGAAAAAATTGTCCCAGATACTTTTTATACAAACCTGTATGTAAAGAATTCTTTCATTTTTAAATAAAGTTATATTTTTGGTACTATTCTATATTTAAAAAATAATCTTATCGCCTTATTTTTACCTGATTTTAATATGCATGTATTATTGAGCTTAAATGATTAAAGGAAAGATTCTGAAGATAGATCTAGAAATATAATAAGACCCGAAAACGTTTAATGAAGAATGGCGTGGGCTAGTAAATAAAGGGTGTCCCAAAATGAGCTGACATTTTAATTTTTAATAAAACACATTTTTCATTGGAAAATTTATAACATTTTTGTTTAGTAAAAGCATGGAGAATATGTGTGATATAAAAATCTGACAAAATCATGATGACAGCCCCGTTCTCTTTTGAGGAAATTTTCTATAACATGTAGACATTGCTGGGAAGTTTCGGCAATGTTGTGTCGAATTTCATCTTTGAGGTCCTCAATAGTTTGTGGTTTGTTGACGCACACTTTATCCTTAAGATAACCCCAGAGAAAGAAATCTAACGATGTTAAGTCACATGTTCTTAGGGCCAATTCCCATCACTTTGCTGCGAACAGTTTTCGTAAAATTTTCACCATTTTTGAAGTGAATTTTTACAATTTCTACGCGTTGTTCGATTGTGCAGTTTTGCATAATTTAACCTCAGTGTTTAACAATGACAGCATATAAAAGTCGCTATTCTGGCTGTACCCTTTGAAAGTGATGGAAGACATATATCTATTAACTATTAAAAAATAACATATTAACAATTAAAAAAATTCAATAAACATCATCAGTAGAGATTATCGTCAATGAATAAAGTAGGAACAACAGAGAAAGAGTTATTGCATCAGTGAAAGAAAGGAACAATGGTGACTATATGTGACTGCCATAATTAGTGAATTTATCAATTATTTTTTTAAAATGGTATTTGTTATTTCATATTTTGAACAAATATGTTAAGTATTTAAAAATATATTTAAACGTTTTTAAAATACGATATTTTGTATGGACGATTTTTAATTTTTTTATGATATCCCTTTTGCAATTTGAAAGGCAATTTTTCATAATTATTGGAGAAAACGAAGAATAGGCAATTCGTTTCCGGGATTAAGTAGTTTTCAGAAATCAAATGAAAAATAAATATAAGAAATAATGTCAATAGTCGATAATCCTTCTAATTTTGTCAGGATTTTAAGATATCTAAAAATATCTATTGCTAAAATTTCTCTTGCTATTAAGCTAAAACACCAAAGAAAATGCCGGAGTTCCCTTCGAATTCAGTCGCTGATGAGACAGTAAGATGAATATGCTTCCTGTTGTAAATTTTGTACTGTTTACTTTAAAAGTTCAATAAAATCAAAGCTATAAGGGACGATGAGGAAATGTTGTTGTTGTTGTTGTTGCTTTTTTTCTTTTTATGACATTTTGGGATGAACGACCCTTCACATGGAAATCATTTCAAGTCACATCGCCAACGTTCAAAAATAAATATTTAGGCCCTATAAACGTTGCTTTTCTTTTAAATCCTTAACTTTCAGACATATTAGGAGTCTTAAACAAGCAAGAAAATGACAGAAGAAGATGATGTAGCAGAGAACGATGTCACTAATTTCCTTCTAAACACGTTATGAAGAATAAACGGTTTCATGTTTTCCATCTAAAATTTTGAGCTTGATCCCACGCTGGAATTCTCCTTAAGGGAAAAATTTTTGCGATTACCCAAGCAATTAAATACGAAAACATTTTTTTGGAGAAATCATAAAGCTTTTGGCATTAAGGAATTTTCATTGCTTCCTTCATTTTAATTGATATTTCTTACGAGGAATCTGGGAATTCAAAAATTCATCTTCGGAGACACCACATCGTTGGAGGTGAGAGAAAAAGGGAAAATATTAATCGAGTGGTGTTTGCTTTGAAATAAAAATTGGAGGTTGTAAAAAAAAAATCGCGGAAGTGTAGCCGTTAATGATTGTTTTTCATCACTTTTCGCATGGGATTCCTAAGAATTTTTTGGAAAAAAAACTCCACGATAAATTGCATAAGACATTAACGATAGTTACATGTTCTTTAAAAAAGCAGATAAAATGCAGCGAAAGCTATTGGAAATAAATTGTCCGTGAAAAGACATTATATCCAACTCTGTATTGGGCTTCCAAATCTGTCTGAAACTGCCTAATTTGAAAGATAGATGCCTGTAGTATTTTCTATACAGTATACAGAAAATACATTTCTCCATGAAATAGCTGTGAATTTCATGTTAATGTATTTCAAAAGTATAAACTGGAACCTAATTGTAATTAAAAGTATCCGGATTGAGGCTACAAAAAATATGGTTCCAACTCACATAAATGTTTAGTCACCTTCAAAATAAGCACCGTCTGCAGCAACGCATTTAGCCCAGCGTTGCTGCCGTTGATCGAAACAAGTACGGAATGCCTCCTTTGGGATGGCCAAAGAGCTCCGCCGTCGCATTTTGTGTTGTCACGTCCACATCCTCAAATCTCCGTCTTTTGAGCGTTTTCTTGATCAATGCCAAATGCTTGTTTTAGCAATTCATAACACTCCGTTCGGTTTTTTCGGTTTTAAAACAAAATTTGACGCCAAATCGTTGCTCAATGTTTTCTGTCATTTTCACCACGCGACGAGAAAAGATAAACGTTCTGCTTTTGCGTGTTACAACAATTGCACGCGGCACTCTTAACAACTGCAATTTTCATTACGTCATCAGCAGAAATGTCGTCATAAGATCTCCGGATAGGAAAAAGGTGCAGCGAGTTCTACTTTTTTTTGCAGCCTCAATCCGGATACTTTTCGGACAGGCCTCGTACATACACAATGTTGCATTTTCATTAATCATGGGTTTTTATTTTTTCGTTGGGGGGTCGTAAAGAATCTGTCCAATGTGGATTGCTTTGTACTAGAACTGACAGCGATTCAGTGAGGGCCCAACAGCTGGCTCTAGTATCGCAATATTAAACACGAACCGTACATTACGGAAATTACGAGTTTTAAGACCTTATTTATCTAATGATTTTGATTATGTATACAATTGTCAAAGTCTACTTCCAGAAACTGTTCATAGAGTGACAGAAAAATACAATTCTGCAAATTTTACAACAGCATGTCTTCTTCTAGTGTTTGTTCTGTGAGGTGTTCTTTTCCGAACATGTGTTCGTTATCCGATTTGTTCGCAATCCGAACTGTTCGTTAACCGATCACCCACTCTATTTTAAAATTAATTTGCTATATCAAATTTAACTACATGTCGATGTAACTGTTCAATTGATGAAAAATAGGAAAGAAAACTCCACAGTCTGGATTTTTCATAGCATCTGAGGTATGGCGTATGATTAAACTTTCATGGACCCATCTTGAGCTCTTCTTTATTATTCAAGTAGTTAGCTCTTTCTTTTTTGTTCTCTTATTAAATCCGAGTCGTCATCAGTCATTGGTCTTTTTTCTGACCGAAAAGTCCTAACAATCTTGTGTCATTATTCCGTTTGTATAAGAATTGGATAAAAATGAAACAATAAAATTCTTCTTTTACGCATTTAAATATTTAGACTACGTGCTTTTCTATATTTAGACCACTTAATTAATATTTAATGAGTGATAAGTCCATTAAAAATTGTAATGGAGTAGCACTTCCATTCTGTACCATTTGTATAAGCCTAATGAGAATGAAGAACTTTTTTCCATTATAAAGAAGAGAATTTACGACTTCTCTGAAGTTCTTAACATTCGCTGAACGGTTACAAATTAATCTTGTAAGAGACTTTGAAGTTGCTAATTTGTCTCATTTTCCTGCTTCGAAGCCTAGACGAAGACACATTTTGGACTGTTTTCTTTTCTTCGTCATCTACCCGTTTCATTCGTGTGAAATTCAAATCGGTCTCTTGGAGGTTTATCAAGGAAACTAATCTGAAAAAAAATGCATCGTTCTTGAATCATTTCATATCGTAATGCTTTATATCACGATTTCGAATAATTCGCTCAGATTTATAAGCAGGAACACCAGAATGCACATTGTATGCGATGTTGCGTGATAAGTGAATTGCATTGGAAGTGTGTTATATTAATAACAGACATGAAAAATTGCGTGAAATTGAGTATTAAAAGTTCTAGTAGGAGTTTTTAAATTTTTTTTCCAATTTTTATCGGTTTAATCATCATTTTCTAAAGTATCGAGTATATCACGCTGGGTTTCAGACGGCGTGTTTCATTCTTCCACAGAACCATCTCGGGTATAAAGTAGCAGACGATTTTTATGGTTTTGATTATTATAATAACGAATTTACGTAATTGAGGAGTTTTATGGAGAGAGAAAGAGGGAAGAGAGAAAAAACAGATTTTCCTTATCATTATGGGGGTTGGAAGCAGCGAAACTAATAAGAGGGTGCAATCTTGTCGGAGGCAACATGGAGCCCCGCTTATTAAGTCTTGCTCTCTAACAGAATTTTTTTTCTATCTTCTCCTTCTTTGGCGTTTCGTGCCCAATGAACCGTCGTTCGGTGTAATGCGTAGCCGCCCTCTAATTAAGCTTGTGATCCGTGCTCTCCAGATGGCGCCACTGGCTCTCATTATCGGTGGCGACAGCGTTGCCAACACTTCCGGTTGCCAAAACTGTCAACGGCCAAAGGAGCGAAAGGCGTTGCTCACTCGGAGTCGTCCGAGGCCTCGAGAAATCAGGTGACGACAGTGGCTCTCCCCGTCACCCGCCAATCATCATCATCATTAGCATCTCCGTCCGGTTTGCACTTTTCCGGAATGGGCAAAAGCCCAAGGCCCTTCTTCCGGTGGCCATCTCGAAACGACCGAACCGACAGAGCTGACAGACGGCAGACCGCTCGATGACGCTTTTGTCCGCGGCCACCGTTGAATGATGATTGGCTGATAAATCAAAGGGGAAAACGACGATAAAGCCCCAAATGATGGATAACGGCAGCCAGCACACGACCGAGGACTTTGCATCTGCTCAAGTTAAAAGCGAACGTATCAGGGGTCTATGAAATGGAGTTTCTTTTTTATTTTTAATTTATTTTGAAACATACGTGGATCACCTGTACAAAATTTCTTTTTATTATTTCACCATTTATTTTTCGCATGTGCATTATGACACATCATGAATTTGACCATTAATTTCTACAATGATTCTCAATGTTAATTTCCTGTAGCTCAATTTTGGGAGAAGCCCTTCATCGAGATGTATGGAACGTATTTACAGACGGACAATGTTTATTTTGAATATGGTTCTTAGTCTATACATGTATTTTCTTATTTCGAAACATTTAAGAGTTACATTATAAATGATTTTACACTCTCGTGTACCAATGAATTATTATTTGACCACAGCGTATGAGTATTTAAAAATACGTTGTATAAACTGGTATATCATTTTCATTAAAAAAAAAAAAAAAAAATTTAGAATGAATTAAATCTTACTTGTTTTCTCGACATTTTTAATTTTATTTATTTATTTATTTATTTATTTATTTATTTATTTATTATTTTTTTTTACAAATTTCATAATAAACGATCCGGCCCGTTTTTATGTATGAAATTAATTTTGGAATGGGCTGAAAACCCTGAAGAATTTAAGCCAATCTCGGATGAATAGACGAAAACTTGAATGCGCTGCAAGTGAGAAATAATAGAAAACGAAGATTCTAACCTAAATTCCTAGCGTCGGATTCGAGCCTAATAGACTTCTCACTCTGGGCATACTCACAAATTTGGGAAGTCAGCCTTGGCGGCACTCATATTATTAGAAGCTACTTATAAGAATCCACGCTTGGTCTATACGTTAATCCGTCCGCAGGATAACTTCAAATTCTTTTTTCAGAAATAAGACCGTCAAGGTCTTAGCTGGGCTTTATCAACTTTTCAGGATTTTCGTGAACCCCTTCAAGTCGAATTCACGTGTTAAAACAGAATACCAAGATAATGGCATGTCATATAGCAATCGATTCGTCAAGAATGAATACACGGTTACTTTCTGTTTATCTTTTAAGCATCCTTGACGAGAGCACGCGACGATCGCTTTGTCGACGCACGATTGCTCAATTGCTCATAATCAACCAATCATCAATCAAACTATAAATAAAGAAGAACATGTGAGTTCGACACGGAAACAGTTTTGCATTGTTGTTGCACGTTTAAGCATTGTTGGCGCTTGCTTGAAGCACACCGGAACTGAAGAATCTC
>JAHWFO010096488.1:811593-828524 GCA_023313115.1 Rhysida immarginata | reverse complement strand
ATGCCCATAGTAAGCTACATTCCGAATTTCAACGTTCTACCTCAAAAAATGTAGAAATTGTGAAGGGGTACACAGTTAAGACATTATAAAACCAATAAGTAGCTCCATTCTTCGGCTACTGAATAATATACCGGGTGATTCAGTCAATTTCTGACCATTTCACTCGAATGACGTGCATTAGGGATAAACAATTGAAAGAATATGAGCGCCATATCGAATTTCTAAATAGTTAGAGTTTGTATTGTTGCAACGGCGCTGCATGAAAATCGTATTGTTGAAAAACGGCGCCCGCTTTATCAACAGAGCAGAAATGTAAGGTTGTCGAATGGTATTTCGAGACAAAATCACCTGTAACCGTGCAAAGAAAGTTCCGGAAAGAGTATAAGTGTCGAGACGCACCAGGCAGGCAAGCAATCATGGATTTTGTCAAGCAATTTCGTGCCACTGGATGTGTTAAAGGCAAGAAAAAAGGCGGGAGCGAAACTCGTGTTCGAACGGCCGAAGTTGTCGAAAATGTCCGCACAAGGTTGGTCGATTCCCCTACCAAAAAATCTGTTCGCAGCCTATCCATTGAAGAAGGGCTGTCGTATACCAAGACGTGGCGAATTTTGAGAAAGGATTTACAACTGTTCTACAACTGTTCCCGTATAAGATCCATGTTTATCAGGAGTTAACAGACACTGGAAGACAGAAGCGACAACAATTTGCGATGGAGTTTGGAGCAGAAACGGAAGCCAATCAGGACATTGTGGACAACCTGTGGGTGTCAGATGAGGCCTTCTTCCATCTGTCAGGTGACGTTAATAAACACAACGTTCATTTTTGGGGTTCCCAGCACCCTCATGAGATCCATAAGTCACCTCTTCATCCACGAAAGGTTATGTCTTGGTGCGCGATTTCCAAAAGAGGCATCATTGGTCCTTTTTGAGGGCACCGTAACGTCACAGGCTTACCTTAACATGTTGGAAACCTTCTTTATCCCCGAGCTGCGAAGGAGGCGTATACCGCTTCGACATCAATGGTTTCAACAGGATGGGGCTAGGCCTCTCACCACTAATGAAGTGCTAGACTTTCTCAATCAGAAATTCGGAAATCGTGTCATTTCAAACAGGTTTCTAGATCGATTCGGGGGTGGCTTTCTTTGGCCCCCTACGAGTCCTGACCTAAACCCATGTGATTTTTATCTCTGGGGGTTCCTTAAAGACAGTGTGTTCACTACCGCACCAAGAACCCTAGACCAGCTGCGACAAAGCATCGTCGACTGCTGCACCCTTGTGGATGCAGAAATCCTGGATAGAGTTATGAACAACTTCACCATTCGGCTGCGAGCAGTTCAAAACGTTCGTGGTGGCCACATTGAGCATATCATCAAGACTTTTCCACGGGAATAAAAACTCCGAACTGTCTAAAATATCATACTGAAATGCTAAGTTTGTAAACATTAATGGGTCAATAAATCATAGTACTGAAATGGTCAGAAATTGACTGAATCACCCTGTAGATTATGAGCACTTGAGCAATCGTCCGTCGAAAAAGCGATTTCACGTGCGCGCGCCGATGTCAGGAATGCTTAAAAGATAAATAGAAAGTAACAATGTATTCCTTCTTGGCAAATCGATTGTTATATGACATGCCATTATCTTTGTATTCTTTACACTCAGTGCTGTAGCACGTGAATTCGACTTGAAGGGGTCCATGAAAAATTCTGAAAAGTTGATACGGCCGAGCTAAGACTTTGATGGTTATATTTCTGAAAACAGAATTTGAAAAAGTTAATCCGTTTTCAAGTTATCGTGCAAACGGCGGACGGCCGGACGGACGGCCGGATAAACGTACAGACCAAGGGTGCATTTTTATAAGTAGCTTTTATGCTAAAGCTCCTAATAAAGGAGAGAACATGTGAGTTCGTCACACGAAACAATTTGAATGTGCGAGCTTTGCAAACATATGAATTGAATTTTAAATGTGCGAGCTTTGCAATAATATTAATTGAATTTGAAAGAAATTTATGCGCAAACTGCGCGCGGATAAAATCTTGTACATTAATAAAACCCTGTAAACATTCCAAGGAGGAGCTTTAGCAGTGAAGCAGAAATACATTTATACATTTATTAAAAAGATATTAATTCTCCCCCCCCCCCGCCTCCCGAGTAGGATAAGGCAAGTCATCTATTTTTACCCCCCCCCCCCTCCTCTGCACTTTTTACCTCTCCCCAAGTTTTTTTTATCAATAAATTGATTTTCTCGAACGTAATATGTAAAAAATGTAAAAAACCTCGTATCTTCATTCCTTTCTCATCATTTCCGAACGTATAATATATCACATGCCATATGTTGCCATAGTTCTAAGGACCACGTAACTGCCACCCCCGCAAATCCGATCCCGCATAGGTATGTTGCCCTCTCTGAATCCCACCCCGTAATTCCGACCCCCGTAAACCAAACAAAACCAAACTAAATAGTGGAGATGGACATCCCATAGTAAGTTACATTCCGAATTTCAACCTTCTACCTCAAAAAAATGTAGAAATTATGAAGGGGACGGACTGACATTATAAAATCAATAAGTAGCTCCATTCTTATTCTACTTACGAGGGTCAGTCAAATGAAAACCGGAAATATTTTTTACAGCTCCTTTATTTCAGACAGAATTGGTACACTATTTTTCAATGTAGTTCCCATCTTTTCGATGCATTTCCGCCACCAAGTCGGGAAGGCATGGATATCTCGGGAAAAAAAAATCTTTATAGAATGGAGATCTTGCTTATAGGAATCTGCATACCGAATTTCACTCCTTTATATGCATAAATACACATAGACCTTTTGGTCTCCTCAAATTTTCACCCCCAAAACTCCGACCTTAGTGGGCTAATCAAAGCTAAACTAATAGTGAAGGTGCACATGCCCATAGTAAGCTATATTCCGAATTTCAACCTTCTACCTCAAAAAATGTAGAAATGATGAAGGGTGATTCAAATCGTGTGTAAAATAAAACCAATAAGTAGCTTCATTTTTCCGCTACTTAATAATAAGATTATAGATTATGAGCACTTGAGCAATCCTGCGACGACAAAGCGATTTCACGTGCGCGCCCCGATGTCAATAATACTTAAAAGATGAACAGAAAGTAACAATATATTCCTTCTTGACAAATCGATTGTTATGACATGCCAGTATCTTTGAATTCTTTACACTCCTTGTTTTAGCACGTGAATTCGATTTGAAGGGGTCCACGAAAACTTCTGAAAAGTTGATACGGCCGAGCTAAGACTTTGATGGTTATATTTCTGAAAACAGAATTTGAATAAGTTAATCCGTTTTCAAGTTATCTTGCAAACGGCGGACGGATAAACGTACAGACCAAGGGCGTATTCTTATAAGTAGCTTTTATGCTAAAGCTCCTAATAATTATTGAGGAGCTCAGTGGAAAAGGGGCACAAGCCACATATTAATGAATATTGAGTTTTTGTTATGCAAAGCTGGGGCGTAACCAGTATTTTACAAGGGGGAGGGGGGTTCGATGGGGAGAAGGGTGAATAAAATATAAAATAGTTATTTAGAAAAACAAATGAACTTAAACAAGTCAAGGAAATATTTGGGGGGTTCGTCCGAACCCCCCGAACCTCCCCTAGTTGCGTCCCTGGAAAGACAGCTCCAGCCATATAGGGTCTCTTTAATAATAAACAGTGGCATGTGTCTATTTCCCAATATAAGCATTCTGAATATCTGTCATATTCTTCTTCATGTCAGTATGTCTTGAAATGTGTTCAAATATGACTTTATTTTATATATTCTCTGCCAATATTTGATAGTTTAATCATCATATTATTGATTTTTATTATCAGTTCACGCATTGTTGAGTAAACATGCTTTTTGTTTAAAACCGCTTTCCTGTAAAAACATGATTTTGTGGCATATGCCCCTTTTCCACTTAGTCTCTCAATTGTATTCACAGATAAAGCTTCTTCTTGGAATGTTTATAAGATTTTATTTTACAAAGAGTTTTGAAAGGTTCTCGCAGGAGTATTTCAATAGATATCAGTAAATGAAGGAAAACGTATGGGCACTGAAATTTTCTGTTTCCGAGGATGTAACGTATTTACTTGTACGATTAAAATTAGAATATATAGGTAATGTCTGATATTTTCTGTGAATTTCCTAGCTTATCTACATTGTCGTGTGTGGCGAATAGGTCTGAACGGAATTTAGTTCCATTTGCATTTGATGATAGCATCCAATGGAATTAAGTTCCCTTTTTACGAAACGCAGGTAGTCACGCATTACAAACATTGTAAGGAAGTAGCTTATATTTTCAATGGTAAAAGGTTAAAAACTGTTGTACCTGAATTTACAGTAAATTTGTCGCTACTGCATCTGTGAACAATTGACTAATTAGCAAGCAACATTCATTGATGTATGCAGTTTATATTTTGAGAAGAAGATGGAGCGTGTTAAATTAGAAGAATCAAATACCTTAAAATTAAAATCGTTATCCATTCATTCTTAAGGGACACTTGAGCGATTTGTCCATTACAAATAAAGGTCACTAAATGGTAAATGCAAAAATGGCAATAGGGGACTGTGTTGATCATTTTATGAACTTCGAAGCATTACCGCCATTTCAAAACATGGATTAGTTCTTATTTTGAATGAAAGATAAATGCGTAGAAATTTTGGAGCATTCAGCTTTTTTTAAGGTTCCTTTTAATTTATTATAAGTATGTCAAATCGTTATTTATGTTCACCACTTATTATAGAAAATATTTTTAGCATTGTTCTCTTTTATTTTTGAACGATTTTTTTATATTTTAGCGAGCTTCCTTATTTTTGCTTTCTGTATAACAATAAAATGTTTACTTAATTAACTTTTAATTGGTAGAAGAAGAAATTGCGTTTCACTAATGAAACGGTCTTTTCAGAATAATATTTGAAGAAAATATTAATTTTTCAGCTCCCTTTTCAGGAAATGGAAGTAACCGTGATCTTATAAATCTCATATTTATATAATTTATCTCTGCTACGAAGTTCGTTTATTGCACTCGTATTTCGTATTTCAATTGTATTGGCGAAGTCATGTTGTCCCCGAAGCCAATGGGACATGCTTATTAATTATTTATTTCAAAATGATGGCATATCTTGTTTGAAAAGATGATGAATCCACAAATCTTATAGAAAGTCCGTCTGGCGTCGCTTTTTTTTTCTTTTTTATTTTTTCATTCTATATTATTTGATCGACTCAGTTTCGGTCAGCAGTTGAGTTTTGTTAAGTTTGATCGCTTTAACGAAACAGAAGAATTCGGCCTATGAAAGTGGCTCTGAATCTCAAATTTATTTGTTTATTGAAATCAAAAGAATACATTATAAGAATGTTCTATACAAAGACAAAATGAAGATTTATATAAAAGAGCCTGGGAACAGTATTCACTTGGAGAGCGCAGATGGTCAATGGAAATCGGAGGCTTCCGAGCAAAGGAACACATTTCTTATTCCACAAACCATCTACATACTTGTACAATTGTCTTTTCAGATTTCTTTCTTTACCCATACAATAATCTCTGACAAAACAGGGTTCTTCTTAACTTTTTTTCAAATTATGTTTATTTTATTTACATATATGTATACAAGCCTGCCGTCGCGCTCAATCTTGCGTTCAATTTATACAAACAAGTAATTTTTTATAACAGATTTCTCTAACATTACAATTAGGGAAAGAGCAAAACGATAGCTCTTCAGAAATAAAATTCGATCCTCGCAAGGCTGATGGGAGGATTGTATAAATAAATAAATTGTATGAACTGTTAGCAAAAATAGGAGTTTTTTATTCAATTTATTTGAAATTCTATTTAAGTTTATTTAATTCACCAAACTTCATCCCAATATCAAAAAAAATCGCCATGTCTTTCCCAATAAAAAATTGTTCTCTCATCGGGTGAATGTTGCTACAACACGTTGCGTTTAAGTAATGTCCTGTTAGGAAATTCAATCCACTCGATTTCTCTTCGTTAACCGCAGCACAGCGGGAGAAGGGATGTTTATTCCCCACCCGCACCCTACCCCCTTTTATAATGTAACTTGTAGACGAAGTGATTTCTATGCAAGCGAAATGGAAACATCTGTCGGTGATCGTCTATTCACACAAACGAGATAAAAACGAAAAACGCAACGAAAGAGACGACGGCGATCGTTAATAAAATAAAAAAAAAAGGAAAAAAGCGAACGAATGCCTCCGAGCATCGTCAGATGGCGTTACACAACACACTACAACACACACACATACACATAAACACACACACACACACACACACACACACACACACACACACGCACACATACACACACACACATATACACACACACACACACACACAAACACACACATACACATACACGCACACACATATTGAAAAGGAATTTCCAGCTACCTTCAATACCAGCTAGGCATGGAGAGAATGCAAAAGGCGAAAGGATCAAATTCAGGATTTTATAGTCTGTCATTGTAGCAGAACATTTCGACTCACAATATACTTTTCGTCACAATTAATCCGTCCCAATATCATTTTGAGTAATAAACTCATCATTTTCGGTAATGTAACTCATTCTGAAATCTTCTTTTATGATACATGTAGGCTATTTGTATTTTATTAAATGTTAGAATTTAGGGAATGAATGTGATAGTTTGAATGTGATGACTTCAATGCGACAAAAAATAATTTTCACCAAATGAAGTGAGACAAAGTGACTAGAGAACTACATACTTATACCTAAGCCAAATTTATAACTTTGTGTCCTTACCTTTGGAAATGCTATATTTAAGACAGTAAGACATGAGTACAATGTTATAAACGTGCTTGAATGTAAGTACATGTATAAATTTTATACAGATCTACGCAACCTAAGCAAGAATACCTTACGGATATCTGGTACTTCCATTGGTAGATCTATGAGAATAGTAAGTAAAATGAACTCAATAAAATGCAATGGAATTACTGTAGCCTATGTAGCAGCAAATCAAAAATGATTTACACAAACATTTAGATTTTTCCTGTTTTCTATGTGTAGGTATTTGAAGTCTTATAGGTGTTGTAGAATCTTACAAATTGTTACTTAAAACCTTAAAATGTTACTCCTTTCTCTTCTTTTTTTTTGTAATTTCTTATTAATGAAATGAACAATTTTTAGATTGAAGATAGAACAATATTATTCATGGGAAAAACTTGATTTTACAAAGTATTAGATGATGACTTGATTTAAACGTTTTCGAGTTCGTTTAGAAAACTGTTTGTATTTTTGAAATGTAATGATTTAAAGATAAATTTAAAGACAAAATTTTAAATTGTTGATTTTTTTTAAAAATGTTATATTGAAATTCTTGATTTTTTCCCCCTTTTCTTAGTATTTCTGAATTTTTTTGTTGATTGTTGTACGTTATTGACCGATTAATATGAACTTCAATTGGCTTTGCTAAATAAATAATCAAATAGCCTACTGTATTAAATTAAACTTAGCAGAATGAAACTAAGTATTGCATTGTTTACTTCTTATTAGCGGAAATACTGTCCAATTTTTATTTGTTTTAATATCTCTAAGCCACAGTATAATGAACAAGGATGAGCAGAAAAATTTAATGTCATTAGCATGTTTGACTAATGCCAATTTTTATTTTTATTCTTCAGTAAGGTTTGTTTATGTGCATATTTGTTTGTTAATTGGTTCATTTCTTTGAAACCAAGTGATTCATCCTTCCGTGAACTCGAACATCTAATGCGTTACTGCTGAAACCTCTTACAACAGAAACTTCCAGGCCTTAAGTAAGTTTATGCGCAAAGAACGTTAAAAGCATTAGTGGATGAAACAACTTTAGAATTTTCTTTGTTAACTGTTTCATCCACGTTCGTGAAGCATTGTATTTAGTTAGGATCAAACATAGAATAGAAAGCCCAAAGGTTACAATTCTGTAGTGATACAGAAAGAAATTGGGTTTTTTGGGGGTTTTTTTTGTACCTTAAATAATTAAAGACTTTTACCAGTTTTATGTACTTATTTTGCACAAATATTTCTCAGATTTATATACATAAAGTTAGAAATGTAATTAAAATGTCTTTTATAATTCTTATTCGATCTTCATTAATTTTTTTCGCGGCAGAAGAAAGCCAGTTCTGGAATTCAGTCTGATTTATTTCGAAATTTACTTTGACGCTCGTGGAACTTCTATTTATTATGACGCTGGGTTTACAAACATCTACTTACTGGTCCTTGTATTTCCAAAATATGCCGCCTATTTTATAGATTGTCCAGACAAGTTAGTCATTTGCCCCTATTTTGTGAACTTCCCGATACAGAATGGTGAAACAATATTTTTTTTAAAAATTAATTTAAATAAAATGACAAAGATTTATTTGGTTTCCCTAGTAAACTTGGGGAATTAGGAAAGTAAGTTCACTGTGAATTTACGTCCTCTCCACCACCGACTTCCTTTTGTTTCCCCCAGTATCTGAATTGTCATTCCGTGTTCACAGTCAATCACTCGTCTTTTTCTGGCCGGAAAGTCCTCTCGATCTGGAGTCGTTATTCCGTTTGTTTTCCCTATTCAGGCGTGATTCGACGACAGATGGCATTATTTATGGCAGCGTTGCTCATTCTCGGGTGAAATGGCGGCCGGGATTAAAGCCTCCTCTTCGCTCGCTCGCTCTTCATCTGCAAATTAGTGGGCACATTTTTGCAATGAATGGGTGCAAGCAGCAGCGTCACAATTCCCTTCGCCTCCTTTTACCCATAGACACACACACACATTCACGCACACAAACACATACATGAGCGCTTTTGTTAGTGTTGCTTTCACAATGACCCCTCCCGGCACAATTCGATTATTGGCGATTGTTGTGACGTTCCGGGCGCTGAACGCGGCACGCTTTCCGGCTTTCCCCCCTCCTTCCCGCGCTCTCCCTGAGCAGCCAATCACCGTCCCCTGTGCCATCACTCATGACAAGTGATTGGCCCTGGGTTGCGCTCCCTCATCTTCCCACATCCCTGGGTCCTCTTCCCTCTTTCTTTTTTATTAGGTTTGCACGAGGCTTTAATCGCGCGCATCATTTAGCCAATATTTTATGCTTCGTTTCAATTAAGTCTAGGCTTCTGGCGCTCGAGGGAGAGAGAGAAGGCAAGCGCTTTCGGGAGAAATCGACGGTTCGAGTTCGAGAGAAAGAGAAGAAGTTGTTACCTCCAACGCTTTTGTTATAGAGCGTCCCAGAGATGAACTGAATGCACTGAAATGAGCTTCTGTTATTTAAAATATTAAACGATGTTAAGTTTCAATAATATCGAATTAAATCGATAAGCTCGCGTTATTTAAATTAAAACTAAACAATCGATTGAACCTTGAACAAATATAAATGCATTATTATCTAAGTGTATGTTGATGCTAATAGTTGTTTGAGATTGAATATATAATTATACAATAATAAAGAGAAAATTTTAATAGTCTTAATCTCATTAAAATTTTAATATATATGCTATAGCAATAAAACAAAACATCCTGTTGAAAATGTTTCTTGTTTCGATTAATGTTTTGTAAATATTGATTATTAACAGAAACCACCAATAGCTCAACATTGTACTGAACAAAAACATCAAGCAAATTGGTTAAAATAACCAAATTTTAACAAGAGAAAAGAATTTAAGAAAAAGATTAACATAAGAAGCATATATATAAATTCTAATTAAAAAAAACTAGCAAAACTATATAGAGAGACTGTTCAGATTGGCAAATAATTAAAAAAACAAACAAACTGAAAATCAATATTTTAATCAATACAACAAAACGAACAATAAACATTTTCAATAAGTTAAATCAACAATACGGGTATTAAAATTCACTTAAAAAAACAAATAATGCTCAAAAAATGATCATTAATGAAAAAGGTAATTCCAAAATTAAAGAAATCTGAAGATGAGACCACAGTTAGGTCTTGAAAACAATCTTATTTTGATTTGATTTATTTTTCGTTCATTTGATTTATTTTTCATTTTCATTTTATTTATTCCAGTTACCATAATTGGTCGTGGAGCCTCAAGCTGCAATCCTTTAAATTACTGTGTACCACCGAAAAGAAGACTCTCCGAGATTCTCTACAGAACTCCTGAATCGTTTGTGTGTTCTAAAAAATTCTCAATAGACAACACAACATATTGAGTACAGCATTCCATTTTAAACTGAAAAACAACATCCGGAGAATAGTGAAATGTGAAAAGCATCTAGAATAACATTCGGTCTTTGAAAAGAGACTGCTGAACTTTTTGTTTTTAATTTTTTTACTATTTCTATATTATAATTTTAATGAGGTTAAGGTTATTTCAAATGTCTCTTTATTATTGTATAAACATAAATACATGCAAGTGCTCGTTATTGGATTCATTGTATAAAAGTATTTTCAGTTTCAAAATTATCCTTCTGTTGTTTTTTCACTATGAATTCATCATGAATGAGTTAAAAAATTATGTTAAAAATTCAGTATAGTTAATTTTCTTAACTTATTTTATTATTAAAATCAATCTTTATAAGGGTAATGCTATGCCGTGGACTAGTATATTCTATCAAAATATAATATAGCCAAAATTGCATTAGCCCTTTTTCCCTTCCTTTCAATTCAATTTCCTTCGCTGGTAATGTAATTTGCTTAATCAAATTGTGCAATTTCTTTTGTAATATTCCATATATATTAATAATCTCTATCAGTATTATTTTTTAATGAAGATAATCAATTCACCTCAATTCTTGATCTGTGTTTGCTAAAGATATCGATAATTAGAAATAAGCTATAAAGTGAACTAATTTATTTATTTATTTATTTATTTATTTATTTATTATTATATCTGATGTTTTTTGTTAAATTTTGTTATTCCTTAAAAATTAGGAAGTTAATATATCACCATGGGTCACATTTTCAAAAGTAAAAGAATTATAGAATCGATGGTTACTGGAACGCATCTGGAAGAAAATTGACTATTAAATATTATTGAAAAAATTAGGAATATAAAAAGTTACAGACTTGATTAAATTTCTGATTATTATAGAAAACTTTTTTTCAAAAAAATATTTAGTAAAAAAAGAGAACACCAGTATGGGTTAAGAAAACAATTAAATTAAGTTTAACAGCATATAGATTGTTAAAAAATAGTATTTTAATTGGAAAAGTTATTTGTGATATCAGTTAAAAATTATTTTTGTACTTATTTAGATGATTCAAATGAAGATTTAGTAAAGCTTGCTTACAATTGGAATAGCAATTATATTGATAAGATTAATATTGGAAGTTTTGTCAATTTTTTTATATATTTACTCACATCTTGCCATAGCTCTCACAACTTTTCGACTAATTAACTCTAGTTTTTTTTATTCGAAGGATTATACTAGATAAAAACAAATTGATTTTATTCTATGGTTGGATATTCATGTATTGATGATTTATAATGTATAATAAATTTTAGGAAGTGATCTTACTTTTTTGTAATTTTGCTGATTTAAAAGTGTCTTTGTATATAAGTTTGATATTAAGAAATAAAGAAATTGAACTGGAGCTAACTCCAAACATCAGATAAAAATGGAGCTGGCTCCAATAATAAAAAAAAAATGGGTGGAAAAATTCGGGCAGAATTTTATGTGATGTTTGGAGTTAGCTCCAGTTCAATTTCTTTATTTCTTATTGTGTGTTCATCAAAGTTTCTGATGGATTGGATAAGAGAAATTCCCGATCTTGTGAATCTTGACAAGTTGGTTGTCTGTAAGGCACGTACAAGGGAGCTACACGAACATGTTTCTCACAGATTCCCGCCATAGATGTTACTCATCTAAAGCTACTATTGATGCTTGCATAATAAGAAAATGCTAAATTTTGTTTCTTTCAAAATAAACCAAGAATGAAAAAAATTGAGCACATTTAGCCATACATAGACCCCATTGTTAAAGCGGTGTATGTGTATTATTGCGCTCCCAACTTCTTTCTTCACTACTCAACAAAATGCACGAATCCACTTCACCTGAAAGCAGTGTCGTCGCTTCCAAGGTATGCTTGCGCGCAAAAACAGTGCTCGTACAACAACATGTCTATCCCTTGTTAGTGATAGCATGGCTTACAAATATCTGCAATAGCCCAATTAGTAGAGGCGTCGAGCAGGACATTCGAATCCAGGTCGCAGAATTTTCCATTTTTTCATTTACGTTTGATATTGTCTTACGATTTATACATTTTGTTTTTAGTTTCCCATTAATCCATACAAGCCCTAATGAGACGTCGGAACATGGGGTATTATTGTTTTATATGTATTGCTGGTTATTTTGCTTATTGTTATTTGGATTTGATGTAAATGTACTTAGTAATTTTATATTTTATACATTTTAAATTTTAGGCCTAATTATTATTATTATTATTATTATTATTATTATTATTATTATTATTATTATTATTATTACTATCGACTTATTATTATATTGTATTCTGGTGTATTAAGTAATTCTTTTCTAAAATTTTTTACTTTCTAAGAGTGCAAAAATTTTACCAGCAGTTTGTAGAATTTTTTTTGACACTTTAACTCTTTTGACCTGTTTTTAATATTAAAGAATTCTTTAAGGATAGTTTATGAGAAAACAATTGCTGAATTTTTTTCAAAAAGTAAATTATAAACATGTTAATTTTTAACTTATAATTATGTTTTCATATTTAGAAATATAATAAGTGTGCTTGATTCTCCCATTCTTTAACAAGGGAAGAGGATTCTAAAACGTCCTCACACTCGTCTTTCTACAGTAATCAGGAAACGAAGGAAAACGTAGCAACACTTTGCTTTTCGGTTTTCAACGGTGAAACTTATATACCGGTATGGTTAAAATTCGAATTTTTAGTGGTGTCTGAAAATTCAAATTTTTAGTCGTGCACTTCTATCTATAGCGGACAGTTATCATCGTCACATCGAAAGGAAAAATCCAGCGCCATAAACATAGACCGTCAAACATTATAGACATTGTGAAGATTAATTCCGTTATTTTTTATATTAATATTTTCTAATTTTCAGAAAAAAAAATGCTATTTGACAGGTTCAAAATAGACTTATACCTGAATTTTCAGGAAAATTATTGCAATTGCTATTGGTACTACTGTAGCAAACAATTAGCGCTCCTTAATCAGGTAATAAAGTTTGGTGAATTTCTTCTTTGGTCTTGAAAAGCAGAGGAAGCATTTTCTGGTGCCTGGTCTTGCTTAGTTTGTTATGATCATTTGTTCATAATTTTTGGTATTATCCGGTTTATATTGCTATTAGCACAAATGAATTAAATTTATCCATTTCTTAAGAAATATATTGAACAGCAAAAGTCACATTTTATGCAATTCTCTATTATGAAGGGAAAAACGTCGTTTGTTATGTCTGAAAAAATTTTTATCATTGTTTACTATGCCTAATAAGATATTTTATATATTAATATAAAATTTTATATAAAACCTTAGGGTCTTTCAAGTGTAGAATTCGGTGAATTTATTTCTTAAGAGTTTTTATTTAAAGAATAAATGAAAGAGGTGAGCCTCCGTTGATCTCTTCAAGCTTTGGCTTTGTACACACGCGGAAACCTTATAACGGACGATGTGATGAGCAGTTAACTTTACTCTCAAATTAAACAATTGATGGTGTTGATGTATTAAATGTACTTGGTCTCGGGCCCGTACTCTGTTTATGTTTCATCCGAGGTGTATTTAAAATTCGCAACTGAACCCCTCACCGCCACCATCACCACCCCCCTTTCGCCCCTCTGACGTCGTCGTCGTCGTCGTCTGTTCTCTCTGCTGAATGATTCTTTATGTCCTAATAAACGGATTTCGCAAATTGCCCGTGACACCATCTGGTGTGAGTTTCCTCGATCTTTATACCCAAAACTGTGGAGCAAAAGGGGCAGTTTCGCCTGCCTTCCATCTGTTTACACCTATTTTCCGAAAGTTTGTTATTTTGTCGTGTTTTGTGGCGAGAGAACGGACACGAGCGCTCAGGACGTCGTCCATTTTAAGCGGGAAAGGACGACGACGCTTTTGGTTTTAAGAAAATTCAGTTCGTCCTGAAAGGAAGGGGGTTTGAGGACGTAAAACCGTGGCAGTTGGTGGCGCTTTCTACTGTCGATAAGCCCCCAATTCGAGCTTCCCCTCTTCTTCATCAGCATAATGCGTGCCCATGCGGAACGCGGTGTATGCACGTGCGCGCCGCCATGATGGATGGGCGCCATGCAGGCAAGCGCCTCCAATGCATAGCAAATTGCCGGGGCTATAACTTCCCCCTCGTTGAGACCCTACCACTGCCACCCTCTCGGGAGGAAGGAGAACACACACGCACGGGGAGAAAATGGATGGGGGCTAGAGAGGCAAAAGGGGCGGGAAAAGTGGAACACTATGGAAATTAAGCCTATTCACAAACGATTTAGACAAAGATTACGCACTTCTTCCTCTCGCTATTGTTGCCCTTCCACGGTGTATCAGGGGGGACGATTCCATTCCACTGAAGGGGATTAATTGATGAACTGCACTTGTAATCCACTTGTGGACGTGAACGGCTAATGACGACTCTGTAAACGGTTTATTAGAAATAAATCAGATCAAAATCTGATACTGAAAGGAAAAAAACGGATTGCCCTTCGCGTACTTTCTCCTCTCGCGTCTTTCGAACGACGCAGAACTGTGAACGACGATGGAAATATTTGTAAATATATATTATACGTTTTACAAAAAGAATACACAATAAATTCTAGTACCAGTAAAAGTGTAAGGAAGATAAAATTTAAAATTACATTTGGAATTTCAAATATCTTTAGATCTCAACGTGCAACTGGTGGTCATTATCGACTAGTGAATGCTCGAGCAGAACAGAATGTCTAGAATTGTAAAAGACAACAGAAGGGCTACAGTGCAGCAAATTACGGCAAAAACCACCTATCAACATCTCATGGAGTCCATGGCAAGAACGAAGCCAACGAGAAAGACAGGCCTCGAAGCGGAAAAGTCACCTGACCATCTGGGTTCGAACAACAATCTAACCTTCATTGTTTCCAACAAAGGGAAAACACCGATTGTTAACATCCAAGATGGAGATAATGAAGGTTGGATTGTTGTTCGGACCCAGATGGTCAGGTGACGTTTTCGCTTCGAGGCCTGTCTTTCTCGTTGGCCTCGGCCAAGAAGAACTGACGCAGTAATAAAAGCAAAAGATGGCCCGACGAAGGACTGCGGAGGTGGTCATAATAAATTGGCCACTCAATGTACACTAGCCTATCAAAAGTCATGGGACAACCCTGATTTCCTTGAAAATGAGACATTCCTTTGCAATTTCACTGTTGACATTCTTCCCAGCACTACATAACAGAGAGTATGCTATGATGAGATGATGCTTGCGTGAATGCTGTAAGAATGTCTCAAAGAAAAGAGCTTTCAGACTTCCACAGAGGTACAATTGTTGGATGCCATCTCGCAGGCAAAACTGTTAGACATCAACCCTCCTAAACATCACGAAATCGACCATTCACAACGTCATCCGGGCATGGAAAGAGAAAGACACCACAAGTGTTCCGCCTAGGACTGGAAGACTCAAGATCATGTCGGCCAGAGACCAAAGGGCTCTTCGTAAAATGGTCACTGCAAACCGTCACACATCGCTTGATGGACTGACAAGATCGTTTATAGAGTCGGCGGGAACAACTGTGAACACCCTAACTACTCGCAGGGAACTGCATGCAATGGGTTTTTATGGCAGAGCGGCAGCCCACAAACCTCACATCAGCACCAGCAACGCAGCGAGGAGATTGCAATGGTGCAAAGAGCGACGACATTGAACTCAGGATCAATGGTGAATGGTTGAATGGAGTGAGAGTCCCGCTACACCATCTGGCAATCGGATGGACGGGTTTGGGTATGGCGAACGCCCGGCGAACGTTATCTGCCAAGCTGTGTTGTGCCCACGGTGAAGTTCGGCGGAGGGTCGGTGATGATGTGGGGGTGCTTTTCATGGTATGGTTTGGGTGCAATCGTTTCTGTGGACGGACATCTAAACGCAGAGCGTTATCAAGACATTCTGGACAACGCAGCACTCCCATCTTTCTGGCAGCAGTTTGGCAATGGCCCTTTTCTGTTTCAACACGATAACACACCTTGCCATAAAGCAAGGGCTGTAGGCACATTGTTTGATGAAAAGGGGGTTCGAGAACTTGACTGGCCTGCACAGAGCCCCGATCTGAACTCCATCGAACATCTGTGGGACGTGTTGGAACGTCGATTGCGTGCATGTGCGGAACGCCCGAAATCCGTGACCGAACTGCCCAGACACTTATGGCAGAATGGCGAAACTTTGACATCGAACGTGTCAAAAACTTCTGGACAGTATGCCCCAGAGAGTAGAAGCTGTGTTAGCAGCAAAAGGTAGACCAACAAGATACTAAAATATGTATATTTTTGAGTGTTTCTATTATAGTGATTGTGTCCCATGACTTTTGATAGGGTATTGTATATACCAGGTGTCCATAATTAAATAGTAGGGCCGTATTGCAAAGTTGCCTACAGGCGAAACCAGTCATCAAAAATGTGTGAAATTTGTGGAGGACGTAATGAATGGATGGGAATTTGTTTCAGCGAAAAAAAAAAATAAATAGTTACGAATTTCGCCACTAGCGGGCGTTTTACGTTGATTACCTGTAGTAAAAATGCACATTTATGTGCCGTCACGCAGCAGCGTACAAAAGAATGCTATATGAATGTTCTTAAATTTGTTCCAAAACCTAGTTTTTGGCTAATCGAAAGCTCTGAAAGAAATTTAGTGTTAACAATGGATGGTTGGACAACATTTTAACTCTATGTCCAACCGCACAATATACAGGGTGATTTACATCGAATGTAAAATACTTAAAGGGGGTA
>JAHWFO010096488.1:735950-806593 GCA_023313115.1 Rhysida immarginata | reverse complement strand
TGCTCCTTGTCACAAAGCAAGATTTATGTGCAGGAATGATTTGAGGAGATAGTGGTTGAAGAATTGGGCTGGCCTGCACGGAGCCCCGATGTAAATCATATTTATATAATTGAAGTTCTCTGAGACGACTACGGGCTAGACCACATCGACCAATGTCGGCGACTGAACTCGTCAAAGGCTCTTCGGAAAATGGAAGAAAAATTCCTGATGCGATCTCTCAAAACCTGACAGGGTACATTAATTGCTTTGAATTTCTGTATCAAAATAAGGAGAATTCCATTCATCTTCCAAGCTACCATAACTTTTTGTTCTACGCATTTGTTTTGTATTCCTCCCAAACGAACCCTCAATTTTATTATTGTTCTCATACAGAAAAGAAGTAATCTGAAAATAAAATTTCCAGTGGGACCGAAGTCACTCTCCCCTTGTCTCCTTTGCTCCTCTCATGACTAGTTAAGAACCATGAATAATTACCCACGATGCACCTCGGCGTGACCTTTTCTCCCTGTTCACACCACGAACAAAGGGACGTTTCATCGGGCTCTTTTGTCACCGGGAAAACCCTTCGTGGCGTCGACGATGGATTTATAGGAGCGCGCGCGCGAACTCGGTGAAACGAATCGGCCAGACCGGAAGCCAAAAGGACGAGCACTCGTATTTTTAGCCACAGATGTCTATATAAAAATAAAAAAGAGACCGCGAGGAGTTGCTATTAAAAATAACAAGTAAATATCGCTCTCTCTTTGACTACATCCTCTTCCCATTTCCTAAATAGTTTTCCGTATCCCGAACAATTGTAGAGCATATCTAATGTGAAGTTTTATCACTTTCTTTGAATCAAATTAATGAAATCAAATAAAACATATTCTTAAAATATGAATTGAATGCCTGATAATTCTGAAGGAAAAAAAAAGTGGAATTATCCAGTCTTGCAATCGAAACGAGGACATTTGCTTCAACGTAAACAGAAATTTGGGAAATGTGCCTAGTGGTGTGACTCCTATTATTCTTTTAGGAGAGTCGATTTTAAAAAGTTTTTGTAGGCGTAGCTCAATAGATGTCGTAAGATAAAACATAGCAACATTCTGCAACTGTTTAACGTATTAAAATCGAATATACATGTACGATTAAAATCGAATTTATAGATTGTATCTGAATATTTTTGTGCATTTTATAGTTTCACAACTAGATGGTCATGTAGACACTATCATCAAAACGAATTTATTTGTCTTCAGCGAACACTTAGCGCGAAAAAACGTGGGCATCCACGCATTATAGACAGTCTAAGGAAGAACGTTCATTATTTTTTAATGAAAAAAAAACTCAGGTCAAAACTCAATAGAATTATTGCTATTGCTATTGCACACAAGGAACTATTTCAGCGCTTCTCATTTTCGTAACCATGTTTGATGTATTTAAGTTATATCTTGAGAAACAGAGAGGGCATGTTAATTTACAATATTCAACCAGTTTAAATCAAAATGAATTTGTACTCATGTTTGAGGTATTTGTCTAAAAAATGGTAAAAGCAAATATGACGATCATTTCATGAACACATAAATATGGTAATTGAATGATTGTATTATTATATTATCTTTCAGTGAATTTTCAATCTCAGTTAAGGAATAGTTTCCTAATTCTAAACTATTAAATATTACTAATTAGGAGGGAAAATGATTTTGCCCTTTTAGAGTCATTTCCAAAATAGTTTGCAGATTCAGATACTTTACTAGAATTTTTTCTTTAAGTTAGAGCGAGCTTAACGTTTGTCTTCAGATATTATCGCAACATGAGAACAGGCAACATGTAAAAAAAAAAAAAAAGGAAAACGGGGAAGGAGTTAATATACAGGGTTTCCGAGAAAGAATGACAATATTTTGTGATTTTATAACTTTATATTTGATTTGACTAGGAACTTGGATTTTTTTTATTACAACGAACAGACCGTATCAAATTTATGTTGGCAGTACTGATTACCCATACAGAGCTGCGGTAAGCATTTCGTAATTTGATGTAAACATGGCGTTTGTACAAGTAAAACTCATTGGGCACCTATCTGCGGCACTAATGGACATACACGCGCCTAAATTGGAACGATTAACGGACTATGTGCTCCCCGTAAACCGTCCAGGTTTCATGGAGATAGGTGACGTACGAGCCGAGTTGCGAACAAAAATCCTGTGCGCTCTCTCTTCTATGGTGTCTTATGGTTCGCGGAATTATCACTGTCCAGCGCAAGTTTAGGCACTTTTAATTAGACAATCAAAAAGATAAAAAAAAAGTGTGCATTTCTTGAGAATTTTTTGTTAAAAAATTAACATGCTAATGCCATCCAATAAAAACTTATAAAACGACAGTAAAGTTATTCTTTTTCGAAAACCCTGTATATTAAAGCCATCCTGGCCATAACCGAGTATTTAAGAAGATAATATAAATATATGAAATGAAATGCAAAAAAGCCAATTTTGAGACTTTGACTTTTGTATCTCCGGGGGTGCGGGAAATAAATAAAAGATTGATTAAGTTGTGTGATTTGAATCAGCAAAAAAAAAAGAAAAAACAGTGAAAATTGAATAGTAAGCTAAGCAAAAAAAATCGTCATGTTTAGGTCTGTGTGCGCGTGTGAAATGAGAAACATTGTAAGATAATAACTATGTGACTATTTTTTTTTTTTTTGTTAACACTTGATGCATTGCATCTTAAGACCAATGTTTCAACCAATGTCATTTCGAAACTAACTTTTAAGCAATTTATGAACACGGCACGTAATAACATCGGAATTGCTATGCGTTGTGATTTCGTGGCGAGGTCTCTCCGCAAACAGGATTTCACTTAAGACTAAAATAAAAATTTTTTAACATTCTTCGTTTGACAGGTAATTTCCATTAGCCGTTCTTCTTTTGATGAATTATTAAACAAACGTTTTCTTCTCATTCTTTGCTGTACAGAACAATTGAAGAAGAACAAAACGGATGATTTCAGAGAAATTAAATAAAGCGCGAAACGTATTTCCTAATGAGAGAAAAAATCGTTCTCTCTCCCTTGAAGGCTTCAGCACAAGATGGAGGAAAAGAGAAGGGTAAAAAAGTAAAGAAAACGGTGTTGGGAAAGGAGGGTGTGTGTCTGTGTGTGTGTGTGTGTGTGGTGGTAGTGGTGGTGGTGGCGGTGGTGGGCTGACATTTGGGCGCGCGACGCCTGCCTTGCCGTTCTCTGCTCCTTCTTGACTGCGGCTCGTTTATGTTTCCTAATGTTGATCATAAATCAGGGAAATTTATTTGGCCCTCGGCCGCGAGCACGCGGGGCTGCTCTCGTGAAGTGCGCACGCTCACACACACAGAGAAAACGAGAGACGAGATGTGTATTTTTAGTCCCAACACATCCACACTTAACGATTACAAGTGTACCACAGCGCGCGGGGTAAAAGAAGAAAAAGGGGTCTGACGTCGACGAGATAACGGGTGAGAAGGCTTCAAGAATGTGGGGGTAATATTAACCCCTAAGAGGAAGTGGAAGGAGATAATGTTGCTAAGGGGGGGGGGGAGGACACAAACTAGAAGGAGGCTTAATTCTCACCAATGTTTCGAGTTCTGCGAAGAAGGGAAGGAAGGGAAAAACCCACAAAAAAGCGTCTTTTCCCGCCACTTGAGTGAAATTGTTCCTCGCTTCAGATAAAGTTAGCGTATGGACCCACTGCACCCAAAATCCCAGATACGTTCCATAAAGGATACTTTGATAATTACACGGATTGCTGTTGGGTGAATCTGGTTTTCCAGAGGGTACAAAGATGCAAACATAAATATGTCGGCGTCAAAATTGACACTTAAAGGGAAGCGGAAAAACTCCAAGTGTTCATTTTCCAGTTGCGTTTAATGAGAACCTTATTCATGACTGTAATTTGAACGTTTGGTTTTCACTTAAGTACAAAAAACTTTAAAATGATGGAGCTTTTTGCGTATTAAAAAGTTTAGTCATCATCCCTAAGGTGTCTTGAAAACAAAAACTTACAATATAAAATCTTACAGAATCCCCAATGGCTTCACTTTATGGCAGCAAGTCTTAGTTCCTTGTATACGCGGGGAATTTTTTCTCTTCCACACACAATGCATAACTGCAAGTAATTCAACAAACACTGATATAATAAAAATATTACGGAATATGATGCCAGCGGAATAAATTATGAATGAAATTAAATTATTTTCATTTATAATTCAAACATCTGAGGTTTGGCGTATTATTGAAAAAAAAAAGAAGCAAACTCACAGAACATTCATGAGCTATTCTGTAATGGAATAAAATTTTTCATGACCTCGTCTACTTTAGTGTATTCACCATTTTCATTTATTTTTTCACAGGTATGGAATTGCCAACGTTGACCAATGGAGAGCTTAGCCGATTCTTCTTCTCCTTCAGCCTTTATAATACACGTGGTATCGTTTTGACTGGTTCTGAGTTTTTTACTTTTTCACGAGCGGTGGGGAAGAGTTGGGAGGGCCAAGTATTTTTGTTAATAGATTACTGGATTTTAGGTAGTCTGTGAAGGAATTTATTTTGATTTTTTTTTTATTTCTATTGGTCGAGCTTAGCCGATAATTTATTGGCAGAAAAGCGCACACCGTGCTATTGTTATAGCTTCCGTCATGACGAAACCGGTAAAATTATCAACAATTACGACGACCATCTGTACGACATCTGTTGCATCAAATTATCTATGCAGGTAAAAAGGGTAAATATGAATTTTAATGCTTCGCTAAAATACACAATGGCAATAGAAAAAAATAAATCTTAAGCATTTCCGCAAAAAATATTTAAAATTTTTAAAATTAATTGCATATTTTGGGGAAATAGAGAACATTATACACCATATTTTGGGGAAATATCTATAGTACACCATTATACACATACGTATTTCTATGCAAAATAAATGCAATAAGTGAATGCGCTTTAAACTTACACTCTTGTATATTTTTCACATTAATAATGATAACGTGAATGAAGTGATGATGATACTATCGTGTCGGGTTATAGAAATGGATATTTAATGCAATGTATACCATTGTGCAAATTAATTTATCATTTTCTTGTACAAAACTCACATATCCGTACTTTAGTAATGGATATGACCTCCTGTATTTTTAAGCAGCATTTAAAAATCAGCCCCTGAATGAGCTTCTCCATAGTCGTACAGTCCACAGTACGGAGGCGACTTTTGCATAAATTTTCAATGGGATTTACGTCCGGAAAATTCCCAGGTCAATCAAGTACATGTATTTGATGCTCTGCCATGAATTTCTTCACAATTTTAGATGTGAGACAGGGGGCTAGGTCCTGCTGCTATATCCCAGTACCGTCAGGATACCTCTTTTCCAGCTCTGGAACAATTTTCTTTCGTAGAACTTCAGTATATTATGGCGAGCGGATCATTCCTTCTATTGGCTGCAGACTTTCGACACCATCATCGAAAGCAATAAATGATGTCATGAAAAAACGACTCCGAAAACATGCTTTATTTCAATTAATTTGCCCAAGGGTTTATGACTGATTTCATAACCTGTGTTAATATACATACAGAGTAATGGGTCCTAAGTACGAATAATTGGGCCACAGCTATTGCATCATTGGGGTGTGCCCCTTCTTCTATTAAAGAATCCGCTGCTATACAGGTAATTTTTGAGTCTATAAATAAATTTAAAACGACTTTAACCAAAACATATGCAAATGATAAATAATTTACACGAATAATATTATCGAAGAACATTTGAGGGACTTGTACGTTTCTGAAATCTTTGTATGTGGACATATGAAATATTAATTCAATGTACAAGTTTAGACTGACTACGAATATGCTCCCTGTTTTTCCATTGGGCTTCAGTTTTATTCGAGATTCAAGTCCAGAAAAAACGGCAGGGAATCAATGAGTTCATGAAATGATCACTAGGATCCTCTACTGTCATTTGTTTTTTAACGTTTAGTAATCATTATTCGTAATGGACAAATTGCTCAAGTATCCTTGAAGAATTAGTACAAGGTGATTTTCATTTGACATGTACGAACATGCTCCCTCTGTGTCTCAAAACATAATAATACGTACTTAAATACATAAAAATTGGTTACTTGAATAAGAAGTGCTGATCGAAACTAAATCGACAATTCATTTGGAAACTGATATATAAACCGATTTAGAACAATTGAATCAATGCCAGCTTTTTTTTCTTTAAAATAATGAATTTCATCCTTAGAATTATCTAAAATGCATAACTACCTTCGCTTTTGGCGCCGAGTTGTCGTTGAAGAGAACCAAATTCCTTTCGATGATAGCGTTGAGCTTTTCGCCAAAGAGGAACATGCTGCTAAGCCATAAAAGTGCATGAAAATATTCAGACACTAATTGTAAATTCGAATTTTAATCATACAGGCGTGTAACTTACACCGTGGGAAACAGCAAAGCTCAGTGCTCTTCTCTGTTTTTGTTCATTTTCTGTTACCTTTCAAAATGCACTTGCATGAACTTTTTAATTTTTTCCTCATATTTTAACAGTTTAAAAGAATAAGAAAGTCATCCTCAGAGATCGTGAAGGCATACTTCTAATTGTGGTTACTCTATTTGACAATCGGGAGTTTGTTTGTTTTTTTGTTTTTTGTTTTTTTGTTTTTGTTTTTTTTGATATATTCTAGTATCAAAATTTTATACATTGTGTAATGTTACGCCTGGATTATTTATCTGAAATACTACATATTTCAGCAAAATACGCAATGTTTTATGCATTCACGAAAATCAGTTTTTTAAAAAAATATAAAAAATAAAGCATAACAAAAATTACTATTACCATATACATCGTAGTTCTTAAAGTGCTACTCATTTTCTTCCGTAAATTTCCTTTAAAAAAAAACAACAAAAAAAAATGAATCTCTTCCCCCGTATTAGGTGAAATTGAATGAAATATGACGCAGTCTGGTTTATTCCTAGCACGTAGGGAAAGTAGTTTCTCGCCCAGATTAACTAGCGCGTTCTACCCCCCCCCCCCCCCTCCCTACAACGTAGAAATTTATTGTAAAACACATCAGTTTTTAAGAGGCCCATTCCATTTTTCTTTTCTCTCCTCCTCCTCTCTTTTTTGGCATGATAATAAACCTGGCACGTAATGCGATAAAACGTCGGCAGATGGCTCTTTGCTTTTGGGGAAGTAACAGCAGCGGCTCGCTCTTGTGTAAAGATTTGCAGCAGCCGACGAATAATCATGAATGAAACAAGGCAGAAAAGAGAGAGAGAGAGAGAGAGAGAGAGAGAGAGAGAGAGAGAGAGAGAGAGGAGTCACAGCTCAGCGACGAACTGAGGAGACTGGCATCAGCATCAGCAGCAGCAGGAGAGGCAAACGTCGCCTCGCTTTATCTGCACAGATCTTAATCAGCTCGTGAGGCACAGATTACGCAAGATGGCGGCTCTGCTGGCAGTTGCCTTAGCAACCGGGCGCTTGCCGCAATCAGTGCCTACGCTCCTGGCCCTGTCTCATTTCATTAGGAGCGAAATGGAAGGTTTCTGCCGCCACCGAGCGAACGAAGGGGACTCACTCATCTCGCTCAAGGAAAAGACGGACTCCGCTTGCTCGCAAACCGTTTCAATTCACGAGCGTAATAAATGTTGAAAGTTGACAGGAAATACCTTTTTAATATTCATCAAACCAGAACTGGAGTTCCTTCTCTTTTTTATTTTTTTATTTTTTGCTTTCTTCGTTCTTTATTTCGTCTTCTTCAAACGAGAGGAAAAAATAGTCTACACTCGTAAAAAAATTAATAAAGGCTACGAGTTTAAAGACGAGAGGGAGTTAAGAGGAAAAAGAAAATTCCCAGATAGGAACAAGTGAAAAATAAAAATTAAAAAAAAAAAAAGATAGGAACAAAAAATTTAAAACTTCTGTGTCAAAGGGAAAGAAGTTGAAAGGTACGATTGGATTTCAAACTCCAAATTGAAAAATTCTTAACTATTGCATTTTGGCACAGGTTACATAAAGGAATTGCATATGGCAAATGATATGGCTACATATCATTTGCCGGTATGCGGATTCTTAACACTGCGGAAAACGCCTATTATGGAAATAGCTAAAAATCTAACTGCTGTGGGTTCTATGAAATTTTATGTTTAAGCATATAGAATTTTTTGAAATTTTTACAAAGTACAATTCTCTCTTCAGCGACTGTTGGGTCTGTCGGTGATAGTATTATGCATAAAGTTTGTTTCTAACTTATTATCCAAAACTATACCAGATTCTAGAAATAGGCATATGGATTTTTTTCTTATTTTTTGCAACTTTTATCTCAATTAAAAAACTTTTATTTTTTTCTAGCTTTATTCCCAACCACTTGTACCCGTACCAGTACCGATACGTGAGTAATGAATCACTGGTACTCACAAAAAAGTAATTTGAAAACTAATAGAAATGTCCTCAATCTAAAGAAGACTTCCTTTAATGAAGACTTAAACATTAATAAGGAATTCTCCTTACAATTAATAAGCAATAATTATCATGGTTACTTTACAAAGTTGCTATGTGGCTGATACCAGTACGCGAGATGTTTTAAGTTGGTAATCACTAATCTAAACGATACTAGATTCCTTGGCATGTGTTCTTCAATATCTGTTTAGTCACTGTCGCCACACCATCCTTTATCCTTGCCCTTATAGTTACAATATCAAGATCTGGTTAAATGAATATTTCGTCTTTAGCATACCCCTGAAATGCTGGCTCGGTGGCCGAGAGCGTTAGGGCGCAGGTCTTATCGTTCTCGGAACCGGAGAGTCACGGGTTCGAGTCCCGCTCAGGGCATGGATGTTTGTGTTTGTCCTTGGATTAGGCGCAATATTCCTTCGAGGAATCAGTGTTGAGGTCATCGTTGCTGCTTTATTCAACGATAATCTAACCCAATCTACGAATAATAGAATAATAATATTTCTAAAATACAGTCAACAGGGATAAACTTCGGTGAATGTCAAAAAACATTTTCATAAATAAGTATAAATAAAACTCATAGAAACAGGAGATACAAGGTGGCTGCAAGTTCCAATAAGTGGATCTTGGGTCTCCTGTTTCTTCAACCTTGCCGTGCATTAGCCACACTATGAAGGGAAAACACTAAGAACGGTCTGTACTCAATTTTCATGTAGTTATCTAGCACAGTCTTTAAGACAGGGTATTTCTTTATCTTGGAAAAAATATATGCTCACCTTGTATATCAGTTTTATGTGTTCTGGATATACTGCGGAAACTCCAAACTTCTTCCTCTTCAGTTCCTAACTAGTGCGGGTTGGCTTCGCAATTATACGCTGCTTTGTGGGACCGCAGATTTTGGACTTCTGCTGTGACGCTTTTCCCATGCCAGACGATCGTCACCATCGCCTTCAGTTCTTTCCCTACCTGCTTAATCCATATTTTCTTAGGCGCATTCTGCTGTATTCTACAGTGGACGATAGCAGACAACTTTCTCGGCTGGTATCGTTTTAATGTGGTCGCAAACTGAGATTTCCAAGCTTATTCATCGCATTTGGAACGCCTTAAGTTTGTTCAGGTTCGGTTTGAGCAAAGTCCGGCCATTGAACCATAGAGGAGGAAGGGCAGAATTAGTCCAATCACTTCTCAAATTCTGGTAAGGAATTTCTGCTGGGCATAATAATTTCTTCTCATATACTGAGAGGTTCTAGTAAGGTCTGGACGTAGACGGTGTCACCCTACAGGAACAACAGATTGGAGTATAAACATATCAATTGTAGAAAACAACTTCCTTTGAAATACATTAATAACCCAGCACTTGGAAACGCGGGTGATTGTATAATCGGATTAGCTCAGCAGCAAGAACATATTCAGATCAAACTCAAAAGGAAAAACTCTAAGAATCGGCCTATGTGAAAGTATCTATCTAGCATAGTTTTTAAGAGAGAATTTTTCTTTATCAAGGACAGACTTTATGCTCGCCTGCAGTATTCTAACATTTGAATTTCTTAGCTTCAAACACTGTAATAGATACAGGCAAATTTTTAAAACATATCAGATTTGTAGAATAGAGGCTAATGAGTTCAGCAAGTTCCTTGAGCCTTCCGTATTAAGCGCAACCTATGATCTTGTTTAAAAAAAAAACGATAAAATTTTAATCCAAACTTACTGTACGTAATCAAAAGCAATAAAAATCAGTGTTGCAAGCTCACGCAATACATAAATTTATGGCCACTTGAGCCTAATGGCAGCAACAAAGAGCCGTCGCCATTTTTTATTTCTCTCTTTCTCTTCATCCGAGCGTTTCGTGTTGCAGTCGTCATCGGTCGAGTTAATTTCGAATTAAAAGATCCTCTTCTTCAAATAGGTGATTAACCGTCGTGTTGAGGAAAAAAAAAACGAGATAAGTTGTTCTATTGAAAAAAAAAATCTTTTTTCTGGTTCCTCCCCCGACGTCCTTCTTATTCTCTTCTTCCTTCGGTGGAAACCTTAAGGTTGTTGTTTGGGAATTGGCATCTTGTGCAATTAGGACAGAACTCATTTTCACATGTCGTCAATTGTGGGCGCCCCTCCACCCAAGCCGTTCCTAATGAGAAGGGAAATGTGATCTGCGCCCGGCACTGTGGGTGGCCCCCTTCGCCTCGGAAAAAATAAAATCCCCCCCCCCCCCTCATTTCTCGGGCCTCTAGGTCCTGGCGAAAATTAATCTCTTACGCCAACCCTCCCCATCCTTTGCGTTTTTCTCGAAATTTTTCTCGAATGGTTTTGTTGCGCTTGACGAGCGCTAAGGGTTCGTGTCACGTGCCAGATGTGACCGGAAGGAGGCGCTGCCTGCTAACGAGCAATCCAACAGTTTCAAACTGGCACACCAACACCTTTCGATGATTTTCGACCCACGCAACCGTCACCACTTCTCAAACCATCCAAACGTGGGGGCCACTCTACACCCAAAAGAGGAGACCGTTCTGCTTAGCATTCGACGACTCACCCATTTCATCCTTCTTCCGGTGACGAAGTTTTAACAGCCAACCATTAAATAAAATTTTAAAAATATCGTGCTTCTTATAAGGAATTTCTTGTAAGAACATGCATGCGGTGCCCAGGAAGACATAGTAATATATCTCTTTTTCTAATATATGAAAAATTAGTTTATATATTACACCATAAACCTTATTTACTCTTCCGCTGTGCCCAGAAAGAAGTTTACGTAAACACTACAGCTTCATGCAATATAGAAATGCTTAGCTAATATCTAGAATCTCGTAAGAGCAATGATCATTAACAACTGCTTCGCGTAGAGAGTCATTTATAAGTATAAATCGTCTAACTATTCAGGTACAAATGACCATGTGTTTCATAATACCAAACAGTCTAACTTCGTTTAATGATTTTGTCTTTTCGTTTAGCGAGAATCATCCATTTGACTATATGTTTGATCTTCGTCACTTTCGTTGTTGTTCCGTTTACATTCATTTTTCTTGTTATTATTTGTTTTATATACAAGTCATATATTTAATACATGACTATTATTATACATGACAGATTTCTAATACATGATAGAATCTTAACATAAAAGCGCGTGAATCTTTAAACGAATTAGTCACTTTTTCCCAGAATGAATTAGTGACATTAGAAGTCAACGAATACAGATAACGGTTTTGTGAATATTAAATTATATAAAATGAAGGGACAACATTGACATTGCTGATCATGAGATCTCGTTTAGTATTTATAAGTAGATTCTAATACAATGATATTAGCCCGGCCTTGTTTTGGTTTGGTTTTGTTTTGTTTTGGTATTAACGTCCTTTTCAACTGCCATGGTCATTTCAGGACGGCGTTATAGGGGCCGCAAATTTCGCCTCGCAAGGGTTCTTTAACGTGCAGCCGGCAAACGAATAAAACGCGACCAACGGATTTACTTCCCTTCCGAAGGAAGTGCGTGATCACTGAAAAAATCCTCGTCGTCCTCGGCTGGGGTCGAACCCGCGTCCTCGGGCTGGCCTTGTATTGCTCAAGATTAACATCATGAATAGAATAACGTCAAGACGAGAAAATAAAAAAATAAAGTTTATAAAGCATTTAATTGTTATGAACCAATATAAAAGCAAAATTAATTTATGACACAGAATAGTAATAAGATGGTAAATACAAGGTGTCCTCAAAAGAGTGTCCCTAATTTAATTTGCTATTTTTCTTTATTATACAAGGTAATGAAAAAGGGAAACATTTTAAAACTCATAAATATTATAAATGTTCGATGCGCCAGTTTATCTACTGTTTTGATTTGAAATTTTAACTTGGACAAGTTTTCTGGCAACTGTGGACTAAACTAAACTAAAATAAAATAAAATAAATAAATAAATAAATAAATAAATAAATAAATAAATAAATAAAATCTTTTATTTATCCCATAGGAAAATTTCACATGGAGACTGCGGAAGTCAATGTTGGGGAGCCATGTCCTTCAACGATCTAATCAAAGTTAGGAGTAGGTTTCGTTCAGAAATTGGCGAACCTCATAGTGCTAATGGCATTCATTTGAAACTACAGAATATAGAAATAGTGTCACTCTGCGCTCAATTATCTCAAAAATATAGCAAACTGTAACATGGATATTCTTTTGTGGACACCTTGCATATTATAAAAAAATAATAAACTTTTATTGTTTTATGTTTTGACTTTTATACATAATTATAATAAAATTATAATCAAAGCCAGTTAGTAAAGAAAGTGAAGGTGAAGCTTAAATTCGATCCAGCCTAGCTATAGAAACTTTGCAAAGACGGTTTTGTTCTTAGAGCAGGGGTCGGCATCACTCTGGAATCGGTAAAGGGCCAAATAGTGAAAACTCTGCGGTACTACTTTTGATACTCAAGGATGCTTAAGTAGCTAGGCCTACTTAAATAACAAGCAAAAAACAAGTTTTCACAAGGCTCGTGGGCCGTAAAAAAAAAAAGAAGCGGTGGACCGGATCCTGTCTTAGAGGAATGAATATTAAAACGAATAAAACGCCGATATACTAAGATGTGCACTAAATGAGGCTGCATTTCATCTTCATAATTCTTTATGGAAGTTATTTAAATTTATGTAAATATAATTATTTGATAGACCAGCTAAATAGACTTGTTTATTTGATGAACAGATTCCGTAAAATCCTCTCTGAAAAAGAAGTAAACATTGTAACAGTTTTGAAACTGAAAAATAATACCAAAAATCAATTATAGAGCTCTTAAATAGCTAGCCGCAAGAATAGACTCAAATTGACATGTAGTACTAGGGTGGTTCAATAACTTATATAAACATATTTTATTTCTCAAAACATGTTTATTATATTGAAATTTTAATTTTTTGGCAACAAAAAATTTCTTTTTAGACAACTGGCCGAGAAAAAATATTTTGCTTTGCCTTATTGAAGCCCCTTCGTGGAGTTATAGGGTTGCGTTTTGCTTTAAATAAATTCGACTCTATTATAAAGACGTGTAGTTTCTTTCAACTCCAACTTCGGTAACGATAATTACTATTGCCAACATGAAAGAACTGTATAGAGCCCTGATAAGTAAAACATACCTAGTACATTGTACAGCTATACCTTTACATCTTCCATAGACTTATACATCAACTAGGCTTTACCTTTTTATTCCACTGAGAATTATTATGACAAGTATAAGATCTTTCTCTATACTTGGTTCAGCACCTTGAATATCGTATAAGAAAGAAGATTACAAATGTGTACAACATAACCGCCACGTCAGTTATTGACAAATCAATTAAATTTGACAAAGCAACTTTAACGATTTGACAAATATACTCTGTCCAACAAAAAAAAAACAAAAAAAAACCGTGCGCGTCCAGTTAAATAACAATTTTATTTCTTTATTTCTTTTGAGTTTATTAGTAATACAGTCTTACAGTCCTATAAATAGTTACAGTCTTTAAATTGTTACAGTCTCATTTTTAATATTTTAAAAAAATTTTAAGTGCCCCCAACATTTATAAATTGTCAATTTGTGTGTCATGTTCCTATTTTCTGAGAAATTTACGCTGGATTGTTTGAAATTATGACTCGTTCCTCCTTCTCCCACTATAATAAAACACTTAACATTGGGTTGTCCGCATACATGATGTCTTCATCTTTATAATGATTGGGATTCTGAGAAATAATCAGACAAAACTCTAATCCAAAGTCTCTTACACGGTTATAAGTGGTTGATGTCATTAAGGCGTCGATGGCGTTTGAATTTTCATTCTCAGTGACCATGCAAAGTTGTCACCTTGACACTTCAGATCATTAGTAGGGAGTCTTGTGAAAAAGCACCCACCCTTTAAATAAATAATAAGACGAAACGTATACACCTTTGTATAGTGTAAAATAGAAACAACGAAGCAAAAGCATGCTAAAATAGGCAATACATTCTTGCTTGTATATTGAAAATAAAGAGCCTCATCTTCAGATTACTCTAATTGCCTTAAAAAGGTGTTTGTCTTTTGTTTACAGCGAATTTATCTGGTGTTCTTAATGATATAATGCATGCGGTTCATCGCTCTTCTTCACCTCAACAAAAAAGAAATCCCCAGAGATCCATCATTAACATTAGGCGATTTCCACTGAAGTCATATTCATACAGCGAAAGCTTCGTAAACATTCTGGTAAAAGTAATTTTCCTATACGCTTTTATCTCACGCCTTTACGTCTGCCTCTTCAGCTTCTCATAATTTCATTCAGTACCATTACTTGAACTTCTCCCCCCCCCCCTTCCTTCAAAAGGAAGTCTCCCTATTACCTGTTCTTTTGGAATTTTCAGGTTGATGACCTTGAGAGGTTTCTAAAATGTTCGCCTCAGACGAGGAATTGTTAAAGGCAAACGGCTTTTAAATGTCGGTAGACGTCAGCAGTGGTTTAGACCCACCAGAGTTTTTTACTCACTGGAGTATTAAAGCATGAAATAATAATAATCACCAGATAACAATGTAAATTGTATAATGAAATAAGACTTGGTTTGAAGTGGAGTTTGAATTTGATATCAAGAGCATCATGTCTTAGGTCTGCTTAGTGAACTGGAGCCTCGGCTCTTCATTTATCGAAGTCGTCCAGTCGTGGATTCAAGTTTCAATATCTTCTGGAAAGTTTGAGGAACTTCCCAGTTACATTCTACAGTTAGTAACACATATCACTAAATTCAAGAGAGGATCACGATGACCTTCTTAGCAATATACGATTTCATGTTGCTACAGACCAGTTTTGTAGAAATCTGCAACAATGTTAGAGTATCTTCAAGATTTAGCATTTTACGGAATGACGTCAAAGAAGGATTTGATTAATATCGCCCATACTCTGCGTAAGGCTGAAAGCACCGCTGTCATGTCAACAATGGATAAAGAAGATTAATTGAATTTGGGTCCTGTTTCCTGTCCTCTTCCTTCCATTGTGTCTCTTCCCTCTTAACGTTGTCGTCATTCTCACAACAGATCCATTAAACGCCTGCCTCTCTCTCTCTCTCCCTCTCTCTCTCTCTCTCTCTCTCTCTCTCTCTCTCTCGCCTTTTTTCAACTCTCTTCTTCTTTTCCCTCTCTTGCCTACTCGACATTAATTACAAAAGCGCTAAGCAAGACGGGGCCGCTTCACGTGGAGCGGTGGTGGTGTTTTCCTCTCTTTTTCTGCCCATGCGCTAATTTACAATGTACACACAAGGCGCCTTAATAACAGAGTGACGGTGAGCGGGCTCTTAATGGCTCCGTGAAGCGGTTGTCGCACTGCGCTGCTGCTCACGAGACGTTTCCTAGGGAACGTTGGAGGCCATTGTTGACGCATGCGTGCACCGCTAATGATCGTCATTTACCGTTTCCTGTCGCAAATTTAATTTTCCTCGCATTGCGCGGGCCGTGATTAGCGTCGAACCGGTGAAGAGCATCACCTGCCAAGGAGAAAGAACCCTCCTCCCTCCGACGACAACAGGCGTAACACTCCCTACCCCCTACCCCGCACACCTTCTTCTACACCCACACCGAAGAACAAACTCCTTCCTTTACGAATTGTTACACAGTGCGCATGCCCCGTGGGTTCAAAGGGGACAGCTGCTGCTTGCGCTCCTGCTGCTAAGTGTTACATGCAAAATACAAACTGGAGGAATTCAATTAAGTGGCAGAAGAACTTTGGAGGATAATTTACTTTTCTTGCAAGTGGCGAGAAGAAGTTTTTTTTCCTACACTTGGGCTCCTTGATTAAGAATTGCTCCACTGCGTTCTCAGGAAAAAAAAAACTACTTGATAACAACATTTTAAGACTCGCTTTTAAAAGAGCCTTCTGGGAAAAGTAAATTTATTATTAAAATATTCTAACAATTGCTCTGAATAACTGTTCCAAGAAGAAGATGAAATTTCCAAGAGGAGGGACAGAAAAATACCAAGTGTCTCTGGTTATTCGAGTTACTGTCAAATTCAAATAAACCAGACTGCTAAAATTCAAATAAATCACACTATTAATTTTCAATACGCTATTATAAAATTCTAGGCTTTTCCCAATTCATTAATCAATTCCGAATAATCAAGTCCTCCCCTGGTGACTCGACAAACGCCAATCCTCTAATATAGCCAGAATTACATTCAATCCATCGCCACGGTAACAGTCACAAACAAATGTAATAGAGGATGTCAGATCAGGTGATCGAGGTTGATATAGTTACGGCCTTCTGGTAGTTTCTAAAAGGCCGTGCCATAGTCCTGATCATTAAACACTGATAAACAAAACTGTGTATTGTTGATTTATTCGGCACATCTCAGGTTCCAAACTATTTACGAAACATCTCAGGAAGTTATCAAATTATATTAGACTTCAAAGGCTTAAGTAGTTGGGCACCTGATGAGGATGAAGGATGATCAAGCCCCTATCAGAATTTACAGAGCTAACCAATATTCCACCAAACTAGAGGAAGAGTTAGGAAGAGGGGGAAAGATAGCGTGAAGGAGGACTTGAAGAGTATGAAGATAAGATTCTGTGAAGACAGGACGCATTGAAATGATATGTTGATTCAGACCAGGGATTACCTAAGTCTGTAGTGTCTAAGGAAGAGAAGTCTTCAGATGACACTCCACAAAGAACACCTTTTGTTTTACTCTAACCTCATGTCGAATTGTGCTACATAACTGTGCCCTCAATAACAATCTCATTTATCATGCAGATTAAATCTTTAAGTTTTAAGTTTCTACAGCGCGTAGAAAAATGATGTCTTTATATTTATGGGAGATATAACGAAAAATGTGGGTTAAGGACTTTAGATTCACCGACATGTATTCACTGACATGTATTCTGTATGCTTTTTACTGACTTGTAAGAAAGGGGTAATTGGAGTAAAATCGATAAAATGTAGCTATGACTGATTAATAAAAGTAAAAACTTGATTCTGTAATTTAATTAAATAAAAAATAAAGTGAAAGATTAGAATCTTCAGTAAGCAACAGAAAGTTTACAACTCTTGCTTAAATTGGATATTTAAATGTACATATACGGGGTGTCTCTAAATGGAAGGACAATAAGTATCTTGCGCGATTCTGAACATTGATTCTGCTAGTATCTGAAACGTTTCACAGGTTAATGCTGCCTATATGGCAGTCAAAAGTTGCACAGTAGTAGTCGGATGTAGCTCTGTTTTTCAGATCGGACGTTCCAATTCGTCCAAAAGATAATTGATAGGCTTAGGATCGGCTAACTGTGACGGCTAATCGACTACTGCAAGGTCTGCCGTGTGTTCTTCGAACCCTTCACTGACTATTCGGCCCTTATGACACGGAACATTATCCTACTGAAACATCCCATCATCTTGCGGAACACAGTAACTATGTAAGGATGCATCTAGTTGATCAACAATGATTAAAGATCCCAGGCAAAAGCAAGAAAAGATTCCGGAAACTATCACTTTGACTCGACCGTTCTGCACAGTTGATACGCTCTTCCTCCCGGAGCAGTTGGAGACAGACCCCATCAAACAAGAATCATGCTGCAGTCTTAATAGTCAGACGCCCAACAAAGGCGTCTGCTCGACGGTCTGTAAGGGCTCGACGGTTTGTGCGTTCTGAAATATCCCCTGTAGAATGGTGAATGGTGACGCATCGGTTGTCTAGATATCTTTCGCTCATCTTAATTAATGCCCGTGGACGTTCATATTTGTGCCTTTAAGTTATCTTTTATTTTCCTTGATCATGCAATTCGCTGAACACCCTTGAAATGATGATCTGTGAAATGTGACCGTTTATTTTAAGATTTGCAAGTATTCTTCTGGTGTTTTTATCATACCAGGTTCAAAGTCTGTCAGATCTTTTGCCTTGCCTCTGATATGGTTGGATTTGAGAAGAGGATACACTAAGGTTACTATTGTTTCCCTTACATATACTTCTCATTTTATCTCTCAGGAACGAGTAGCTTATTTATAATATTTACTTGCTCTAAATTATATCTACTCACAAAGTGCGTATAAATTAATAAGTCGCATAAACCATACTCTGAATCAGTGGCAATCAAAGTTTTAGCATCGCAAGCCAATTTTAGAGTGACAATCTATCGGACTCGCATAACATTATTAGACATTGTTATGTAACTCAATTATATCCTTTTCTAATAATATTTTTTCATTTTTGTTATTTCTTATATATTTTAATTCTTAAGTTGTCAACTATTAAAACTTTCGCAACCCACAGTTGGAGACGCAATGTTTCAGAACTGTGTCTCTAAACTGAGCGCTCCGCTAACATACACGCACAGGTTGGATAATTCTACTGAAAATTCAGGTATTAAACGATATTGAATCTGTGAAGTGATTTTTTTTTCCAATAATGAAAATTTTTTAAGATGATTTTGAAGAGAAAACAGCTGCTTCCGATGAGAGTATCTAGCACCACGCCGTAGAGCAAAATGTTAGCAGCTGTAAACTATTAGAAATATAAGGGACAGTAAAAATATTCCCGGAATTGTGATATAGCAGCATAATGGTAGAACATATGATAACGTATATCTAATCACCTTTTCAATATAGGGTCTTAACGCGCATACAAACTTGTTCTATTGATTCTTCCGTTGTTGAAAGTACCGGCGGAAAATTTCTTGTGGAATCTTCCAAAGTTAGGTCGTCTCATTCGACTTGGTGTCCGCTGTGATTGAGAAACGTGTCGTCCATTGAAGCCCATTTTTAGAGTACGGAAAAATCACTCGGGAGTGAAATCTGGAGAATAAGATGTTTGAGTGTTGACAGGATTTTTTCTCATTACAATTGGCTCGGTTTGTGCGAAGATGCAGGGGGTGGTTGCTGGGAACTATCTGTCCAGATGGTACAAACTCAAGTTACAATGTTGCGATTGGCCAATATTCACATCTAGCCGGAAAGGAACAGAACGATACTGAACGCCGAAATTGCAACTGTGAACAGATATGCTAAGCTTCCCATCACAATATTGCGCGCACTCTCTTATCTTTCATTCTCCGTCAGAAGGGGAATTGACTCCCCGCGCATTTACACATAGAAATTGCTAACAAATTCAAATTTTAATCGTACGGACATATGCAGTAACTTGCAACGTTGGAAAGAGGAAACTCCAAATGTTGCAGAATTGATTTACTTTGCTCTATGTGATGAAAATGCAATTCGGAGAGGCTTTTACAGTCGGGTTCCAGGCACAGTTCCGAAATTCCTAGACATGATTTTCATAAAAGGCCATCTGTCACATTTTTAATCGGGTAATTATATTCAGACTTGGTTTACCAAAAATCTTTAGCATATTCCTTTTCCACTCTTTATTCATTTATCGAGTGAATGGTCCAGGCTTTTCCATAGCCTTAACTCGATCCCAGCTATCGACACGGCAGCGATAGTGTTGGTTTATGCGCTGTCATAGAACGCCCGCGCATTTACCTGTCGGCCAACTCGACCTATCAACCAATCGATCGGCTGATAAATCGTGAAAACGTCGATCAATCGACCTGTCGGCGAACCATACCTAATGACCAATCTATCGGCAGATGAATTGTTTGCGAGATGCGCAAACTCAATAATCTACATTATCTATCTATATTGGTAGAGGTTTCGTGATTTTTCAATTGCAATTTCATTTTTCGGCTACTAAGGAATCTAATCGCCGGTTTTTAAGTTAGAAATGCTCAAAGTTCGATTTGAAGAATCACGCTATTTTAATTTGCAGTACATTTTTAAAAATTCATTATTATTTTTCTTTTGCTTATCTCTGTTTCACTTTCCAAGAAAAAAATAATGTTTAATTTGGCTGAAATTTTGCTAAAGCAGATTTACTAACAGTCACTTGTCGCCTACTTAATAGTTTTCTCCTGTTTAATTTTCTTAAATAAATTAATGAAAATTTATATATTTAGTTAAAGCTGTAATTGCTGTTGAAATTATATATTCTTTACATTAAAACAATGATGCACTCACCATTTATAAGAATAAGTGGAAGAAACGGAATAGTATTTTTAATATCATGTATATTCAATAATCCTTGTAAATTCAGCCGGATTATTGCTTAAAAATTTATTAATATATTAATGGTGATAGGCTAGGATACCTAATGCAGTTTTTAAAACGCTATTTTTACATCGGATACAAAAAGATATTAAATTTTTATAGAAGTTATGGAGTCCTTATCTTTTCTGTCCTTTAAACACAAGATTACTGTTGAACAAATCATATAACAATTTGCATAAAACCAAATTATACGAGTTTTGGTTTTGACTTTGAGAGTATGTTATATGTCGAATGGCGAAATCTGCATCTAAATTCTCTGTATTCGCTTAAGAGTTATCGAACTTTTTAAATAAAAAACTCGGAAAAAATCCTATTAAATCGCGCTTATGTTTTAACTTAATGCGCTTGAATTCTTCCTATTGCTTCCATCTATGGCAACCGCAAAAGACCGAAATAAAAGAGATGAAATCATCCTTGTAAGGATTATGGATAAAGCAATTACACTACTTGCTGACCAAAGCGAAGGAAATTTTTTATTAAAGTTTTTTTTTTTTTGAAAAAGAAGTGCGAAATAAGTTGATTTTCCTGAGCATAGAATTTCTAAAATGGAGTTTCATAGAAATCAGTTAGCTCAGATAGAATCTCTATTGAATAGTGAAAACAGAATTAGAAAAAGTTAAACGTTCTCAAGAAATCCTTGGACATAATGATACATAAACAGGGTGAAATGAATGTACCATTAAAGCTCTATTTGATTCCGGGAAGTAATTAAAGCCGGTCTCGACTTAAAGCCGGGTATTTTATCTAAAATGTTTAATTAAAATGCGGTCTCGAATAAAGGCCCGATCTATTGGCAAAATTGTCCCCGGTCTCCGATTGGCAGCTGATTTTATACAAACACTTTCCCTATTAGTTCTTGTATTCATGTCTTCCATTAACACAAGTACGTAATTCGGAAATTAAATGAATTTGGGAAAGGAGCAGGATATGAACCCGGGACATTTAGCATCGTAATCTATCGACTTACCCACGTTGGCTATTTGAATGTCACACTGTCCGAATTTGTAATATAGCCTACATAACTAACTTTAAATAATTATATCTCGTAATGTCACAATGTCCATTAGCATGAGTTACTTGCCATATAATAGTGGGAGGGGTGCGTAGTACTTAAATTTCAGTTTAATCCGTGCTTAACAGACCTGCCCCCCCCCCCCCCTCTAAGTTGCATGTCAAAATTTAGTGGTATTTTTTGGTTATTGCTCTCAACACCGGGTCTTGAATAGAAGCCCATCTCGATTAATGGACGATTTTACAAATAAAAGCCCGGTCTTCAAATCGAGCTTTTTAAACATACAATAGCGAGTTCCTGAAGCTTCTTGAGAAACAGCTAGAAAATTTAATATTAGATTGAGGTCCATTTGAGCGCATTTAAAATAATAATAATAATAATATAGCAGAACGTTAAATAATAAATTAAAAAGAGTTCGAAGATGGAAATATATCCGTTTTTAATATAAATTTATTCCATAAGATCTCACTCTTTCATCATGAATGCTCTAAATTAGCGATTTGTATGACTCGTATGATGTCATTTCAATAGCAATTCATAAATCTTCAGGACTTCTAATTTACTTTAATTCCCAGAAAAAAGATGATGCATGCCAGATGTCTAAGCAATAAAAATTACCAAAAAGTATGCCAGGTAAATTTTTTGAAGAAATTTAATCGCCAGTAATTACTCTTTCTCTTCCCCCCTTCAGTTGCTGGCAAGTGTTTGTAAAAATCAATTTTGTTTCCGTATTGGAACAGACGTTGTTGGGTAACACTCTTATAGAATATCCAGAGTTTCTTTTCGTCCCCACAGCTGTTTATGGCCCCTTTTTTTTTTCTTTTAGTCAATAAAAATTATTTTGGCTCGAAGCGTTTTTTTTTCTTTCTCTCCTTGTACGAAAATTTTGTTTGATTTATTTTATGTCGCTGAGACCTCCTTGCTAGTTGAGAGGGACCGCACGCAAGTGAGTCGCTCAGTCGTCGTCGCCGCTCTTGTCACCGTTCATTGGCAGCTCGTAATCTCCGGATCAAAGGAGAATGAGATAAGGGTCCGATCCAGAAACCGATTTTCTCGAAATCAAAAATAAAATAGAAACCTAATTAGGTTGATGACGCAAGGAGCAGACAGACAGACGGTAGTGCGGTACCGAGAGGAACAGCAGCAGCCCTTCGTTATCCGATTGTTTTCAATTGAAGTCGATCTCATTAAATCAGAGAGAGAGAGACGTCGGGGCGTAAACTGTTTTTACTTAACCTTAATTCTTGGGGATTCAAGTTTCACTGGATTTATGACGCTCGTGAAGGGCCTTGCCACTCTTTTTCCTCTTTTATGATTCAATTCGCTTCTTAGTTCCAACCGCCTGGCTTCCTTCCAGTTAAAAAAACCCTCCCCCCTCCTTATAACCCCCCTCCCTCTTCTTCCTCCATCTAACCAACACCTCACCTTCACTTTCACTCTCTCTTCTTATCTATCTATCTCTCTATCTATCTGTCTTTAGCTATCTTTAGTTCTTCTGCCACACAGGCCACCAGCAAAGCTATTAACATAGGCATTTCTCCTATTTCTTCACAGTGTAAATGGGTTAGGAGAGAATTAAATACCTTCAAGGTAAAAGTATATATGATACATATATTAAAAATATATTTTTGACTTAAACGATTTATTAAACCCTCCATTTCTAGCATGGTATATCGATAAATCCTCGTCTGCATGATAATTTTTTGAGAAATTAACAATAAATTTAAGTGTTTTTTTCTACATTACTTAATTAAGTAAATGTTCATTATTTAAATTTACATTAGATATATATACTTCTGTTTAGTCTTGTGGTTTCTTACTCTAATACTGTCAGATTTTTTTTTTTAATTTGTTAGCAAATAATATAAAATATGAAGTGCTGAGAATTACATTTACATTGCTGATTTTCTAATTACTGCGTGACATCTAGTAACATGAGCGCATAAAATTATAAATTTACTATATTTTTCTGTTCATTATACCATTATCATCTCGAAGTTGTTATAAATTACTTAGATCTTTTAATGAGGTTTTCATATAACTGAAAGTGAATTTTGATAAACTTCTTATATTGCATGATAAAATTTAATTTATTATTTATGAACCTTGCCTGATTTCATTATTGAAAGACTTACAGAGCATATGTGAAATACAATGTAAATGTGATACGTTTACTTTACTATATGTAGCAACACGTATATGGAACGTAAATTCCTTTCCAACGAAATGCGTGTGGGGCGATGATGAATATGTAACTTAGAACTCCGTAAACAATCTTTTCTAAATTTTAATGATATTTATAGATACAAGGTGTGAATTTACAGCACACTGTCATCATTCAAGGCAGTCTAAGACAGAACTAAATAAATTTAAGAAATTCGAACTCCCCAGGCTGGACATATTATCTGAATGCTACCAAATTTGGTTTCTCACTCTAAATGATTAAGTTCCTTTTTTAATGGATTTTATTTTTTGATCTAAATAAAAGACAACTTCTTTTCACTTTTCTTGGGCAGGACTTTTCCACTTTTGAAGCGGTTCCTTTGGAGTGAAGTCAACGCCGAGCGCAATCATGCGGAATTAAGGAACACGGCAATGACTCGTTATGTGTCAATATTCCAGAAGCTGGAAACGATAAATCACTTTGATTCATTTCTTGGGAACCTCCTAGAAAGCATTTTACTTCAAAATTTGATGAATTCATTTCTTATTTTGTTATGTCTGTAACGTTAAGTTTAGCCAAAAAGCCTTTGGCCGCATTGCCGCCGCCGTTGGGTTTGGTGCTACTTCACAGTGTTTTCCCGGCAGCCAATTTTCTACAGGCTCGTAAATGTGCTATTCATTTTATATTATTACTCCTGTGATTGTGTGGCCTGATTTGGTTTTAATAACCGTTGAAAGCGAGTGAAAAGCGGGGAGGAAACGTGTCTGATAATGAATCATATTTTGTATAAGGAAGAGTAATTTTTGCTTACATTACGACAATCGTGAAAGAAAACTACATGTACTACACTGGCTGTTTCGTAGAAAAAAATTACCAAAATAATTCTAATGCGGTAATGCTTTCGACAATTAAAGCACGAACCTCAATAGGAAGACGAGAAAACAATGTTTTTCCATATGCAAATGTTCCCTCGTCACCGACAACAATACCGATTTCTACTACATTCCAGCAGCAATTGTCAATAATTCTAAAGGTAAATTTGAAAATTTGCGTTGACAAGGGAATGCCGCTTTTATTCTTTTACTATTACTTCGCTTTTTGCTCATGCCCTGCAGTGTTGTTGAAATTGGTGACGCGCGCAGTGCTCATTAGCCAGGCACAGAAATGATAGGACAAGTTTACCAAATCACCGCCAGAGTTGGCGGCCACCGTTTTTAACGTACTTGAGCAATATCTGTTTTCTCAGTTTTCTCAGTTACCATTCAGAAAGGAATAAAATTTTATTTTTATTTAAAAATGTTATACAGCAATTATTTCCTTCCCAGTTTTCTCATACTAACCTTGAATTTTGCATCAACAATGAATTACGCAGCACCAATAATTTTACTGAAAAATTAACTGTAAACTGTTATTCCAGTCTACCAATAACGATGTTATTCCATTAAAAATAATTATAATTCCATAGATCAATACTATTGACAGTTTCCTTTAGAATTGTCTAATCGTTGGTTATGTTCATAAAGAGATCCAAGAATTGAGTTGATGCCATTTACATCGGTTATCCACAATTTATTTTGACAATTGTATTCCGTGAAGAATACTGTTAGGTAATGATAAAGGCATGTTTAAAAATTCAGTCCAAAGTCAACAAAAAATATAGGCCCCGGCATCCAGAAAGTGTGTAGTTGCCGCATGGCATAGTGATATTGACAATGAAATTTTCAATTTTATAGCGCTTTTTTCCGATGTCGCGGGTACGAATCCCGTTGTGGACATTTTACTTTATAAATAGTTTTTTTTCTGCTATGGGGGCCAACGAATAAGTAGAAACAATAGATATGTGGAATTGTCTCGGAATGCATAAATATATAAAGCCACAAAATGATCTAAATGTTGACGCGTCCAAAAACTGAACCAAGTACGAGGGAGATATCAGAAAGTAACGCCATTTATTTTTTCAAAGAAAATTACAAACCATACAGGTACACAACTAACTGCAGCTGCAACTACACGCCTTTATCTACTTTTTCACAAGGCACATTGACGAACTATCCCAACATGCACCAGATTCAGAATACCTCGCTCATAGAACTCTGTCGGCTGTGAATACAGCAAATGGCGCACGGAAGATTTGAGTTCATCGTCTGTCTCAAACCTCTGACCACCCAGAAATCTCTTCATGGGACAAAACAGGTGGTAGTTCAAGGACACTAAGTCCGGACTGTTGGCTGGATGGTCCGGAACCTCCCAACCGAAACGGACCAGCTTTGTTTTGACAACGTTGGTCATATGCGGGCGGGCGTTGTCATGAAGAAGTCGAACATTGTTTCCTCTTTCTGGTCGCTTATCCTGAATAGCATGGCACAATAAGTAGCGGCATTGACGGTTGACCCAACTCTGCGAGTAGGATGTCTTGCATATCCCAAAATAACTGTAAGCATAATCTTCCGAGCTGAAGGAGAAACTTTGATATTTTTTTTTTTTTTTGCGAACCAGAGAATGTAGATGTTTCCACACCATACTTTCAGTTTTAGGCTCAGGTGAAAAGTGCAAGACCCAGGATTCATCTCCTGTGACAATGCCATTCAGAAACGCATATTCCTCCTGGTTGTACCGCTGCAGATGTTGCAGACTGCACGCCATTCTGTTGCCGGTCTGTTCTGATGCCAGACTTTTTGGAATCCAACGCGAACAGATTTTGCGGTATACAAGCTTCTCATGCACCATATACCATGCAGATCCATAGGATATGTGAAATGTTTCAAGGAAATGCGACGGTTTCTTCTGATTGGGTTGTTAAATGTCCTCGATAATGGTTGGTGTTGCCGCTGACGCAGTCCACCCAGAATGCTGTTTAGCGGAAAGGCTAACTGTTCCTTCCCGAAACATTTACACCATTTGCACATTGGAATAATTCAGATAGTCGGCACTGTAAGCTTCTACCATTTCCCCATGAATTTCAGCGGGTTTCTTACTTTTTTGCGAAAAGAAACCTTATAACAGCTCACTGTTCTTCAATTGTATACAATGTGATAGCGGGAGCCATTTGTAAAACGACTTGGTAGCACTTAGTGCGCGTGCGTAGGAACAATTCTTGTTATGCAGTCTCTGTGCATGTACTCAGCCTTCTTTTTGGTTATGTTAACTTTTACACAGCGACTACATTTCCTCTGTTAAAAAATAAATTACGTTACTTTCTGATATCCCCTCGTATTTTTCTAATGTCACGCAAGAGCGCTGGGTCTGTATTTTAAGCTGACTATGCATATTATTTGCCAATGCCTTATCCGTGGTGACAAACGTAGTCTTTGAAAATAAAAATATTGGTCTGCTGATAATGTTGAAATAATTCTTCGCGGACGTCAAATGATTCCGAAAAAATCATTCGAATACATCTTTTATAATTTAATTTCATCGGTACAGATGCATGCATGTAATCTCTTAATTCTTAGGTATGAAGTAGTCCACAGATATAAACGTATCCGTATAAGCCAGGCGGATATTCTAAATTCCTTGTCGTAAAATTTGCTGAGCAGGGGGAATTTCCATCTTAGAATTAAGATATTTTCCATCTAGTAGGTATTTCCCATCTTAAAATTAAGATTATTGCGCTCAATATTATTACGGTAGATAATTTTTTTTTACTCTTCTCTCTTGTCTAGAATACTTTAACTTGGAATGAAATAAATGATTTTTTGGACAGGAAAGGAAAAAATCTTATTGGAAAGTATATGTACCTATGTTTTTAACTCAGTCCGGTTCTGTCTGTGAACACTTTCGAGATTCCTGTAGTGCTCTTTAAAAATGAGCGTCGAAACTTAGTAAAAATGTGTTTAAAAAATTCAAAGTTAAAGGCTATTCAAATTAGAGGATTAGTTTATTTTTGTGTAGATGGGGGGCATAGTTTAGCGAAGAACGAATAAAAAGGCCAAAGCGTGGTATCGGATATTGAATTTTCCCTTCTATTACTGATGATGAAGAAAAATTACAGTAGAAAAAGTGTTGCAGTAAAGAAAACATTCGGGAATATTTGTGCAGTTCTTTCAGGATATGAGCAAATTCAAATGAAGACGAATACATGCAGGTATTCATATTGAATTTTCTTTTAGATGTGGTGAGAAGAGAAGTGTTTCATTTATTTGTTTTTAATTTTGCAAAAATAAACATAAACTGCAAAGAAAAAAAACACTATTTTAATACATTGTACTATTTTAATTTCAAGTTTGTTAGCCTATGAAAATGTTAGCTAAGAGAAATCAATGAAAAAAAAAACCCGAATAAAATCGAAGTATCTTTCTTCCACATTTTCAATTAACTCGCCAACAAATTTATCTCTTTATTTGTATGATACAAGTCTTGGAATCAATATTAAGCTTAAACCACATTCTCGACAAACTAGAAAGCTAAAACTTGTTGCACATACTTATTGCCGTTAACACCCGTTTAAATTGAAAAATTTGTTAAGAATTTATATAGGGCATGTGGGGTTTCGCTGTAAAGGTCTTCACGAGCAGATGCTAATTATACAAAAGAAATTCAACATGAAATTGAAAAAAATAAAAAACGTAAAAATACAAAAAAATAAATTTTTCCATGTATTCATTTATTTATATGGTTAAAGCATCAGTATTTCGAATTATTCAACAAAGAGTAATTTCAACAAATGTTAGTTAGAGGAGTTAGCGACAAATACCACCAAAATATTTCACTGCCAGCTGCCAGTATGAAATTTTGTTCAATTCTTATACACATATCAAAGAACAATAAACCGCCGGGAGTCACTTGATCTGACGTTTGGATCACCTGTGATGATATCATCAAAATGGCCTCCGCGAACATTAGTTTAAATGCTGATATCTTTGTTACCAATCACCTCGTTGTAGTTTTTAATTACGCCGTTTGGGTTAGGTTAGGAAGAAGTGAATATTCGTTAATTTTGTTTTTTTAATTGTTATTTGGTGTCAGTTGAAATGTTGTTTAGTCAAAACAAGTCTTAACTAGTACTTGACTCTGTTAGGAAATAATTGGGAATGTCAGTTTAATTGATTTTGTTGGTTTGTAATGGATGAAGTTCTGATGTTTCTGAAAATTTTCAAAGTAGCAATGTTAAACAACTTCGCAATCTATCAAAAAAAATTATTGAAGTGCCTTATATAATGGTGAAATTTAATTAAGATAGAAATTAAATAACACAGAGTGTCCAGTAAAGTCCGTGTAGTTAGCGTAACTGTATTTCACTGCCGGCTACCAGTATGAAATTTTGCACAGTGCTTGAACACAACCAAAGAAAAAAAAAACGCTGGGAGACACTTTAAGGTCAAACTAATTTATGAATTGAAGTCGTTTTAATCCTTGCACTGGCGCTCACAGGTAAAAGTACAACTTAAACCCAATTTTATGCATCGACAACGCGCACATATCTGTTTGCACTTGCATCAGTTTTTGTAGCGACCAGAGTGGCTCATAATCATCTTCGGCCTTCCTCCATGCCCACTCACAAGGATCCTACCATTGAATGTTTCGGTGAAGTTTGTCCACAAAGAACATTGCAATATGGCCCTCTTCAGGTGATTCAGCAGAACGTTGCTGGTTAGTGGGATATTTTCAATTGGTGTGTTCTGCTGGGTAAAGAGAATCCGTCTGACGTCATTCGTAGTCTCCGCTGTACATTAAGTCTACAAAGCGTTGAATGAGCAAGAAAAACTCATCATCTTCAGAGATATTATCTGGAACTTGGGAATAAGCCGAAAAAGCTTTGTCTACATCTCGGAATGCCATCCACGTTTTCCATGCTGTAGTTTTACCAATACTTGCAAAAGTGGACAAAAGCATGAAAGCAAGGTAAAAGGTCTGAAACTTCTTGTGGAATTTTGCTGTGCATGTCTTCTATCTTCTATTATTATGCCTGAAACAAACAAAGTAAAGGGTTAGCATAAGGTCCCCCAGGGTAGCGTAAAGTCCCCCAGGAGGGGGGAAGTTTTTGCAATACAAATATCATAGAAAGATAGAAATATTATGTTAACATAAAAAGTTACAGGGACTCATTTTTTTTCTTGTTTTTCAGCCCCTTTTTACGTTGTCGCCACTAAAAGTTGAAGCTCTTTTATGCAAAACGAAAGGTACACTACATGATCAAAGGAGTTGGGACATCCCTGTGAACACCTGGGGTGTTTCTCCTGGACTGGACTGGGCCCGCTCATCAAGGTGGACGGAAACCTCAATGCTGATGGCTACAGGACCATTCTGGATAATGGGGCACTTCCAGCGCTGTGGGAGCACTTCGGTGACGGGTCGTTCCTCTTCCAGCACGGCAATGCGCCTTGCCACAAAGCAAGATCCACATCCGACTGGTTTGACGAGATGCGGGTTGAAGAACTGGATTGGCCCGCCCAGAGTTCTGATCTCAACCCCATCGAACATCTTTGGGACGAATTGGAACGACGTGTGAGATCCAGGATGGTTCGCCCTACATCTGTCCAGGAACTGACCACGGCACTCCTCGAGGAATGGAGGTCAATACCTGTGGACACATACCGTAAACTTGTGGACAGTATGCCATGTAGGGTGGAGGCAGTGATAGCAGCTCGGAGTGGTCCTACACACTGCTATCCCTTGAAGCTTTATGCGGCTTTACGGTAGAGCAACAGGTGTCCCAACTCCTTTGATCATGTAGTGTATTTGTAAACAACTGCAGAAACGTAGGCACCTGGCTCGGGCATGCACCCACCTGAAATGGACTGACGCCTAGTGGACTGAACCCGTTCCTTTCTATTTTAACAAGATAATGCTAAACCACACACCGCTCTCATTACAGGACAGTGGCTACACAATAGACGAATTCCGGTATTAAAAAGCGAGCCTGTAGTCCCGATTTATCCTCAGTAGAGAATATATGGCGAATTATCAAGAGGAAGATATGTCAACGACGACCCTGAACAGTTCAACAGCAGAAAACTTTCGTACAGCAGGAATGGCAACAAATTCCTGCTGCAACGGTACATAAATTGGTATCATCTGTTTCTCGATGGCTACAAAGTGTGATCAGAAGAAAGGGACACGTCACCCAATGGTAATTCGCCCACTGTCCCAACATTTTTGGAGTGTGTTGCAACTGCCAGTTCGCAAAAAACCTAATATTTATCACTATTAATTAAATTTTTGGTTCCAGAAATAAACTATCTTCTTTAGAAATAAAATGAATTAATACATCATTGTATCAATATTTTTGCTGTGTCGCATGTTTTCACCCTGTCCCAACTTTTATGGAATTGAGGTTTGTACTAAATGAGCAAGGTTTAAAACTAATCAAAAACTTATTTAAGGATAGTTGCTTTGTCCGGAGATTTAATGTAGGAATCTGTTTCAGAGGTAATTCTCTATGCGTTTGCTTAAGAATGTTGTTGCACGTTCTTTCAGTAGCATCCGTTTGGGGCTGTATACAGCACATGGTGATTCAAAAAAATTAAATGTTTCTGAAAAAAGTTATAAAATTTCTATAAAACTAAATGCTTCCAAAATATTTATAAAAATAATTTATTGGCGCAAAAGGTAAAGTTGATTTATTCACTCCTGACTGGACGTAACACAAGTGAACCTGTAATTACAGAAAAGACACTTTGCGTTTGTAATTATTACATTTACGTTAAGAATATTCGATGTGAGCAGCTTTGCCCAGAGGCGCAAAAAAGAAAAACCGGTAGCGAGAGTGGTAAAAACGGTAACAGGTCAGTCAGTGTGAAAAGAAAATATGAAAGGTTGAAAGTTACTACTGTAGTATATCTCCCCCCCCCGACGCAACAACTGTTTTGTTGACTTATGCAGACTTTTTTGGCCGTCTCTATATATCCGTTTATTGTGTATTTAGTTAGAATGTTTTTCCTACTTGATGCTATACTGGTTGATTCTGAGAATGACACCCTAATAATAATTTTGGCAAATTCGAGGGGCCATGAATAATACAGAAGATTGATTACGATCTATGGTAACGAATTGGAGCAGAAAATTTACAAAGAAAACCCCTTTCATCACCAACGATCATGTTCTATTTGTGGACTATTGTGGACTATAGTCCTGATTGTGGACTATTGCCCTGCACCGTATCTTCCACTGTAGAAGAGGTGTCTGCAGAACGGCAAGGCTGATGTTGTCCCATTCCTGTTTCTGCAGGCTTTCCAGAGACCCTGAATGGTTGTTGGACGGCGTCGAATAAGGACTCGTTTCAATAATCCAAATCCAAGAAAATCCAGATGGTGACTTGGCAAGGGTATAACGTGAATTCCAGTTTCATATTCCAAATGCAACATAAATTGTATAGTCGAGTTATACCTCATTCACACGGCGCATCTGGATCATGTCCAGACGTTAATCATGACCCAGAAGTGCAATGTGAACGGAACGTCATTCGTCGGCTTGTGATTCGTTCGCGCGAATGATGATCCGTTCGCCTCGAATTATGTTCGAAAACGAGGCTCGGGACCCTCGACCCAGATTTTTCACTATAGCCTCAACACAGACATTCAAATTTCTTGACTAATTTCTTGATTGTACTCTAGCATTTGTTGATGGTGTTGAAGGAGCAAAAATGTTGATTCGTGTTCGGCCATTTTAGGAACGGAATCGTACAACTGTCGCTCGCTAGGTGGTGTTGATCAATTACACTAGCGTGCGTGCACTGTAAACACTTCTCGACCGTCAATCATGATCCGTCGAATCACGATTGAGCCGAATCATCATTCACGAATCATTCGTGAATCATGTTTCGCAGTGTGAACGAGGTATTAGACGTATGGCTGGAGGCTTTATCCTGATGCAGCCAAACTTTGCTTTTGTCCTCTCCATACAGTGCGGGGATTTACGTCTGGAAAATTAGACTGGGAGCATGCTGCTGATAGTAAAAGGAAGTTAACCTTAGCCATCCTGTTCACTCTTCTGATTGTAAGCTTGCCGTTGTACGAGCATTCCGTAATCACCATAAATTCTTTTGAAAAACTTTCCTTATATACCTTAGGCCACTTTTGATATGACTTCTCTCCATGTGGAAGGTAGAAAATTGCGCGAGGTTTGTTGCAATCGTTGAGATAGACGTACACTCCACAATTCCGTAGGCTTCCATCATTCTGAGGTGAGATACCCTCATAGAGCCTCCACAATTCCTCTTCCTTGCTGCAACGTGTCGTGGCAGCACCTTATGAACATGACTCTTGTGACGTTTTTCCAGTTGCAAATCTATGCTTATTATTTTATTTATGAGGGCCTATGAAGTTCCTAGAGTGTTTGCGATCCCTCTTTGGGTTGCTGAATTTTCACACTGGATAAGCTGCTTGACCTTTCGAATGACCTGTGCAGTTTAGCTTGTGGGAATTCGAGGATTTTGCTGTTTCTGGGCAGTTGGAATTAACCCTTCCCGGGATTTTCCTTTTAATTTTAGTACTGCTGATATGCCTTTCTTCGAAATCGAGAAATTTCGTGTTTTACATGCGCTAATTATCGCAGAATAGCTATAATTTTTTCATGACATTTACTGCTTTTGAAAGAAACACAATAAAGAAACACATTAGCATCATTTCACATGCTTTCTTTCACGCGCACGTGCACGTGATCCGAAGCATTCACGCAATAAATCGTTACCAAAGATCGTAATCAACCTTCTGTAATTGTTTAAAACAAACTTTTGTTTACTCGTATGCTTAAGCTCTTTAATAAAAAAAATTAACTTCAGATTACTAGCAAAATCAGGACATAATTAGGTTGAAAACTTTTCTTTAATTCGTTTTGTAGAATTCTATCCTATTTGACTCTATCGACATGATAATTAATCTGTCCAAGATTCCAGATATAACTTTATCCCAAATCATATTTACCAGGTAGCAAATCAACTTACGGAATACGTTCCCCTATGGTTAACGTAGAAATATGGGATTTAACTTAACTGTTTAGTGCTCTAGAGGAAAAAAAATGTTGAAAATGGTAATAACCTATAACATATTAATTTATCTTGTTTAAACAAACAGTTCGATTTGTTTCTGAAGAAATATAAATTCTGCACATGCGTTAAAGTAGTAGGCTACTTTAAGTGAATTAAATAAATTTCCTTAAAGTGGCTGTTTGCGAAATCCTAACTATTTCGGAAGGAAGGGGCTATTAAAACATTTAAGGGGATGAATAATAAACTCTAGGATATGTAAACTTTAATGTTAAATTGACGTTCCTTTGTTCTGGGTTATGTGTGAAGGAAATCCTGCGCTTTTCCACGTCAGATTTCTAACGGTTTAAAAATTAAGAGGCGGGGAAACTATAACAGGTTAATTTGGTATCTTAATGACAGGGTGATAAATTATGTCGCAGCTCTGTTGAATAATAATAACTAAGTCGATGGTGATGGTGTTTGGGAGCTTGTGCTGTTGTTGGAGAAGCCCCATTGGCAGTTGGAGACCAGTAAGCAATGCAGCTGATGGTTGGTGGTTCGTTCGGAGGGGCTTTGTGTAATTTACTGCTTTTCGCCGGAGCTATTTCATAACTGGAGAGCGATTAATCGTATTACGCGAGGAATTCAATCAAGGCGTGCATCAACACGTGCAAAGCGTAACGTTGCCGAATGAAATGTAAATCGATGAGTGACGATCGTTTGCTCGTGACCAAAATGTCTGTTTAGTTTCAAACACGACGACTGGTATGGTACGTTGGTTGGGCTGGCTTGGTTGGTGGGTGGTTGGGTGAGGGGGGGGAGGGCTTCCTCCTCCGATCGCAACCAGAGCGCGCTCACAAATCAAAGAGTCGTGTTCGAATTCAATTAACTTCTCGTTTCCCATTTCAATGAACTTTGATTAGTGGATCGCAGCAGCGTGAAGCCCATTATTAATTTACTGTCGCGTTCATTAACGCCGTCATTGCAGAAGGTGGTTCCACGAGTCACCATGCCACGTGCCAGACATTCAAATAATGATCGATCAACAGTGAAAATTTATTGGGAAAAAGTTTGATCTCGTAAATATCCTCCCCCCTTCCGTTGGATTTTCGCTCATCGGAAATGCTGCGGCGACACGAACGATCCTTGTTCGGACCGCCATCACCAGCGACGAAGATAAAATATCAACACAGTCTCTCGCTCTCGCTCTCGCTCTCTCTCTCTCTCTCTCTCAACTCTTATTCCAAACATGAAACCGCATAAACGCATATAAACACCCCTCCATTTCATGGTCGTTGTGTTGTAAATCGGCTCCGATATAGCCAAACAAATTAATTTAATACCAATCGATATTCTAGCTGTCATTAATTAATTAATAATTAATAAGCTTAATTCTAATTCTAACCAGTTCCGATTATAAGGTTACAAGCTTAAAGCTGACACCTGCCAGAGAAATTGATAGTGCTCGGAAATTATTCCCTTTTGACATTTACCTAGGAAATAGTTTTAAAAGCGAGAATATCCTTACAAACATTTTGAAGCTATCAGTTACATGTATATCTGATTTAAGGCAACTAATGCGTTTGAGTTTATATCTTAAATTCTAAAAAAATATACCGTCCTCATAAAAGATTGTACCACAATAATATTTAAGAATGTAATAACATAATCATGTATCGTTTTCGGCATATTGCAAAGAAATTCCAAAAATTTTATCTGATATATTCGATTATTGCATAAACTGCTCATAGAGCATCGACAGAACAAAAGCTGGTGTCTACCTTAGGAAAGCAAGTGTGTAGTTTAACTTGCCGAAAAAATATTCGAAGAAGGTTTTCACCGTAAGTTAACCTGATCGATCGCGCACAAGGTCTAATCAAGTAGAATCAAAATGGCAGACCAAATATTTGGCTTCCGAGATGCGATAAAACTATTTCTAATAGTTAAAATGCCTAAATATATACAAATTCTGATCAACAAGTTCGAGGACATCAAGGATAAAGCACATTCGGATTAACCTATGAATCTGAGATTTGAAAGGGTGAATCTTAATATCTTTTGCTGGGAATTAAATCAGGATAGGTCTTCCACCTAATAGACTTATCACTGTTTGATGAAACAGTGTTTTGTATTCGCTGCGATTTTTAATAATTAGTGATTTTTTAAAGAACAGACAACGTATATAAAATTTTGTTGGAAAGAGTGGAGCGGAAATTTGGATAATGAGTGGAGACGCCTTTTAGGGATATTGCTATGAATCGTTCAAAATTGTACGAGTACCATGCCAGGTTTAAAACTGGTCAAAACATAGATTGAAGGCGCTCCACGATCAGGAAGGTTTCATTCAACAAAGAGTATTGACCAAAGCAGAGATGAAATCATTGGTCTTCTACGAGCAAATCGTTTATTAAGTTTATTATGTAATTTTATTAAGTTGTAAAGATATTGTAATAAGCAGGTGATAAATAAAAATCCCCGAATTCGACTTTTTAGCACTTCAAATCCCATAGCAATTGATTTCCATCCTTTTCAAGTAGATTTCCCCAGATTTTTATTAGAATATTTCCTCTTAAGAGAATCTGATACAGGTCTGGGAACAAAGGAATGGACAAATTCAAATTCCTATATTTCGTCATGCCAATTCACGTAAAACTGGCATCATTCAATCTAAAAGACGGCTGTCAACTTAACTTTGACGTCAGAAATGAACCTAACTTTACCAAACATCATATAACCTAATCAACAAGTTTAAATTATTCGGATTAATATAAACTTTACCATTTCTCGTTTAATACTTTTAATTTATCATACCACCTAAGTGGATTAGTCGGGTCTATTGGTATTGAAGTCCAATTATGCACATATCAATTGACGATTATTGGAGTACTCGACATCGTTAACTGAGTAGATTTTGAAAGGTATGCATGATGGATTTCGAATTTCATTTAATTTAATTTTGCCAAAGAAATCTGCATATATTTGCCTTGGGAAATTTGAAAAAGAAATTGCATCTCAAAGACTCCCGGAACTTTCCACTAGTAATTTTCATGTACAGAATACATACAATTATCCCGTGAAATACTGTTTTTTTTTAATTTGCTAAATGGACATTTAACAAATCGTTCGTCAATATTTCATTTTCCGCTAATATAGTCCAGAGGATCAGAGCAAAATAATAAATTTGCTGATGTCAGATATGTAGAAATATAGAAACCGAAAGTAAATGTGATCGCATGCGCACTTCCATTGGAATGCATAGGGTAAACAGAGAGCTTTAATGACGACAATAAAGGACGGACGCAACAACTGGCGACGAGGATGGGACTCAGGGTAAGAAAAACGTCCCTTAGTCAATTTGGTGATAGAGAAAAGATCTATAGGATACTAGTGGGCCCGGGCAGACGTTCTCCTGCCACAGACCGCCTTCTATGTAGGCCGCACTTTATATAGACCGCATTTTATGTAGTCCGCCTTTTATCTGGTGGCGCTGTTGTCGGATATTTTATGCATTTGACATAGATAGAATACATGCGCAAGTCACGTACTTCGTAGATATTGTTTTGACGTTTCATTTGATGTCGATACATGGCAACAGAACGTTTTCTCCCTTAAACTTTCCGTTCAAAAGGGTTGCTTCAATATCATTTCCGGTGATCCATTGGATGACCAAACGTGAGCCGTTGCATAATGTGGGTGGGTTTAAATTACAGCAGAATTTTCGGCGAACCAATCTTCAATCGAAGATTGTGTGGTAGCATTCCTGGCATATCTAGTGAATTTAAAAATTCGGTTGGATTTTTTGTGCTTCGTTTTCATCAACGACAGTGTCGTTTGATTTGAAAGACATCAGTTCGCCCGGCAACGACTGTTGTATCTGAAAGTTAATTTCGTCAACATCAACATTTCTTGCTGCCAAAATAGCACGTTCACTGAGCCAATTATGGTTAAAGTAATTATTCCGTATGGCCGGGAAGACACTCTCAATTAAGTCGAAATAAAAAGACGATTAACAAAAAAGCTAAACTCACACGTTGTTTAGTTCGTATATCCGTGGAACACTTCAGAAAAATTGTAGCATCAGGGAAACGTTTAAATGAAACGATGTACGTGTGGGTTTTTTCTCTAGATGCATAATCTCCCTCCTCCCTGGCTGTTCTCTCCATTCTACTTTCACTTTCGATTTTCAACTTCTTTAAATCCCTGCTTTTCGAATGGAATTGCTGCATGTTTTCGTTCCACAATACCTTGCTAAATGCCAGTGCCTTCAATAAATGTTATAAAAGCAGCATAAATTCGCTTTCACTCAAGATGGAGATGGATTTGATCTCCATCGTGCTTGTAGTGACAGCAGTTGCAGGCAGGCAGTTATAGTCGCTTCCATATGGAAAGTAAAAGTGCTCTTCGTATCTGGGTCAAAGGTTAAAGCAGAGACTTTCTTTGACGATGTCTGGGTTTAAGGTTAAAAGAACTAACGTTTTATGTTACGTCCGTTAGGATCGCTAGGTGTCTCTTTATTTCAACAAAAGGGCATCACTTTGCTTTTCGTTCTTCTCCCACATTAATATCTCGACAACAGCGTCACCTATCGGGCCCAAAACTATCCTAGCTTTCAAGCTAGATCCAACCATACACATTCACAAAATTTCATTGAAATCGGTTGGGCGGTTTCGGAGATTAGCGTGAACGAACATCGTGACACGCGATTTTTATATTTTAAGATAAAGAGGAAGAGCTCAGTGAGCAGATGAAAAAAACAATCGCTGCAAGATACCCCTTCCAAGTGTGAAGAGAGAAGAAGACAGCGAGCCGTCAGAAATCGAAAGTAATATGCTCAGAGCAAACGTGGGTACAAATAAAAAGTTTTAAATAACGAAAATAGGCATCATGATTGAGAGAATGCTAGTGGGTCGAATAGATGTATATGATGAATTAGAACCGTGGAATCGTTACATAGATCGGCTTGATATGTACTTTAATGCGAACGAAATATCAGAGGAAAAGAAAATGGCTGTGTTATTGACGGTAGTAGGAACAAAGACGTACACTACATGTTCAAAGGAGTTGGGACACCTTTTGCTCTATCGTAAAGCCACATAAAGCTTCAAGGGATAGCAGTGTTTAGGACCACCCCGAGCTGCTATCACTGCCTCCACCCTACATGGCATACTGTCTACAAGTTTACGGTATCTGTCCACAGGTATTGACCACCATTCCTCGAGGAGTGTCGTAGTCAGTTCCTGGACAGATGTAGGGCGAACCATCCTAGATCTCACACGTAGTTCCAATTCGTCCCAAAGATGTTCGATGGGGTTGAAATCAGGAATCTGGACGGGCCAATCCAGTTCTTCAACCCGCATCTCGTCAAACCAGTCGGATATGAATCTTGCTTTGTGGCAAGGCGCATTGTCGTGCTGGAAGAGGAACGGCCCGTCACCGAAGTGTTCCCATAGCGCTGGAAGTGCCCCGTTATCCAGAATGGTCCTGTAGCCATCAGCATTGAGGTTTCCGTCCACTTTGATGAGCGGGCCCAGTCCAGTCCAGGAGAAACACCCCAGGTGTTCGCAGGGGTGTCCCAACTCCTTTGATCATGTAGTGTATGCGTTGATAGCATACTTAGTCGCCCCCGCTAAACCGAGTTCTAAAACATATGCTGAATTGGTTAAATTAGTAAATGACCATGTGAATCCAGAACCTCTAGAAATAACCGAAATATATAGATTTTATAAGACAAAACGAGTAGAAGGTGAAACGATAGCATCGTTTGTGGCGAGATTGCGTAAAGCTGTCATCTACTGTAAATTTGGAGCTAACCTGGAAACAAGTTTAAGAGATCAGTTTATAATGGGATTAAAAGATAGTTCGATAGTGAGTAAGATTATTACTAGGAAAGATGTTACCTTCAAAAAAGCACTGAAATAGCTATAAACATGGAAGTAGCTGGAAGAGAGGCGAGTTCCATATCATCAACAGCTGCGGTAGTTAATGCCATTAAATTACAGAAAAAAGAGGAGAAGCGGTCCAGTCCCAAACCGAACAGTGAAAAACAAATAAAGCAGAAAAAAGGGAAAAACACAAGCAGTAAAAGAACATATGCCGAAGCTGTGTGCTACCGATGCGGAAACTCCAGTCATTTACAAAATTCTTGTCCCATGAAAGGAGCAGAATGCTTCAGATGTAAAAAAAAAATTGGGCATGTACAAAAAATGTGTAAAACTAAACGATAAACATGAATATGACACAAGAGATAAATGTATATTACAAGGAATCTGAACCACCAATCTGGGTGAATATGAAAATAAATGGAGTGATGGTAAACATGGAAGTAGACACCGGAGCCGGTAGAACACTTATGAATATAAATCAATTTCATAGACTATTTCCACTAAAGGGATTACGGAAATCTGGTGTGAAATTTAAGACCTATAACGGAGAAGAGGTACCAGTACTAGGACAAGTAAAAGTTGAATATAAGAATAAGACAAACAATTTATACATGCAAATTGTGAAAACCAAGGGACAACCTCTGTTGGGAAGAGTTGAACGACAAATGTTAGAAATGTCGTTAAGTGTAACGGATACAAATAAGATACATAAAGACGACAACGTGAATAAACTGCGGGAAGATGAATTTGGAGCGCTGCATTTGGAGAACCTACTGGGGAAAGTGAAGATCAAATATGAAGAGATCTTCAATGAAACGGAAAAGGGAGAGATGAAAGAAATTTTGGGTCACCTAGAACTCAAGGAGAATGCTACCCCTGTTTTTCAAAGAGCCAGACCGATTGCTTACGCGTTACGAAAACGTTTAAAAGATTCACTAGACCAGCTAGAGGTATCTGGCAAACTGAAGAAAGTCAATAACGTGAATGGGCTACTCCATAGTGCCAGTGTTGAATGATAATGATAAAATAAGAATCTGTGGAGATTACAAAGGGACGGTGAATCCAAGACTGAAAGTGGATAAACACGTATTCCCTACAATGGAGCAAATATCTGTAGAAATGGTTGGAGGCAAAGCATTTACGAAATTAGATTTGAAGAATGCATATTTACAAATGAAGTTAGATGAAGAATCCCAAAAGGTAACAATCCTAACGACTCCATTTGGACTGTATCAGCCTACTTGTCTGTATTATGGGATCGCATCAGCCCCAGCTATGTGGCAATAAGTGATGGATGAAGTGCTGAAAGACATACCATAGACTAAATGCTTCATTAATGCTATCCTCATAACTGGAAAAGATGAGAGAGAACATCTAGCAAACGTAGAGGAAGTATTAAAGAGACTCCAAAAGCACGAAATTAAAGCCAACTTAGATAAATGTGTATTTGGAAAGCCGCTGGTGAAGTTTTGTGGACATTACATTACTGAAAAGGGTCTGAAGATGGATCCAGAGAAGACGAAAAAAATGTTAGAGGTCAGCCCTCCAAAGGACAAGCTACAAACAATATTATTTATCAACTTCATCGGATACTATAGAAAGTTCTTGCCAAACCTATCTCAAGTATTGCAACCCATTTCCAATTTGTTGAAGCAAAACGTATCATGGAAATGGACCAAGGAGTGTCAAGAAGCATTTGAAGACGTCAAAAGGCTAATAAAAGAAACATCGATCATGTAGATCACAATGCCAATTGGATGGTAAAAGTAGCAAGTGATGCAAGCCCCTATGGAGTAGGAGTAGTGATTTCGCATGTCAAAGAGGGAAAAGAGCTCCCCATAAGTTTCTATTCCCGTACATTTACGGAAACGGAGCAACGATATTCACAAATAGAGAAAGAAGCGGTAGCCTTACAGTATGCTTTAAAGAAAGCCCATCCGTATGTGTATGGAAGAGAGTTCGAATTAATAATTGATAATAAACCATTGGTCCAGATACTGCAATTGGCAAAATCAATCGCGGACACGAGTAACCTCCGACTCCAAAGACTAACCCTCGATCTCATGGGGTATAGGGCGCAAATTATTTACCATAAGGCGGAAAAACCTGCTAATGCAAATTTCTTCTCCAGATTTCCAGTGAAGACACCAAAATTGAAATCCGCAAAGGGTCCTTTACAAGAGACTCTATGTAATTTACTAGAAGAAGGAATGCCAGTTACCTTCCAGAAAATACGAATAGAGATGGAGCGAGATGATACATTAAGGAAAATCATGAACCTCACTACGAAACCAGAAGCAAAGGAATGGAAACAATTTGCAGCTTATGCAAAAATCCGTGATGAATTCACTGTAGTTAACGGCATCTTGTTGAGAGGTTATAGAGAAGTAATCCCAAACTCTCATCGACTTCCAATTTTAAACGAGTTACACGAAGGTCACTTGAGAATTGTAAAAATGAAATCGTTAGTCCGTGGACGTTTGTTGTGGCCTAAGATGGACGACGAAATAGAAGACATCGCCAAGGAGTGTGTTCACTGTGCTCGAACTCAAAAAGATCCTGTATCATCATTGGGTCAACGAAATACAACCCTGGCAAAGATTTCATTTAGATTTCGCCGGCCCTGTAGAAGGACAAATGTTATTAATAATAGTTGATACGGCCAGCCGCTGATCGGAAGTGTTCCCAGCGAGAACAACTACAGCGGAAGAACTAATCGCAACACTAGAGAAATTGTTTGTGATATTTGGACTTCCTGAGATGATTGTGAGTGATAATGGACCACAGTTTGCATCGAAACCATTTAAAACTTATTTAAATGCACAGGGTTAAATTGCCCCGTACAACCCTGAATCTAATGGACTGGCAGAACGTTTCGTGCAGACACTGAAGCGAGCGGTGTCAACTAGTAAAGGAAAGCCGCTGCAAAGTCGGATAGACAAATTTCTGATGCAGTACCGCAATAGTGTCTATGGGGCAACCGGCAAATCACCATCTCACTTGATGTTTGGACGAGCGTTGAAGATTCCGTTAGATCGATTTCACCTGAGATCTGAGAAGGCGGACGAGTAAACGGAAAGAAGGTGATGTAGTGCTTGCCCGAAATTATAGAGCTGGGCCAAAATGGATGACTGCAAAAGTAAAGCGAGGCCTGGGTAAAATGTTATACTTGGTGCACGTACGTTAAAGGTGATCTGGAAAAGACACGTAGGCCTAAATCAACTTTGAAACAGTTAGTGAAACCACCAAACATTGATATCGAAGTCGACACCTCACCTCTTGCTGCACTCCAAAGGGAGCAGACAGAGACAACAACCACCTTGGAATCCGAAATAGCAGGACAACCGCTACTGCGATGAAGCGCAAGAATTAGAAGACCAGTAGAATATTATGGTTTTAAATAATGAACTTGGTAAAATTACTAATCCTTAAGGTATATTAATGAAAAATTATTAATCAAAGTTTATGTAAAGCATTTAATCTTTTGTGAGGCCCCTCGGATTGTTACATTTGTAGAAATAGAAGCCGAAACTAAATGTGATCGCATGCGCAATTCCATGCGCAAATCCATTGGAATGCATAATGTAAACAGCTTTAATGGCGACAATAAAGGACGGACGCAACAGCTGAAGTTGTTTTCATGATATTCTATGTCAATCTTGATGAATGCCCTTAGTCTGAGGCGAATAGTGAAATCGGAGGTGACCATTATTGCAGAAGTTGAGACTCGAAATCTTTTCATATGTACATGTATACTTTTATGGAACAATGATATTAAAATGTGAGATAATTTAACAAGATTTAATAGTAACAATCTAAATAAGAACACGAACTACAATTCCACAATGAGATTTTCAGTCTGGAGCCACGGATTTCGAAGACACTGCCCTCTTCATCAACGTGTAAAAATTGTTTCTTCACTAGGTCAGAAAACGTTAAACACGCTGATGAAGAGGGCAATATCTTCTAAATGACATCCATGGCTCCAAATTAAAAATGTCATTTATGGAATTGTGGTTTCTATTCTTATTTAAATTGGTACATAGTTTTTGGCATTATATAAAAAAACTTCTTTTTTTCAAAGAAACCCTTTATTTTGGAAATAAGCGGTAATGTATTTGAATAGTGCCAAGATGAACCGGACAATAGAGTCACCCTTATTTGAATAAAAAATAATTTTGTGTACACTGTATTTTAAAAAAGCCTACAAATTGCCCATGACATTGCGTATCCTAATCTATCAGCAATTATTTAATATTATTTTATTTAGATACTTTACATAATAGAATTTTAAACCATGCTAATTATGAAAGCCAAATTTAACTCTTGTTTGAAATTCTGTTTCGTTTCCCAAGGAACTTTGAAATCAGTGCAAATATTATTCAATTGCCAAGGAGTCGTTTGGACTTTAGAAATGTAAGGCTTTGGATAGGCAAATTGCCAAAAATTTTAAACCAAATTCATATCATATTTGCAATTTTAATCTTTATTAAATTAATTTCCAATGGATGTCCTTTACACCAGTTAGCAAAGAATAAACAAAATTACTCCTATGTTGGGAGAAGAAGATTAGAAGTTGGTTTATTTGTATGAAAATATTAATTGAGGTTCAGCATTCAAAACAAAGCATTGAACATCCGTATAAAGTATTACAAACTTTCCAGAGCGTTTCGTTTAAATCTGCCGATTATTATGAAACGATCTACCTAGTGTGTAGGTAGGTAGCCGTGGCTCCAGGTCAGAACACGTTGGGGGAGGGCCAGTTGGAAAATGAACAACATGCTTACAAGAAGAAGAACGAAATCAACGCCAAATGATTAGGAAGAATAAGAAAAGAAAAGAAGAGGAGGAGGAGGAGTAGGATGGTAAAAAAAGTTGCTTTTTAAGAAGAGCAAGAGCAGCAGCAACAGCGTTTGAATCTCTGGCATCAAATTAAAATCAAATTACCGCCGCTGCGTAGGTTGGATGTGAACGAGGGCGAGCGGCGTTTAAGGAGAATGGGGAGACAAAAGGAGAAGAGAAATCGAGTGAGAGAAGGAAGGAAGGAGAGAAGGATAAAGAGGGAGGTCTAAAAAACGGGGAAGTTTAAGTAGACGGGGAAAAAGAAACGGGAATTGAGAAAAAGAGAGAAAATGAGGCGTCCCCGGCCGACAACAGCTGCGGGCTCCACTCGTTCGGTAGCCGGAGTCGTTTGTTTTTGGGCCTCTTTAAGGGTTAATTAATAAAACCAAATTACTCGGACCAGGATGGACGATCAAATGAGACCGCCGTTTGGAATTACAGCCCCCGAGACGGGGTCGCTCCCCGCCCCGCGAATCACTTTTGTTTAGCCCCGGCGGTGGAGGAGGAAAAAGTTCTGCTGGTGGTGGAGGTGCTGGTGGTCGTGTTTCCCTTCGGATTCCCCGATCCATCATTCGAGTCGCCAAAAGCCGGTGTCTAATCACAGGAAGGGACCATTGTTGTTGTCAGGTGGGAGGGTGAGAGAGAAAGAACAGACAGGAAAAGAACCCTTGACCACACACGCATCCGGTGAGGTTGAAATAGCTCGACGTTTGTTAAATGATGGAAAGGTCATTTGCCACGAGTGGGCGGATGCTTCCACACAATCTACTCTTATCTCTCTCTCTCTCTCTCTCTCTCTTTCACACACATACATTTATACACCTTTCATCCTTCAGCTTATGTTAATTTTTATTATAATGTAAATTTTAATACACTGTGGTAAGACTTAATGATACTCTGGCTTTTATGAACACGTCTATTGATTCCAAAATCGATTCTTCCACGAGATGGTTAAGAGGAAACTCTCTATAGACTACAGACTACATTTTCGATTATAGTTAATAAAAATGCCGCTTTAATTGAATCGTTAACAGTAATTTGAATTAAGGATAATTTTCTAGGAAATGAACTAAAGATGTATAAATAATATACAGATCAACTACCTGCCTGAATGGTTTGTACTTCAAATAATACTATTTATGATATAGGCACAGATAAAAATTAATACACAGCAAAAACACGTAAATCATTAAGTACTAAGAGAATTTCAAAATATAAAAATAGTTATACTTTTATAATTCCACTTTATTTTACATACATAATTGTATGGGATATCCAGCGACTTACTCACTGCCATTAGTAGCCATTCATTCTTTAAGTTGAACTTAAAAAATAGCCAACTGAAGTTGTGTTTAGAATGAATATGTAAAATACTGAATAATGAATAGTGTGCGAGAAACATTAACTACATTCTGTTAACCTTTCCAGAAATAAAGACATTACTAATTCCGACCTCAAAACAGGACATTTACCTCGTTTAATTAAAGTGTAACATAGTTTTTATTCATGGGTGGTATGTGTTATCTTCTAAATGCTGAGAAAAGTATAGAAAATGCTGTCATTCCCTTTAAACTTTGCTTTTCTGACCAGGACAGTCACATTCTGAAATTTACGTATTTCCTTGATTTATTTTTTTATGTTCCGTTGTAACTATCTTTCTGGATGAACCTCGTATGTTTTATTTTTCAAGTAATCACTCTATACAGTCCGAAACTTACCTCATCGCTTTACAAATCCTTGAAGGCCAGCAGCAAATAAGTTTTTGTGAAGAGATTGTTGGGTATTTTTTACGTGAAAAACTACCAAAAACTTGATTTTGAATTGAATTTACCCTTCTATTTGAGATCTTTGGATTGCTGCAAAACGGAACTGCAACAAGATAAACAATGAAGGAAAAGAGCTATCAGAATTTGGATTTTTTTTAGATAAAGTCAAGGGGGGGATAAAGAAGATCAACGTAAATCATGAATCAAAATTAACATTTTTTTAAATAAAGTTACACAAAAGATAGAGAAGTAGGCAGTCTTTTCGAGAGACGCGATTATACTATAAATCATTTTTACGAAACATCCACCAAATGTCCTAGTCATAAAACAAAGCTTCTGCCTTGGTCACTACAATGCTAACCGTTTTCCATATTTTTGAGGCAAACATAATTAGGAAATAACGCTTATCATCCAGGAGCAAAAATAAATAAAAAATTGTTACAAGGTGTTATCAAAGGAGCAATTGATATTCAATCTTCGGGAAATTGTCAATTTTCTTTGGGATTTTAATGGGCCGATCTGAAATATTAACGATTAGATAGTAAATGCGTTATATTTTGCTCTTTGTACTTAATCCTCATTAGGCTATACTGTATAGTTCCGATATCTCTCTTTGATGAAGAGAACAATCTCTCTTAATCTGAGACAAATATTAACTGAGTGTAATATACTTACCAGTGATTATTTGGATCCAGTGTTCGGATATCGATTTTGATTATAATCAAACGTTCACTTTAGCTGAGTATTTTTAGCTGAGTATCGAAGTTTTTATTATATGCTCTAATATGCAGTACCTAATGTAACAAAAACTAGTTCATAGATTTGTTAATTGTGTTATAAGGTGAGTGGGATTCTGTTGCTGATAGTTAATGTATGCAATGCAGTTCTGTAGACAATCTCGGAGCTGACATGGAAAAGGTAATAACACACAAAAATCAAAATTTACAGAAGGAAAAAAATGTTTTCTAGAACTCTGAAATGAATATTTTTTATTTTGCAAAAAACATCTCGAAAACACAATTCGATAGCTTGAGTATAACTTAGAAATGTCTGCTACCTATTTATTATTTAAAATTACGGTAATTACAGTGAAAACCCATCAAATTTTTATTAGATTCAGAATGGATTACGTTATTTGTCATGAGCTCATTTAACTTGTACGTCATCTAAAAGTGTTTTGAATTGCATGTAATAGTTTTGTTAAATCTATTCGAAACAGATTTAATCGCTCGTTTTTAAGTAATTGGATTGAATGGGTCAGCTTAATATTAAAATATAAATTGTTAACGTAGCGGGGTTTTTTTCTTTTTTAAATAATCGTATTGCTTAATCGGGTACTAGTGATTATGAAGTCTCTTTTAAAGACAGTAGCAATGTAATTTGCTGTGAACTGTAACTTAATGATGAGGAAGAGTACAGACAATGAGCGAACAACTTCTCATCCAATTGGCTCTTTTTTCCTGTGCCAAATGCAACGGATAGAAGGCGGAGTATACTCAAGAGGAAATTGCATTTTGTTGTCATATGTTGTCATCAATTGGCACTAATGATATAAATAGGAAAATGCATCCAATAAACAATGCAACAACTTTTGAGTTTGTCACACGAAAGGAAATAAGAGCTCGAAAAACTTTTTCTCCTGCTCTTTATTTAGTACTTTCTACCCACCTGTCGAGTAGAACTACATAGCTCCTCTTTTGTGAATCTCTCAGCAAAGTAAAATAATTCACTTGTTTTTTTTTGTATGAATGTAGTTTGCAAAACTTATAAGTCCTTTTACAATACTTAGCGTGAGGTTTCCTTTTTTTCTGCTATGGATGATTACATTTAACCGCTACGATAAAGCAGCTGTTAAGCTAAGGAAAGAGCTTTCTTTATTACCAAAGGAAATATTAAAAAAATAATAATAATACTTTAGATAATTTACCTTCTTCATAAAGAGGTTGCAAGCATTGAACACGTGTGACGCCGGATCGGAATGGCTTTGTAATTATTTATAATCATTAAAAAAAATTGCAACTTGAGGAAAATTTTTCTACATGAAATCTATTACATCATTAAGGCGCAATTTCATTCTCGCATGTTTTACATTTATAAATTAAATTTTCAAAATTAGAAATAATCCTTATTTAATAATGGCAATTTCGTTGTGACCATACGTGTATTAAATATACTGTATATACGGTGTATAATCTTTTATTACATTTTAAATATATTATAATGTTCAAAACCTACATATAAATATTAAGTTTTTATTATATCTTTCATAAATTAAAGGTAAAAAAAGTGTAAGTAAATAAAATTTGCTATGTCATGTTGAGTGAATGTACTAGTAGAAGCATCGGCGGCTGCTTGTCGTTTAATTTTCTCATCAAAAAATGCATTTTCTCACTGAACCGTAGTAAACTATGACACAGTTCAATTTCAGATTTTAATGGACCATTTCTCTACATATTAATCCAGAACAATTGAAGTCGACCGCCACCGAAAATATTAAACAAAGTGCTGCGGCCATTTCATGCCTGGGCAGCTGAACATTAGCGCCATGTAGAAATGTTATCTGTGAATATATAATTGAGAAAAGAAGCTACATATTTTAAAATAAAAAGTACTATAACTGTTCAAGAACTAAATAATTAAATGGTTGGATGTTTCTTACAATATTTAATATTTAATTCAACGACTGATGATCGTTTCGGCTATTTCGCCATTTTCAAAGTCAAGGGATCACAAATATTTGAAATTCAACAATATAATTTAACATTGATCCAATAAAGTGTTTACAACCATTGAATAATTTTACAATAATAGTAATAATATATTAAGGTATGAATTTTAAAGTACTGAATAATAAGTCAGCATCGGCTGCTGTTTAATTATTCAATAATAAATTTTAATTTTCCTTTCTTGCTTTAAAAATTTTTAATTGTTCCATTATGCTGGGTTTTCTGTGGTTAACTGAATTTTTTAAGATGTCCGTGCTGTTTTCTATATGATTAAATGGATTACTGGATGTAAGGACGTGATTGGTGAAAGTTGAGTTTTGTAAATAGCCGAAACGATCGTATTAAGTATCGCAAGAATGATCCAACCATTTTTTTTTATTTCCAAGTGTGCAATACAAGATCCAAATTCTAATGATAATTTTGTGACGTGTCTTCAATGGGATACTGAAATCCCAATGAGTTCACCAGGTAGATCCCAAGTTCCCAGAAATTCTTTTATAAAAATAGTACTGATTATGAATTGAATAAAAGCCTAAGTTCTGCAAGTATGAATCATAAGTTTATTTTAGTAAGACAAAGTCTATTTAAATCTGAAATATTTCTCATTATGACACACCCTTAATCTATTCATAGCATTGTTTAAAATAACAAATCTGGGGTGGGCAATTGCAATCCCCTTGTAAGACTTAAACTGTTTTCTTTAACAATTATTAACTAGCTTATTTCTTAGACAATTGATTTCAGACTGCTAACTTTCAACTAACATTGAGAATATCACAAAATTTGACAGTTCCGTTTTACCATATTAGTCTTTGATCATTACAAATTATCAATCATTATTATCAGCTTAAATGATCAACGGTTAGAATTCAATAAGAAATTTTTTTTTTAGTCCATTGTCTTTAACCCCTTCAGTCACCTTGGCAACATATGTTTCCAACTTGTATCTTGGACGTTTACCTTGTCAAAAGTGCGGTATTTTTTTATGTTTTGTAAAATTTCGTACTAAATAAATGACATGAATAAAATCTGTTGATTCTCTAATAAATATGTATATTTCGGTAGCAAATATAGCCATACATGTAAAAAGATAATAAAAAATGTTAATAAATAAAAAACTGCTGGTTATGTTTAATGTAACAGTATCAATATAATAAATGTAAAAACAAAATTTTTACAATCGAATTTAAGGTCTGTGTCTGAAGGGGCTACATTACATACTGTATTGAAAAGCTTTGCCTCAGCAAGTATATTAGTGAACATTAAAATTCGTTCAACCTACTAACATTACAATTAGCTGAGCGTCTAATATTATTGTCCTTTCCCTTAAACAGCTTCACTGCCAAGCAGCATTATTCAGAATACAGTATCTCTTCTAATTCCCGAGGGCCAATGAAATGCATGTATATTTACTTGGGCGAAATATCTTCCAAAAAAGGCAATTAGATTCAATTTCCGTTCACGTTCCAATATCCAATTTCTTAATGGGGAAGTGAAAAATACAATATGCAGTCTCTTAACTAAATGTACCTTCCTTTTATTTTGGAAATCCACTTATCCAAGATGTGGTGTATGTAGTTCGAAATTATTACTCAGCTTAGCTCTCATGCCCAAATTCCACTGAAATTCAGTTCCTTCTTATTTAATTCCACTGCCTTCGTTAACTCTGAAAGGGAAAATGTATTATAAGGTTCCGTCATTCAGCTAAGAGACAATACCATATCTGCTTCATGTCCGCATAGAGTTGATGCGAGTCCCATGCCCACAGAAAAACATTCAGGCCCAATCAGTACATCTCTAGTACGGAAGATCCCCTCTTGTTTCCGTTATTTCGCTTCAACAGCAAAAGGACATCTGCCTGATCAAGAAATCCAACTAATATTCCATGGAATTCAATCCATTGTTTTATTCGAGACCACTTTACCAATTGTTTTCACATTATTGGAGATGACAAGGCTAATCTTATGAGAAAGAAAAAACATCATAGAAGATTATAAAACATCTAACACAGAGATTAAATTAAGCATTACATTCATACCATGACATGGTAGTCACAATTTTAAGAACTATAAATTGAATGATCGATGGCTTTACTTTCTCAGTTGCCCTTTATTATTTTGTGATCTTAATTTATCTTGAACTGTTAAAATCTGATCTGCACTCTGTGATTTTTATCTGATATCGAGGAGGATTTGTCTTTTTATTTTGGAAGTTTTATGAATTCTAAGAGAAACCAGAATAGGTTGCATATTTTTGTTCTATCTTGCTACCACGGCATCTCAATATTACTATACATAGCCATACGAGACCATCCCATTCGAACAAAAGCGACACTTTAGAAGTAAAATGAAAAGAAAATTACTTAGAAGTAAAAAACCAAACGTATGAATTGTATTGGAGATGTGACGATGGATGAAGTGTAGCCAGATGATATTTTCACACGCTTAAACCGTAAAAAAATGCGATGATAATCGCGTGTAAACTACACACCCCGTCACCTATAATAGAATGATTAAGCGCTGTTACTTGATGATCATATCATGTGAGGTGTGCAACGAGTTTATGGCTCCATCCGTTAGCTTGTTCATTTTTCCCCCTACCTTCTGTCGACTGCCGGTCATCGGGTGATTTTCTAACCACAAGACTCCCATTGACTGAAGTCACAGCCTTCGGCTTACTGCTGTGCATGAAATCCTCAAATCTCTGGGTGTAGTGATATGTCTATTACTGATGGCAACGCCAGTCTCAAAAAAAAGAGAGAAGGATTTAAAAAAGCAAACACTTTTTATGTAATCAAGCTGCATTTCGACACATACTGTTTTACAAGATTAAGCAACTTTTAGAAAATGACTTCCGTTATTTGGCCCAAACTTCATAGGAAAGATATTGGTTTCGAGAATAAGGGCTGAATCACACCAGTGTTCCGAGGAGATAAACATACGTTATCGTCTGCTTGACCTTAACAAAAGGAAGCTGTTGGAGTAGAAGTAAGTTTTAAATATCAGTCTTTGTTATTTTATTGAAAATACGTTTAGAAAGTCTCAGGCTAGATGAGGTTGACGGACCTTAAAATAAATCCCAAGCAACCAATCAAATAGTGATGAAGACTGTGAGAAACGATTACTGTTGAGTTCGAAGCCACATGTGTATAGCATTCATCACTTCATCCTCACAGAAAAACTGCGTTAACACAAGGTTTCTTTAAGTGAATCATCCAGACGAAAATCCATTGAAGAAATATCCGCGCTATATGGTAAAAGTTTGAATTTTCAAGAGCCGGTCAATTCTTTGCGCCTTTGATACGCTCTTCGAATCTGGCCAACTTCATGTTTTTGTTTGCGGGATATATTTTCGCATGGCATTTTGCATTCTTCTGATTTATGAAAGAGGATTATAGTTTGCCGTTTTACTATCCTGCTGGACTATAATGGTTGTCATACACTCATCGTCCAAAAAAAAGTTGCACCCATAGAAATGCTATGGGATGTTCTGTTATGACTCCACCGCTGGCGCAAGATCTGCAAGAGCTACAAGCCAAAGTTCAGCCTGCATGGGATGAGCTGAGTGAAGACTGCGTTAGGAACTTATACGACTCTATGTCACAAGGTGTGGCAAAATGCATTAGAAATAATGGCGGCCCAACATCCTATTGAAAATTGTAATGATTTTGTTATGTTGCCCAATAAATTTTGTCATAGCCCACACTCATTGTTTAATCATTTGTTGTTGTTAGTGAGTACTAACTTCCTTTCAAATATCTTTTCAATCTAACGATTCCTTCTGGGTGCAACTTTTTTGACGATGAGTATATGTAGTTTTTAAAGAGATAACTCAAATAAATTGTGTTGAACATAAGACAAGTTCTGGGCATGGCCATCCGTCCTTAGCTTTTGGCTTTTGGATGGCAATTTTAATTCACTGCAATGCTATTCAATAGATATATAATGTGATCAAAAGCAGATCATGCAACGTCGTCCGAAGAAGCAATCTTTATTTTCTAAATATACTGTTAACATATGAAAATAATGTTAATTTTTCAATTGAATAAATTATTGACTGATAAAAATATTGATTATGTGATAGGAATTGGTCAAAACCGCTTTGTCTCTGTCGCTTGTTAATTTCTCTTTATTGTGCACTTTTATCTGATTATATTCCGAAAAGAATGCTTTAAATGCGTGTTGCGATTTTATAAAGAGAAATTAGTAGCCATATTAGAGAGAGATGGTTAAAACACAATGCAAATTAATTAAGATATAGACAGAAATGCACTTCAGTCTCTTTTGTCTGATTTTTTTTTTTTTTTTTTTTTTTTTTGCTATGTTGACTTTTGCTAAGCCTCGTTGATGCGCTTTTGTTGCAAAACGTTTCGTCTGGCTGATGCTAAAAGAGTTCTCCTCGCTCCGCTTCGCCTTCTATTTGCAGCGACAACCGGGCCTTTGCTTTGCCTTGTCTGAGCGCGTGACGAAACGTCACAGCTGTCAATCACAGTGACACACGGTGTGTGTGGCTCCATCATCAATCCTTCCCCCACCCCACTCTCCCTTCCCTTTCCTTTTATACTAGCCTTAAGGCTTATTTACTCTTCTGCTATTTCCTTCACACCTTCCATCCTTCTTACCCTTCGTATACACACCCACGCACATACTTACGTTACCTTTAATCTTTTTTATGATTTAAATGCCGTTATAATTTCAAATCTGTCAATTTTCCAATATGCTCCCTAAAATATTTAATTTCTATCATCTCATTTCTAAGCACGTGATTCCCATTACCGGCTGGCTATTTTTTAGGAGTTATCTCTTCTACAAATAGCAAAGAAATAATGCCGAACCATATATCATTATTAAAGTAAAATGAGGACCATAATGTTGTGAAGGTTATTTGACTTTGTTTTATGTGAATTTTTTTTTGCTTACAGTTAATTGGGACGATAGGAGGGATGATTTATGATGACGATAGGGATGGAAACTCTTTTTAGTCAAAAGGCGGAACGAGCTCCCTATCCATGACTCCCGTGGTTAATTTTCTTATCATTGATTGAATGTACTGATTGAATGTAAAGACGTTTTTTACATTTTGGAAAATGCTATGAACAAGATTATTTTGGACTTTGATAATATTCATTCATCCTTCTCTAAAGTGCAAATATTAGCACATTCAGTCAACTTCACTGATAATTGGACTGATGCTGTAAAAAAAAAAAAAAAAAAAAAAAAAAAAAGAGAGACCTTGGCAAAATTGGTATAAACTTATTCTGTTTCTTTTTTATTTACTTCGAATTATGTTTCTTTCTCTGCAGACACACCGTTGGAAAATTTAAGTAATATGAGGAAAGATTTTGGTATCTATTTTGGAATCGCCTAGAATATCTTTGTCACGGCTACAAATTGTTTCAATGTCATTAGAATTTCAAATACCTCATTGTGGATTAGTCTTTCCCCGTTTTGATTGTTCCATTGCACAGTATTTGCTTATTTTTTATTCAATATCATCTTATTGGGTTCCTTCATCGACATTTTCAGTTTCATTTTAGTACTGTTCTAATCTGGAGGTTAAGGTCAAGCACACAGTGTTTTTTTTTTGTGCCAGAAACTCCGCTGGCGAAGATGCATTGTTGGCCTGCAGCATTGTCATATAAGAGAAAGCAGCTGCCAGGCATTTCAATTTCTTTTCCACAATCTCCCCAATACGCTCAATAAAATTCGCCGGTATTCGTTTGACCCTCTGGAACATTCCCGATAAGAAATGTCTTTGAAATTAAAAACAAAGTATCATGATCTTAATTCGTGACTTAAGAAAGAACAATTACTTCGGTTCGGTGAGCTAGGTGACTTTCACTCGTGTTCCTGTGTTTAATTGGTGGATCATACTGGAGGCATCACATCGCATCGCCAATGCTTTTCTTCCTCCTAGCCGTTTTAATGATGTCCTTGCAGCGTTGCACACGAGTTCTTTCTTAACATTATTTAACGAGTGCGATACAAATCGAAATCTTTCGTGTTTCTAAATTTTTTTAATTAAAATTTTGCAAATCAGATCTTTACCGACGCCAATTTCCAAGTCACATTTGATTTAAAGCCATGAGTTCACGGAGTTTCTGTACGAGTTCGTCATTATTCGTAGATATCAGACGACTTGGCTGTTAACCATCATTTAGATCCTCTAGGCCGTCTTTGAAACATCCAAAGCGCTTAAATACTCGTGTGGGATCATCCCTCAACAAGTGTTTGCGCGGCCGTTTTTCAGTGTTTCCTCTTTGCTCCATTGTGTTTTCGTGAAAAGATCCACCGACATAATGTCACTAAAATGCCAATTGTATCTCAACGCTTCATCTAATTATATCGAAATTTTATAGATGGTAGCTCAACCATAAGTCTATCGATAAAAAATTATGCCCAATAGATAGCGGTTTATTTCGCAGACAAGTTGCCTATCAATTAATATCTTCTAGTATACAGATGTCTCTCAACGATTTCTCTTTCATCATTGCCCTCTTTCTGGTTCATGCTTCTTCTTTTCGAAACATGTGGCCGAATATAATGAGAAATCTGTAAATTTTCTTGATTTATTTTAGACGAGAACCGGGCGCTTAATTTTAACTTCGACACAAGTTGTCTGAAACCCATTTAATCCGAGGTATTGGTTCTATTTGAGGAATGCTTGCTTGCGCGAATGGAAGTCGAGAAGGACGGTTGAGAGCCAGCTAGCTTTTTCTCTTTCACCATTTCATCTATATTTGTTCCTTTCATCTCCCTCGCGCTTTTCGATGTCAATCCGACGGAGAAGAGAAAGGGAAATGAATTGTGACAACGCCGACACGCCGCTCACTCTAATCCCATCAGATATATACTATGACGAAGATTATGGGCAAGAAAAAGAACAAACCACTACGCGGCAACACGAGACAAGACGGGGGCAAAAGAAAAAGGGGCAGTGGCGAAGAAGAATCCTTTCTCGAATTTGCTACGCACTCTCCTCTGTTCCTCGTCGCAATATAGCATAACTATTTTGGTTTCATTCGTCGATTTATGATGAGATAACTGAAGCGAATGGTGACGGCAGAAAGAGTCTATTTATAAATAAAAGTATTTCTCGGAGTCTTAAGTGACGTCTATGTGCGGTTTCCTTTAGCAGTCTAGTTGACATTTTTAGAGCCCTCGTTATAATTACGTCCACAAGAGATAAGTAAAATTCTATAGTAAGGATCTAGCAATATGTGATATTTGGAGTATTTGGACTACATAGACAACTCTGGCAACTTTATATGTTCTTGTGCGAGGAAAAAATGATGCGCATGAAAGCTTTTTAAATTCTGTATCATTCAGCGCGCTTGCTTGTGGTTTCGAACAAGCACGCGGCATTCTTAGAAAATGGCGATGAAACAAAAAAGTACTTCGATTACGTGTGTACAAGTTTTATTCACACAATATCATTTGAAGGAAATCTTATAATCACTTTTAGACATTTTTGATGAGGGAACCGATAAATCAGCAATTTCTATTATACCAAAATGACTTAAAAATAGCAAGGAGGCAGAAAGAAAATCTAGATCCGAAGCAAACGTCAAAATCTTCATTTCCAAGAATGTGGAGCGATTGAAGGCCACAGACAGTTTGGATCTTCAAAAAGTATGGCATTATGACGCATAAAATTCTGAAAAACACAATAAACATTCAGTACTACAAGAAGTTGATTTCAGCACGCCCCGGTGACCACATAATGTTGGTGAAGCCGAATGTGGATGCTTGCTTAGAAAATTCTCCAACGTTGACTTTGTTTGGACGACGAACGATACTTTACGTTTGCACTCATTTCTAATGGTTAGTAACGATGGATTTTATACGAAGAACAATAAAATACTATTCCAGTGTCAGGATTGCCAAGTATTCTGAAAAAAAGACTTTCAGAAATTGCTGGTTTGGTTGCAATCGGTCCGAAAGGCCTCAGCCAGCCACTTTTGGCAGTCAGTGCGAAAATTTATTAATTTATTAAGAACATTACATTTGCTCTATTTTTTACTCTCATACCAGAGAATTACCAGCATGATAGATATGTATTTGATCCGATTTAGCCTATTTCCATTACGCGAGAATGGTATTTGATCACGTGAGGAAAGAAAGCATTAATGTCGCCAATGTTCATGCAGTTCATGCAAATGAAGACTTCGGTCGAAGTTGATGGGGTAAGAAGAGAAAAATCACCAGCAGTTAAGGAGAAGGATTCAATCTGCTTCAAGAATTTAGATTTGGATGCTGTACAGAGACCAGCGGGGAGTATGAAGAAAACAACCGATCACGTTCGACGATATGGGGTCAGAAAAAATTTGGAAATGTGACAATTATTAAGTTACATTTCCTCTTTGATATTTTATGTTATTTAAATAAATATCTAGTACAGTTTCGAAAAAATAGCATTCAAAAGTGTGTCCGAATTTTTAGTGGACAGATGCTATATCCATATTCATTCTACGAGAAGTCAGTAAGTAAGTCACAAATGGATATAGCAATGAAAGAAATAAGAGTACTGCCTTGAAAACTACATTTATTTCTCCACATAATCTCCATGTACAACGAATCACTTGTCCCATCGTTTCACCAGCCCCTTAAAATCAGAAGCATAAAATTTTTTGGGCTGCTGTCTGAACCAGGCGTTGAAAGTAAAGCTCAGTCTTCTGGGATCACTAGGGCATATTGTTTACAACATTCCGGCAGCGATAGTAAACCGTAAATGCCGACTCCAACTGTAACATCCTCATGAAACTTCGTAATGTCATTCGACGGAAGCGACCAGAGCTCCTCGTCAAAGGCGTGTTGTTTATGCATTATAACGCGCATCCTCATATTGCCAACCAAACGACTGAGATGCTGTGAAAATTCAATAGGAAGTTCTAGAGCATACTCTGTGTACCCCTTACCTTATTCCAACCGACTTCCATCGCCTGGTTCAGACAGCAACCCAAAAAAATTTATACTTCTGATTTTGATTGGCAAGTGATTAGTTATACAGGGAGATTATGTGGAGAAATAAAAGTAGTTTTCAAGACAGTACTCTTATTTGTTTCATTGCTATATCCATTTGTGATTTACCTACTGACTTGTCCTCGTAAATTCGTTCAGTGTTGTTATCCAGTGAAATGCTCATTCTTAATATTAACAAAAAATTAATCCCCCGAGGAGGGTATAGGAAAGTAGCGGAAGCCCTGCGTTCGTCTATTTTTTGTCATCAAAGTTATCAGATAGCTTTAATAGTTTATAAGTGTTCTAAAGATATTCCCATGTCTGCAATAGCTCAGTAGTAAAAACAACGACACAGACTTTCGTGATCCATTGTTCGATCCCAGGTCATTTTCCTCTTATTCTCTATTATTAAATTGTCTAACGTTGGAACATTTTCATCAGTATTATTCATTTTAATGATATTGAGTTGAATTCTCTTCTCTTTCTGAGATCTTCAGTTTGGCGCGAAGTAGACCACCAAGATACATATTTCGGTAATCATGTTACCATCTTTCAGTAGGGTGAATAATTAAATGACAAAATTAATCTTTACAATTAAATTCAATTTTCCCACTATAAATTTTTTTTCCAACAAATTTTTAAAAAAAAACACACCTCAAAACTAAGAAAATAAAAAATTAAAACATTATATAAAATTATTTAATCTACATTTCTGATATCAAGAAAATTTCCATATTTATATTTTGCCAAATATCTTTACATATATTATCTCCTTGTAATTAATAACCCACATCATATGAAATTTGAATCATTTTTTAGCACTTAGCTGTTAAAAGAGATGTTCATGGGAGTAGTTCACTTAAAATAGTTGTGGGAAGGTTTTAGCAAAATTTCTGTATAATTATTTTTGCATTTATTATACAGTTAAGAACTCTTTCAAGATTAAACAGATCTTAACCAATATTAAAATCAAATCTAATTGGAAGATTTATACAATCGATATCAAAGATATGTATAATAATATTCCAATTAAAACAACTTTAGATATTATAAAACAAAAATCTTAGATATATCAGATATATGTATACAGATTTGAATTTGAAAAGGTTATTTATATATTAAACATTATTAACATCTGCATAGATAATAATCAATTTAAATTTAATGATAAATTATATAAACAATATAATGGTTTGTCAAGGGCAACCCATTATCCCCGATTCTGTCAGACATTTTTCTAAACAATCGGGAAAAAGAAATACATGTAATTAATAATTCACTATTTTGTACAAAAATTAAATGCTGGCTACGCTAAGTGGACGATATTCTAATGATAATATTAAAGATCTCATTTCTTACTTATCTTTAAATTCAGGTTTAGAATTTCATGTAAATTCCTTATAAAATGGAATGATAAATTTCTTGGATTTGACAATTTTTAAATATTACAATTGTTTTCTGTTCGATATTTTTGAGAAAGAAACTCAAGGAAATAACTTTCCCCACTACCATTCAAGGATTCCCATTAGTTATAAAATTAACATAATAACTAATTTTATATAAAGAGCTAAGAAGCTCTGCTCTCCAAATTTTCTTCCTGGATATATTAGAAAGTTAAAAAAAAATGAAACATAAAAATATCCCCCCAGGACAATTAAAAAAGTTTTATTTACATGTTTTCAAAACAAACAAAAAAATTATCAACGATTTATCCATGCTAAAAAAAGAGTTGCTATTTCTCTCAAAAATGTTTCAAAGGAGAGAATATTCAATTAGTACCTAAAATTAATAATACTATTAAGAAAAGAATTGTTAATATGCTTAAATTTAATAAAGGAATTAAATCCATGGATGATAGTGGGTATAGAGAATCAGGTTGCGTGATCGCCTCTGATGCCCGAGTACGCGGGTTCGATCCTGGCCGAGGACGACGAGGATTTTTCAGGGGGAAATCCTGAGATCACGCACTTCCTTCGGAAGGGAAGTAAACCCGTTGGTCCCGTGTAGCCGTTTGCCGGCTGCACGTTAAAGAACCGTTGCGAGGCAAAATTTGCGGCCCCTATAACGCCGTCCTGAAATGACTACATGTATAGTAGTTGAAAAGGACGTTAATACCAAACAAACCAAACCAAACCAAACCAAATGAAATCATTACAGGGAAATTTTTAATGATTTTAAATGAACTTATAAAATTGGCTTGAGTTTTTGGACATATTCAAAATTATATCATCCGTCATCTTCATTATTGGTTCCAATTGGCTTTAATTTTTTCAAAATTCTAAATTGTGCTACATCTAATTTATGAATCTGAGGATTAATTTCAATATTTTGAATACATCGTTTTTTCCGAAACTGTGGATACCTTATATAAATAAAGGAAAAACAGAAAACACTACTCCACATAGATAAATTTTTACACTCACTGATGATGGATTTTTGAAATCCGAAATGTACATCTGAGTCAGTAAAAATTTATCTACAACTATATGTGGAGTAGTGTTTTCTGTTTTTCCTTTATTTATCGTTTTTGTATTGAAGAAATGCCGCAAAGGATTTTCTCTCTGTTTACAACAGCGATTGGGATTTGTCACCTTCACACAACTATTTTAAGTGAACTACTCCCATGAACATCTCTTTTAACAGCTAAGTGTTAAAAAATGATTCAAATTTCATATGATGTGGGTTATTAATTACAGGGAGATAATATATGTAAAGATATTTGCAAAGATATTTGGCAAAATATAAATATGGAAATTTTCTTGGTATTAGAGGATTAGATGTAGCACAAATTATTTATTTAAATGTAGATTAAATAATTTTTTATAATGTTTTAATTTTTTATTTTCTTGGTTTTGAGGTGTGGGTTGTTTTTAAAAATTTGTTGGAAAAAAATTTTTAGTAGGGAAATTGAATTTAATTGTAAATTAGTTTAACCCCCCACAATATGTTAAAATTAATCTTTAAAAGTGTAACATCCAGGGTAACAGTAGGGGCTAATCATAGATTTTACACTTTTTTTGTTAACGTAAATATCGACAAAGGAAAAAACCCAAAAGAAGGAAAATTATAGATCAGCACACTAATGGGAAATACATATGGGATTGGACAAATTGAGATTAAATAAGGGCCCTAGTTAACTAATAAAGTTATTGTATTAACTAATTAATAAGGCATTTGCGTTTTTGGTACTCCACATTTTCAAGAGCTTTCTTTGCCTACATTTCTGTATGTTCATTTCTCCGTCTCCTAGTTAATTGGGCCTTTTAGTGTCAGACTTTTGAGAAAGTCTTAAAAAGAATTCAATCATGATACTGGACAATTCAAATATGACTATCATTGGAAAGTAATAATGTTTTCAAGCAGTCGTAATATCCATTCAAATTTAACTATCACGTGTTCAGATTTAGCCGTCGTTTAGAAAACTTTTTTTACAGTGGTTAAGCCATTTATGGAATGTTCATTTTATTCATTTTAAGAATTGTGTAATAACAATACCTTTAATGATTTTAATAGGTTGCTAACGTTTAGTTGGATTTTTATTTGTCTTTCTTTTTCCAGAAATCAATCATTGTTAATAAGTGACAACACATAGAGAAAAGTGATCAAAACCGGGCCCCCGTTTTATTTTTGACATGTACAGGCCAACATAAGGTAAAGTTTAGGCTGCAGTGTCCAATGGCTTTGCACACACTGTGGCCGGATCACCCACGATAATGTGGCCAATAATTTATATCACTTGATTACACTGACGAGCCCTTCTTACAAAACTTCGATTGAATTTTAACAAGCGTTAATCAAAAAAAAAGAAAAAAAAGGTAAGCGTTATTTAAAAATATAATAAGCGATAATTTTATGAAAGTTGTCGACAATCGACAATCGAACAGCGCAGGGAAGAAAAACAAACGAGCGGTCCGGAAGCTATGCTTCCACTGCCATACTCATCCAGTAATATAGCCAAAAGAAATACGCTGAATTAGGAAAGAAGCCAGATGAACCTGGTTAAGTCATCCACAGTATACGGAGGAGTCCTTTCCTAACAGGACGATAAAGTTGATTGTTGATTGACGATAGGACGAGGAAGAGCTAGGTGATCCAGTAGGGTGGGAAGATGGCCTTTTGGAAGAAGAGAACAAATGAGATTAATTAGACGAACTGTTGGGATAGGACAGGACGGAGGACAAATAGGAAATAATAAGGGGGCGGCGAGAAAAATGTAATAGGATGAAACATATGAAAGTGAAATTATAAAAACGTTTAGGAATGATAGGGTGCCTAGCAAAAAGATTACGTAAAATTATACCTGATTATTAGTAGACAAAAAAGGGGGCTGTCATGAAAGAATATTATTGACATTGTTCAAAATTATCGATTTTATGATTCCCTGACTGTACTCGGTTTAAAAAAAATAAATTCCCTGACCATTCCCGGTCGCTAGTCACCCTGTAAAATAGTCCCACATGTAAGAGCATCGGGTCAAAAGTAAAAAAAAAAAAAAAAAAATATGAAAGGACATTGAAGAACATTGAAAAGAAGAAATAAAAGATAAGATAAAGAAAGAAGAAAAGGACCCGTAGGGCTTGCGACAAATTAAGGAATAGCTGAAGTTGGAAGGGGACATGGGAAAGGTAATGAGGGAATGGTGCCTTTGCTAAGGTTAATGCCATTAGGGGTGAGGGAATTAAATTTCCAAATAAGAAAAGACTCGAATTGCTTTCTTTCTTTTTTGCTATGGAAGTTACTACGAAGAATATAAATGCTGATGGGCTGTAAAGAGTGACCAGGGGAATTAAAGTGTTTAGCGACAGGGGTGTCAGCATTGCTAAGAATATCAAACTTATGCCCGGCAAATCTGGAGCGTATGGTATTGCCTGTCTCTCCAACGTACTGTTTCTGGCATACTTTGCAATGTAACAGGTAAATTAAGTTGTGAGAAGTGCAGGTCAGGTTCTGGTTAATCTTGAAAGTAAAGGAGGAGGCACTGCTGGAAATGGAGGTAGCAGGGTTAAGAAAATGACAAACACCGCAACGCTTTGCATTGCAAGGAGAACATCCCTTAGTGGAAGTGCGTGGTTTGGTAATAGCAGCATGGACCAGAATATCTTTAAAATTAAATGTCCGTTTAAAAGAAACTTTTGGTGGTTCTGGTAGAATGGAGTGGAGAAGAGGAGAATTGTCAATAATATGTTGATATTTCCTTAGGACATTTTTAATACTATTGAGGGTTGGATGATAAGGAAGAACTAATGTAGGTGTTGTCATGGCTGGAGAAGGTTTGGGGTTGTTGTTAGAACGAGAATTGCGATGTTTATAGATAGAAGCGCATACGACAGATTTGAGGTAGCCTCTTGCTTTAAGGGAGTGGGTAAGGGCATTAGCATGGAAGTCCTTGTCAGACTGATTAGTGCATATTCTATGGATGCGAGTTAACTGACCTAATGGGATGTTATCAAATTTATACAAATACGAAGCTATTATAATAAGGAATAAGTAGGTATAATAATTAAATCACTTACCTTCAAAATCCTGGCACAAAACATATGAAACAAGAGCATAAAAGTTACGAAAAACACAAAAACAATATGTCGTCATTGAAAAACAGATTGAGTAAACAGCTTGGGCGCTGGTCCTACAATAGACAGTTGCAGGACCTTTCCATATAATGCTGCAGCCTTGTACGGAGCAGAAACTGAGGGGGCCCACTTTAGGTTGTTTTCCTCTATTTTTTGAATAATAAGTGATTTACAGCTCTTGAGGTATTTGCTTAAGGTTGTCAAATTGTGGTAAGAGGTTGTTTAAATAATTTTAACCAAGTTTGAACAGTTTTAACCAGACGCTAGCATGGATTCCCAGGAACAGAAAACGTTTTATATTCAAAAAATTTAAACATTGCTTTTACTAACATAAATTACGTTTTGTTTAAAAAAAAAATCTAAAAATAAAACGCACTTGTAATTGCACTTAATTTTGTAAGCATTTGGATGTGTCATGGAATCTTTAAGGTAATCCACTCTCTACTTTTTAAAATATAATTTTTCATTATGACGCGCAACTCCAAATGATTCGAACAGTCTATTTTAGTCTTAGAAGTTTTAAGATTAAAGGAATGTAATAACTTTTTGTTATTACACTTTTCATTATTTTTAACAAGGTCTAATTTAATTATAATTTTAAGTATTTTACAAAAATATGCTAAAAATAAAAAAAAAATATGATAACCAGTTTATACATGTATTATAAGGCTTCATAAACAGCATATTGCAATTCGTTATATACTATAAGAGATAAGACAATTATCTTTATAATTAGACCTAAATTCCATTGCATGTTTTATTGAAAACTCTACATTGCTGTTACTGAATATAAAGGCAAATTTAAAAGCAAAGGTGCTTTTGTGACTTATTTTTCAATAGACCAGAAATAAGATAATGTACATTTACATTGAAACTTTGTGTATATCGTATATATCATCATTAGAAAATAATAATCTTTAAACAACTTTGAACTTGATTTTAAACTACATCTTAGTCTTTTATTATTTTATTTGAAAATTTTTAGTAAATTTTAAATTATTATTTTTAATGATTATCGAAGATAATGTAAAATTCCAATTTGACTTTCCAGAAAGTGTACAAAGTGGCTCAGTAATAAATTTGTTATAATTTGTTATAAACTCAGCTTACACAGTATTTCTAAGGTTCGTTAATTTTAGTTTTATGAAATATTGTTACAAGACAGATTGTGTGCAGTGAATAAGAGGTTTCGTCAATGGCTTTAAAATGCTTGTAGTTTAGAAGCTATTATGCTTTTTTTTGCCGCATGAAAATTAAGCTTATATGTCCGTCAGGGAAATTGAATTTATTTAAAAATTATCGCAGCTTAAGGGAAAAGCTCTATCTTCTATGAGTCACTTTACAATGAAACCGGTTCATAAACACCCATTCGTTTTGCCTCATAAAAATTAAAAAATATAACAGTAAGAGCTCTTTGTGAATTTTAAGGTTATAGGGTATAGTATCGCTTAGATAATTTTTATTATTCTTTTTCTTCCTTGCAGTAAAATTTTTCTTTCTTTTTATACGCATGTCGGGTGTGAAATAAAAATTAGTGTGAAAAGAGGAAAGGCGAAACGACTTCCCTTTCTTGGACCGAAACCTTTACAAAGAAATTTTTTTCGAAAATATGGAGCAGCTATTTAAAAATCAACAAAAGGCAATCGTCTCAACCTCCCCCTCCTTAAAATTTTCATTAATGGTTTACCATTTTTCTTTTTAATTTTTTTAAATCAAAACTTCCTCCCTCCCTTGCCTTTAATCTCCTTTATTTTGTGCACTGTCATTGTTTTCGCAATTTATTCATGGCGAAGCTGAAATCGCTCGGTAGCCAAGAGTTGCAAACTCCCTCCGGGTGTCTATTTTGAAAATGGCCCTTGCTTCTTTACAGACCGTGTTTGATAAACGATAGTCGAAGTGAAATTGTAACACTAACGCTATCGTGAATCACTTTTTTGGGGAGGACAAGAGAAGTGCTGTCCAATGGCAGGAGAGTTTAAGGACCCCATATTTCATGGAGGCTGCTGCCACTTTCAATCGCTCGTCCACCCAATTAAAATTATTCGCTCTCGTTTCTTTCTTTTTAAATTTCTTTGCTTTCGTTCGTGACTCCACCTCGAACCCCAAGGAAACCCAATCCCCGTGCTCTGGCTCCGTTTAATCGCTATTGGTCGAAACCGATGATGCGAACGAACATCCCATCCTCCTCCTTCAGAAAGTTTCAAAAGAGTAACAAGTTTTTTGTATGTGGGTAAGAATGTATTTATATATATTTAATGCATTTCTGTCTTGTGTGTGTGTGCATGTGTGTGTGCATGTGTGTGTTCATGTGTGTGTCCTATGACAACACAGGGAGACCATTGATGCCATCGGATGGCGGCAAAGAACAAAGTGGGGCCGGAGGCGAGAGAAGGTGCCGTGTGAGATCAGCGCCCTCTAATTATAACGTTTTATATTGCTGGGCTAGGCCCCTAAAGGATTTGGAAACTGAAAGCTCCAGTATATGTGTGTGTGAGAGAATTATCCCGAGTGAGCAGAAGCACTAGACACTCGTCGATTGTGTGCACATCATCGGTGTAAATCATGTGCGTGATTCCAGTGAATGTAATAGAAGTTTAATTAATGGCACAATAATAAAACAGATTTTAAAAATCCCATTTGCATATGCAATAAAGAGAGGCCTTAAGCAGATGAGGAGCAGCTATTCCTGTATCGATGAATTCCATACAGCAAAAAATAGCCTTTTGGGTGATTTAGATTGGAATGTATTGCCAAAACAATAGACATAACTAAGATGGAAATAAATTCATAAGTTTTAATACGTTTATTTCCTTTCCTAGTTCTATAAAATGCTTTTCTCCTATGTCATGGAAAATACTGACAAAGAATTCTTAATTAAATATATATTCGTTATTTTTTGATAACATTTTAAAAAAATGATTCGATCTTGTAATCGCGTATTTCAATAAAATATCAGTATACATTCTATCGATATCCTTGAAATTACTTTTGACAAAAAATTCAAGTTCAATGTGATGATTGATAATATTATAATATCTCTTCAGCAACGAACTTACAAGCTCAAGCGAATTCGTCCCTTCGCTTCAAACAAGAGTTACATACCGCATTTACATAAACTCGACGGATACACCTATAAAATCTCTCTCTATCGGATTATATATTTTTGTTTATAATCTCTATTATAGTTCTCCGTTTTGCGCTTTTATAACTAATGTTAATTTTAAACGTATGGCACATATGAAACGGATGGCATATAAATTACAGAAGTTGGACTCAGTTACCCGCTATGGCAGCGAAATAAACTACCTACTTTGGCTTCTACTTGGAAAAACCGGCCTAATTATGGAAATGGGACGTGCTGTGAGATGTTCTGCACATCCTGCAAATTTTGTTCAAACTTAGCTAACAAAACGTAACTCTGCCCGTTATAACTGGATTTTGAACATGGTAGTTCCGTTCAAATAGTTTTCCTTACAATGTTGTTTCTCTATGGAACGAATTACCTACTTCTCTCCGCCAAGTAACTGTAACCTTTCGTGTTTTCATTTCAATCATCAGTTAAAGGCTTTCATTTTATATCGCCTTTGTCATCCTGGCTGCTGTTTTTATTTGTCTGTTTATCTTTACTACTCCCTCGGAGTGCTAGTTAATACGAGGGAAAGTCAGTAAGTAAGTTACAAATGAAACAAATACGAGTACTGATTTGATAACTACTTTTATTTCTCCGCATAATCTCCCTGTACATTGTCCCATTGTTTCACAAGTCCCTCAAAGCCAATAAGATAAATGATAGATATTATATCGCTTAAATTTGTTTTTCTTTTAGAGCGCTTATTGTGTGATTCCAGACAGCATGGATATTATCAAAGATTTTTTTTTAAAAAAGCTTCACTTTTTTCTAGAAAACTTTTTCATTGGCACAATGTTTGCACTTTAATAGGCACTCAGTCAAAGCCGTATTTTTGTCGGCATATCTGCTGAATTTGCCATAACCTCACTTGGTCAAAACAAAACAGCAAATCTGAACACTGAAAATAACGGACTATGTGCTCGTCCGTAATTTTGAATGCTCAAAACAAAACAGAAATTCCTTATAGATTAAGAAAAGTTTAAATGATTAATTAAAAGACAACGCAAAACAGCTGCTAATAGAGTGTTAATAAACAAGACAGACAATTTATAAAGGGAAATTTTCCAACGAAATTTTTTGAAGAAGCCTAACCCAGTCTAATCATAGAGATGGAAAATACTGACTTAAAACCTGGTAAAAAACTGACGTTTGATAATTTTCTGTTCAAATCCTCTTATCCACAAGACGACAAGCAAGTGCATTTACAGTTAAATGATGACCACTGACCACCTACAAGCATGATATTCAGAAAAGAAGAGACCTAGATTTTAAAGATCCATATACATATATTTACAAATAACTATGATTTAAGAAATTAGTTATTTTGAAAAACAGTATTGAGGAAAACACCCTGAAATCCTTGGGAGTCATATTTGAATCTCAATCAATACACGTATCCAATTATCGCGACTCTCCTACGTAAAATCTATATAATGAAGAGATTGTGATCGTGCATGACAAAATAAGAATTAGACAGGTCGAAATGGCTACAAGGATGTCAAGTTCCAAAGACCAACCTCCAAAGAATTGGACTAGTCTATAATCGTATAATTCGAGCAGCATTAAAGATTCCTAAGATTATTTCTATAGCCCGTATGTGTAAACGAGTGAAATTTTCTTCATTTAAATCGATATGCTTAACAGGACTACTCCACACGATTTCCAGAACACCCATCAGTATAAGTTCGGTATACAAACGTTAAGAAAATAATATATAGTTCCGAAAATTAAAATACTGAATTTAAGTTTCCATTTCCTTTTTTTCAGTACAAGTAAAAGTACCATTATTTTATTATTTTTAAGTAAATAATTTCCATATAAAACTACTACGAGTGAAAGAATTTACCGTTCCAATTACAACGCTGTCTGTTGAATGTTATTCTAAGAAATGTTGCCATTCTTGTATACATTTTCGAGACAATTGGGAAGCTATTATACTGACATCCAAAATGAGGAGTAGTCTTATTCGGTAGAACTTTACGAAGTCGGTATTTACTCACTCTGTGTTATTCCTCTCTCGCACTGCCATTCCTTTAACGCCATCAACCATTTAAGAAAATGTCTTCTTACAGAATCCTTAAAAAAATTTAAAAGTAGTTTAAAATTTAAATTCTATATCTAAGGAAGAACTCTTTCTATCAATCTTTAAATTCATATTTTCATTATATTTTCAATTATTGATTTTAATTATACATATGCGTTTAACTTAGATTTTTCATGCTCGCGAATTTGAGAACCGCAATAAAACGATGATGATAAAATTACAGTAATTAGATGTAATTAACAAATATAATTTAGCAGATAATCACTCCTGGTCAGCCTTTATAACGTTTAACACGTTATTGTTTACGTAATGCAAATTAAGTTTTGCAAATTTCTTATTTGAGAAGTCCGAAAGTTCAAGGATTCAAAATCCGAGTGCTAAGTTTGGTAATAAGAATTTCCTTTTCGTTATTCACAATATACTTCGTTCCCATTAGCTTCTCACACACATGATGCACATTATTTTTTGAGAGTAGGTGTTAAATATTGGAATTCACTTCCATAACCTTGTTAAATTTCCTTTTTCTTGACTCTTTCTTATGTGTTGGTAAAGCCATGAAATCTTAATGTGCTCTGGGTATATGAAGGATGGTCTAGAAACTATTTTGTAACTTGACACAAAATTCAATAATGATAATTTGTTTTATTATAAATGGTATATCCTTTTCATCCACCATTGTAATACATGGTGCAGTTCAATTTTTATAGCCAGCGAAAACACGACAACGACACGTGCTCTCTTCACAGACAACGACAATCATGGAATCAATTCCACAGAATATAAATATTATCAGCCTTCGAAACAGCCTTCGTACAAAACAAAAGACGACTGAAGAATAATCAGCTTAATTTAATGACGGCGGTTCTCCTCATAGAAAAGAGGACTGAAAAGATGCCTTCAATAATATCTTATAGAATGAACTATAAAAACAAATTTTATAGGGGAAATGTAAGAATAATAATAGCAAGAAAAAAAAATGAAAAAGAATTTCAGTAGTACAGGAATCGAACCCGGACCTGTATATCCACAGAAGCTGATGGTAACCATTGCGCTAACGCTGTTAAATTGTATATCCTTTCTCCCATTTGGCTTATCTGGTATTACAATAATAAACGTAAAATATTTTATTTTTTTTCTCCGTAACGAATAGCCATTGAGTCAAATCCTTTTACACAGAAGGTAAACTAATGTTGTAGATTGACCTCCTAAAATTTCAATCAAATCCGTGATTACATGTCCGTGCGGTCTCCTTGTTAGTAGTAAATTCTTGTGCAAGTTTTTTTTTTTTTTTTTTTTTTTTTTAATAAAAATTGCTATAATTTATAGTATACTTTTAAACTAATAGGCATTAGTATTCATCCAATAACTTAATTTCTTTTTAAATTAATGCTTGAATGCTGGAAACCTTCTTATAAAATTTAAGAAGAAATTTCAAAATAATTTATATTCTTCAATAAAAAAATTCCAAACCAAGTAAATTGATTCATCTTCTCTAATTTTTTTGTTCTTTTTTTCCTATGAAGAATATCTCATGGTTTTAAAACGATTTAAATTAGACTAAATAGAGGGTTTGCAAGGAAGAAGACAGCCAACAGCAGTTTTTTCCCTTTGTAAACTAGGGTAAAACAGTAAATTTTAAAGAATTCTTTTTCAAAAGCATAGGCAATACAATTCAAAGGACCGTAAAAATTTCTAGGGTAATTATGATATATGTCAGTTTTAAAAATTTGTAAAAGTTAATTAGGAAATTTTTAAAATAAAGTATAGACGTTTTACTTATAGGATATTATTCATCATTTAGATTATTTTATGCGCCGTGGAATTAAACAGGTAAGAACAGCAAATATTAAGCATTTTGATCTAAGTAATGCTAAATTTTGGTTAAACGAATTAAATTAAATTGTTTTGACATAGATGTTGGGGTTGTTCGGAAGACAAAGTAGACATTCTGACATTTTCAACTCCCTCCGCAGAGAAGCATACGTATTTCTTATGCGGCTGATTAAAAAATTTAAACTTTATTCGATATGCTTCTCAACTGCTGAATTTTTATCCAAAAAGATAATTGAATTCAAGTCTCCACATTTATTATTATTATTATTATTATTATTATTATTATTATTATTATTATTATTATTAT